>CM018682.1:32069721-32209721 GCA_009363875.1 Mikania micrantha | reverse complement strand
CATATGGTAAGGAGATACCCATTTGAGCACAAAACAAAACAAATGGTGAACACAGACCCGTCGGCCTAATGTACCAAATTGTGAGCTGTATGTGGGCACACACCAACACTCACCAAAACAAAAGAATTATCCTAGAAACAGTCCATACGCCTCTCAAAATATCACTTCTCAAGTGCCAAAATATGGAGACGCCGTGAACCAGTCACACCGTCACGGAAAATGCTACGCCATTGATGCCCCAATGACGCACCGGTAGAATCACCTACCGGAGGCTTTGCTCGGGTATCGGATTTGAAACAATTTACAATTAACAGATAATCAAATATCTAATCAAAGTTCAAATGCAATGATTTCATAAGTCGATATAACGAAACATGCGATAATGAATACGATTTAATAATTATATCGCATGCCTAACAAATCAGAATCAAAGGATGCTCGAAACCAAACGGTTCAACTTAATGAAATGAATATAACGAACAAAGTAAATAAAAAAAATATAATATGAGTTAAATAAACAGAATCCGTACCAAAAACTAAACAAAGCAAATATACTATGAGGTAAAGGTATAAAATCTGTACCTTAGTCTTAGCAAATTTATCAGCAAGAAATCAGATAAATACGGCCGTAATCAAATTTTCTGGCGATTCAGAAATCTGTGTTTTTGTTTAAATTTAACGTTAACCCGGTCGAATTGGTTTCTTTTGCTAACTCGTTGATTAACATTAGTAAATATTCTTTAATTTTGTTTTTTTTCTAAGTCTGTTTCTTATGTAATAATAATAATAATAATAATAATAATAATAATAACGATAATAATGATTATAATAATAATAATAATAATAATAATAATAATAATAATAATAATAAATATGTCCTAGGAGGGACTCGAACCAGAGACCTTGCAGTCTTAACCAGTTTGTACTAGATTGTAGTTGTTAGCAAAATCATATGTTTAATTCTTTAATTACTTGTTTCTGGCTTCATCTTCTTGAAATCGAAAATTACAGCAAGTTTTATGGTTTCTTTCTTGATCACCTTTTAAGTTCCTACATGCTTATATATACGTATATATATGTATTTACACAAAAATATCTTAACCATTTGATTATATCAAATTTATGTCTAGTTATATGATTTTCTTGAAAAAGCTAAAAAATTTTATTCGAATACACACCGGATACACCATGGGTTTACACTAAAGTTTATCTAGATTTTAAGCGACTGAGTAGGTGAATATACATAAAAATGTTGGTTTTATATGATTAAGATTTACCTTACACTTAACACGAAAAGGAACCCGAAATCTGTAAACGAGACTTAAATTCTATACGTGATCGAACAACAAACCGTTTAGCCCGTGTTTTCTCCTCCGGTTGCAACTAATTATTGTGATGGTTGTAGGGCGATGGATCAGGAAGGTTGAGAGGATTACAAAGTTGCACCGATTGTAGCCTCGTAGGTGTATGCTAAAAAAGAAGGACGTGTATTAATCAAATAAGCTTGAACGAACCACGTGAGTTTTAATTGTAGACTTCGAACCATACTTTGATAATAGTAATATATCAAGTCCGATCAATATAGAAGAACACAAAACAAAGTTTCAATATCAGAATGCACTCCAATATTATTCAGAGAACTTACTCAAAAACTGAATCTTAATCATACCCATACCACAACCATTGGTAGGTGTATTTATACTTATTACATGACTTGATAAGCAAGCACCCTTAATTAGCGACATTATAATTCTCATGTTTATCTATCTAAACAAACCACAGAACCATAACTAACTATCATGATAATACCGAAATCATAGGCAAGCCACATATTCAGCATTATCCCTTTAGTTTAGGATTATTTCTAACATTCACCCCCCTAATCCTAAACATGGATTAGGTTGGTCTTCAACCCCGAGTAATTCTCTCATCTTAGCAAACTTTGTTCTTCCAAGCGCCTTAGTTAAGATATCAGCCTTTTGAAGATTTCCGCTTACATACTCAATCACCACTTGCTTCTTCTCGATGCTTTCACGTATAAAATGGTATCTCGTATCAATATGTTTAATTCTTCCATGGAAGACAGGATTTTTTGCAAGAGCCATCACTGATTTATTGTCCACTCTAACCTCCACAGTCTGCAGCTCCGTACCTGTCATTTCCCCCAACAAGCCTCTTAACCATATCGCTTGACATGTAGCTACTGTGGCTACCATAAACTCCACCTCGCACGATGACAATGCTACCGTTCCTTGTTTCTGAGAACACCACGAGACCAGAGCACCCCCAAGATAAAACACATGTCCGGTTGTACTTCGAACATCATCCTTATCAATATTGTGACTACTGTCATTATACCCCGCAATGCTTCGAGAACCACCTCGCTTGTAGCATATACCATATGAAACAGTCCCTTTTAGATACCTTAATACCTGTTTTATTGCAGCCATGTGCGACTGTTTTGGCTATTCCATGTAACGACTAGCCACACCAACCGCGTATGACAAATCTGGTCTAGCGTTAATTAGGTACCTCAAGCAGCCAATGACTCTTCGATAAGAGGTTTGATCAATGGGTTCACCATCTTCATCTTTGGTCAACTTTAGGCCAGGTTCCATTGGAATTCTTGTAGGATTGCATTCATCCATTTTGAAATCCTTCAAGATTCTACGTGCATATCTTTCTTGCTTCAGCGTGATGCCTGAGCTATCTTGATGAACCTCAACTCCCAGATAATAGTTTAACAAGCCCAAGTCACTCATTTCGAAATGCCTCTTCATTTGCTTCTTGAACTCAAGGATGGTAGAAAGGCAGGAACCCGTCACAATGAGGTCATCTACATATACCCCAATTATCAATAGCTTTTCTGCAACTTTTATCATGTAAACCGAGTGTTCTTGTAAGCACCGTTTATACCTAGAGCTTTTAAAGTACTGTCAAGCTTTAGGTTCCATGCTCTAGGGGCTTGTCGCAAGCCGTAAAGTGCTTTCGAAAGTCTATATACCTTATCTTCTTGTCCTTTTTTAACGAATCCATCAGGTTGTGATACATAGACTACTTCCTTTAAGTCACCATTTAAGAACGCTGACTTCACGTCGAGGTGATGTACTTGCCATCCACTTAGTGCTATAAACGAGAGTATTATCCTTACGGTTTCCATTCGAGCTACCGGAGCAAACCCTTCATCGAAGTCAATCCCATGTTTCTGTACGTAGCCTTTGTCGACTAACCTTGCTTTGTACTTCATGATATTTCCTTTGGCATCCTTCTTTAACTTGAACACCCATTTAAGACCTATCGGTTTGTGACCTTCGGGAAGATGAACTAAGGTCCAGGTGTTGTTTCTTTCAATGGATTCGAGTTCAATCTTCATTGCCTTGACCCAATTCTGATCATCTTTCGCCTCCTTGAACGATTCTGGTTCACCTTCGTTTAGTAACAGATGCTCATCATCCCTGTTACGATTAACTCCATCTTCGATAACAAAATCATTCAGCCTTTCTGGTACTTTGTGTGTTCTAATCGATCTTCTCAGAGGTGTTTCATGAGCTTCATTGATGTATTCAAGAGTTGCACTCTCAGCTTCGGACTCACTGTGATCAGTATCATTGGAACTTTCACTTGTTGTTGGGCTGTTATTTGGACCACCATGCTGGCTCCCATTTGGGCCGCCATTGTAGCTTTCACCCCCATATGGTCCACCGTATATTCCACCAGCAATCACAAATTCCTTTTCAGCAGCAGCATGTTTTTCATTCTAGTTCCATCTGCTTTTTTCATCAAACTTTACATCTCTGCTCACTTGGATTCTTCTCTTCTCCAGATCATACATTCTATAGGCCTTAGACCCTGGTTCAGAGCCAAAATAAACCATTTGAGAGTTGCAATCATCAAGCTTTTTCTGGTTTACACTGACTGTTTTTACAAAGCCAACACTACCGAATACCCGTAGATGTTCTATATTGGGTTTTCGCTTCATTAATGCTTCGTAGGGAGTCATGGTCTGAACTGCTTTCGTTGGTACCCGGTTGAGAATGTACACTGCATGTCGTAGTGCCTCCCCCCAGAACGTCTGTGGAACTGCCATGCCTTTTAACATGCATCTCACATTCCCTATAATGGTTCTATTCCTCTTCTCGACCACACCGTTTTGTTGTGGTGAGTAGGGGGCAGTGAGCTGTTTGTTAATAGCCATCTGTTTACACCATTCAACAAATTTTTCAGACGTGTACTCACTGCCCCTGTTGGTTCTTAGGGTACCAATCTTGAATCCAGTTTGTATTTCAACCAAGCCTTTAAATTTCTTGAAGATTTCAAACACTTGGTCTTTTGTGTTCAGCAAGAAACTCCACATGTACCGCGTGTTATCATCGATTATCCAAAACACATACCTGCTTCCTCCCGGGGTTATTGGAGTTATCGGACCACAAAGATCACCATGCATGAGTTCTAACGGATTTAATGCTTTGTACTACGATTGATGAGGGAAGGAGGCTCGAGTTTGCTTTCCTATCAGGCAAGCATCACAAAAAACTGTGCAGCTCTTTATCTTTGGTAGACCATGTGTCCACCCACTTAAACTTAGCTGACTTAAAGTTTCAAAATTTAAATGCCCTAACCTGGCATGCCACAACCACGTAGGGTCATCGAGTTTAAAGAGCAAGCATACCGGTTCACCAATTGGCAATGAAATTTTATATAACCGATTCTTCGATCTTCCTACTTTCATCATAAGTTTTCGGTTTTTGTCGTATAGACGCAATAGATCACCTTCCATAATTATCTTGCAGCCTGCTTCTGTTTCCTGGCCGAGGCTTAGTATATTGCATTTCAATTCTGGTAGGTAGTACACATCGGTCATCACCCGATGCTCACCGGTTTTACCTCGTAACAGAACTGATCCTTTGCCTTTTATGTCGACCCTTGAATTGTCCCCGAACTTTACTGACCCCCCGATATTCTCATCCAAATCAGTAAAGAATAGTTTGTTACCTGTCATGTGACACGAGGCACCATTATCAAGGTACCAGACATTGTTCTCGTTTTCTTCGGCTAGCAGGTTTGTAGGAATCACCTTTTCTTCATGCAGGTGAATCACTTGATGCATGAACAATGCTGGATCTGTTACATCTTCTTTTTCGACATATTTTGCTTCCTGTTTCTTCTTTCGATCCGGGCACATGTTGGCATAATGTCCAAAATCATCACACCCATAGCATTGTATTTGTGAAGGGTCCTTCTTGCCCTTGTCTTTTTATCGTTCATCTGACCATGTAGTAGACCTTCCACCTCGTCCACCACCGTGTCCTCGGCCTCTTCTTCTAGAGGTAGATCCACCTCGTCCTCTATTTTTTTGATGATTAAAATTGGTGTAACTGCTTCCTGATTGGGAGGTATTGTCTACCTTATGAAACATAAGCTTTCCTTGAGAGTCTCCTTGACCATCTTTTCCTTGATTCTCTCTTCATACGCTTTAGCCGACCTGCTACATCATCAAAGGTTATGTTCTTGAGATCCACAACCTATTCAATGGATGCCACCATGTGAATAAACCTTCTGGGAAATCCATTAAGAAACCTTTTTACCACTTTATGTTCCTCAATAGCTGATCCTAACCCTGCAGCCTTAGAGGCAACTTCTACAATTTTACTAGCAAAGTCATCTATGGTGCTAGGGTCCTTCATCTTAAGGGCTTCAAACTCGGACATTAAGGTTTGGAGTCCTGCTTCACGAACACGATCAGTGCCTAGATTCTTTAGCTTGATGGCATCCCACATCTCTCTTGCAGTTTCCAGATTGCCAACTTGAACCAACTGGTCTTCTGGAAGCGATTGGAACAACAAGGCAATTGCAATACTATTTTTCTTGGCATCTACTGCAGTTCTGGGATCAACTTGATTCCAAACTCCATGGACATTAAAGATGGCCTTCAAACGCATGGACCATGTTGTATAGTTTGTCTCCGTGAGCATGGGACAAGTTAACGAAACCGAATTCTCCTTTGCAGCGCCAGGCCGATGTTCAACGGTGTCTCCCATCTGCAATGTTGTTGTAGATCTTTATCAATCGAAGGTCAGCTGTTCCCGAGTGCTCTCGTCACAAAGATCACGAGTGTCTTCTCAAGATTGGCTACTTGAATCGCTCTGATACCAATTCAAGTCCGATCAATATAGAAGAACACAAAACAAAGTTTCAATATCAGAATGCACTCCAATATTATTCAGAAAACTTACTCAAAAACTGAATCTTAATCATACCCATACCACAACCATTGGTAGGTGTATTTATACTAATTACATGACTTGATAAGCAAGCACCCTTAATTAGCGACATTATAATTCTCATGTTTATCTATCTAAACAAACCACATAACCATAACTAACTATCATGATAATACTGAAATCATAGGCAAGCCACATATTCAGCATTATCCCTTTAGTTTTGGATTACTTCTAACAATATAGTAGTGGCTAGAATATTCGATCACATTCATAAGTCGGTTGTTATGTGTTTGCATAAATAATTAATTATTAGTAAGGGTTTTAGTAAATTCTAATTAATATATAAAAGATATAATCGTGTACGAGTCAATTTCTAAATCAAATTCTAATTTGGTTGGATACGGTTATTGTTGGATCGCGTTGTTTAACCTAAACAACACTTCACAAGTATTTCTCTAATACAATCTAACAGATGCAGAAGGTCTGTTAGAAGGATCTCACAAACACTCAAATGAACAACTAATCTTTGAATAGCAATAAGAACACAAGAGTAAATTCAAGCTCAAAGATATATTTCTTTCAAAGTATTACAAGTGTAAACGGACAAGCACACCCTAACAGGTTTACAATGAGAGGTTATATAGCTAAGGCTACAACCGTATACACGTAGGTATACCAGTTGGGTATACTAGACAGTACATAAAGTAAAGCTTATTCTAGTATATTAAGTGTCTTAACAGGCTAAGACACTTGATTACAATGATTATAAATATAGACATTGACTTTATAAAGACTAGCTAAATACAAAAGACATTTAATGTTGTTGATCTTCAAGGCTTCAGATAATCTTTTGCATTTAATGCTGAGGAAGGGAAGTAAGGTGCTGTCTGAGTTTCGGTATGTTCTTTTTGTATTTGCTCAGACCAGCATGTCTTGTGTCAGTCCCTTTTTGTACTATGAAAGTAATCAGCTACAGTCTTTGTCAGAGGTTAAACCTCGGAAGTCCTTGTCTTTATCTTGGTGTAAAAGAGATTCCTCGGAAGCTTTATGTCTTGTACAGCCTTCAGTAGGAATGAGTTACTCTTCGGAAGCAATGTTGCTTCCGAAGAGGAACTCCTTCCTTCTGAAGGATTTATCATCTTTACTTAGACAACATTGAATTTTGGTAAGCGTCAGCCTTAATTAGTCTCTACAGTCTCCCCCTAGGCTGATGCTACCAAAACTTCTAAGGAATCATCCTTGGTTTCCTTTCTCCCCTCAGAACCTGAGCCCTTGCCTTTACCCATTTAATGCCTATTCTCCCATCTAATCCACCATCAGGATTATTGAGAGGAAGCTTTTCTAGATCAAATACATAGGGGTTAGCCAACATCATCTGCTGCACAAGATTCACAAGTTTTATTTGTCCATTGTAATTAGTGAGAATGAAGATCTTCTCTTGTGCATTGAAGCTCCATTTCGCTAAGGGGATATATGAATGCTCATGCATTAACCCATGGATGTCTCTTAGGTCTTCCTGAGATTGTGCGGATTCTGGAACTGCTTCAAGTGTGATTTCTGGTGCTGAGACAACTGCTTGTTTGGCTTTTGTTTCTGGGGGAGGAGATTATGGTTCAGAGTCAGAGGAGATGTCAGAGGGTTTCTCTTTCTTCTCCTAGCCATGGACTTTCTTCTTATCATCCTTGGTTTGTCTTGAGCAGTAGCTTGACTCCTCTAATCTTTGGCCTCCTCAGTTGTTGAGGGTTCTTTTCTCCACTCATCAGCCTGTGTTTGTCTCTCAGGATCAGGGTTTAGTGATGATTGTTTCCTTGTAGTCTTTTTGCCCTTATTGATCCTGAGACCTCACCAACTGGTTCATTGGCCAATAGCTCCTCTGTGGAGGAATCATCAATAATCACTGGGCCTTCGGAAGCAGCTGCAACTTCGGAATTAACCTCAGCATTCACTGCCTCCTCCAGTTGACCAACCACCTTAGATGATTCCTTATTAGTCTCCACAAAGAGCTCAGGATTGGAGGAGAGGTCTTCTTCAGCCATTGTCTCAGTAGAAGACACAGGTGCCGAGGAGATAGGTTGTTCTTGATTTGGTTCTTCTATGGCATCCTGGACTGTACAATTATTAGGAGACTTAGTCCCAGAAGGAGACACAGGTTCCATGAAGATTGGTTCTTCTGGACTAGTTTCTTCCATGGAAACCTGGGCTGTATTCTCAGCAGGAGACTGAGTCCCAACAGGGGACTGAGGTTCCAAAGAGACATTTGTTGTATGTTGCTCAGTCTCTTTGGCAACCTCCATGGTATCTTCAGAAGAAGAAGAAGAGGAAGTAGTACTAGAGTCATGGAAGTATGTGCTCAAGAAGTCATCCCATTCAGCAGTCAAGGTGACTATGGATGAGTTAACCTCCTGTGCACCTTCCTCTTCTCTTACTTCTGGTCCTGACCCTGCAGAAGGTACATTCTCCCCCTTTTTGGTAGCATCAGGGTAGAAGAAAGAAGTGGTAGCAGGATCAGGATGGAATGGTTGAAGAATTACTAGGGGACGCCTCCTAAGGTCCAGAATAGTGGCATCTTTAACCTGGACCTCAAGCCGCAGGGTAGCAACCTCAACTTCCAGGTGAGCTTCCCTGGCTTGGAGATATGAAATGGTATCCGTCAATTCCTGTGATGTTGTACCCTCATCTACCAAAGTAGAATCATGGGGCGATGGAGTCCTGAGCCTGGCTCCTGCATCTCCATCACCAGATATGGTTTCTTGGCGCCCTGGATTCCCTTCATTGAGAAGGGCTTTAAAGAAGTCTTCCCCAACAAAGGTTGCCGCAGGTGAGATCCTAGTGCCTGTACCACTGTCCTGTAGACCTGGATTAAGATCAACAGTAGTGGCAGCCTCACCTGCATTGACCCCTTCAGAACTACTGGGGGCAACCTATGATATAATAGGCTTTAAGTCAGGGAACCTAGCCTGTAACTGTGTCACCACTCTCATTAGTGTTTGGGTAGTAGGAGAGAGTGGTTCCTCCACAGCTGCAGTAGATGTTCCTTGAGCCTTGGTAATAGTATGGGTGGGGGGGCATTTCTGGATGGTAAGAGCCTGGAGACGTGGGAGACAGTCTCTGATCTAAGGGAGTTGCTTCATCAGAAGCAGACTCAATAATAGGGGTATCCCTTTGGATATTCTCATGTATGCGTTGTGACATACTCTGAGGGCTTTCTGGCTGGTTTAGGGCATCCACAGGTTCAAGAGGAACAACCTGTGATGTAATTTTAGGTGTGGTTTTCACTGGAGGTGGAACTGTGCCCATATCAGTTCTTTTCACCTTTTTAGTGAAAGGTTCAGAAGAAGGAGCCTGTGCAGTTGTAGAGAGCTACACATGGGTTCGTTTGCATTTGTAGGTTATCTTTATAGGGTATGGAACAGTAGTGGAAGGTGTGGGTTTAGCATCTGTGGGTGCAACAGAGCTGTCACCTTCTAGAGTAGGCATCTCCATAGAGGAAAGAAGAGGAGTGAATTTTCCAGAGAACTGGTTACTCGTCTTATTCAGTTGAACAAAAACCTTGGAAGTGACCAAGGGGATTTTGTATATATTCCCAGTGAGTGAGAGGATAGAGCCCAACTCACTATTGAAAATGTGTTGGAAAAACCTGGAACTTCTTTGGTGACGAAATGTTGTCAACCAAGTTATTATATATAAATACAGAAAAGTTAAAGAGTTGGTTGGAAATCAAGCCATAAATAGCCGAAGCTAAATCAGATGGAACTTGATCCCAACCACCTGTCTTATTAGAGAGACAGTGCAAAAACAAATGTATGAGGTACTTGTAATTATAGGACACTCTACCCTTAAAATAAGTTGTTGAAGGGAGAGGACCTTCATACCCCATTGACCAGAAGGTCACTGCTACCTCATCCTTAGTGAATGAAACCCTTCCCCCAGCATCACACAGTTTAAGATGCCGACAGATGGTCTCCACCATGATAGAAATGGGATGAGCATCAATGGTGGCATTCAAAATCCGACCATTGGGAGATGAAGAAGTAGAACAGGAAGCCAAAAATTGTTGGTGATGAGATTCATACACCACGGGCTGAATAGTAAGAGCAAAATCATCAGTGATCACCAAGCAATATGATTTTTTACCAAGACTTTTAACACTTGTGGGGCCAAACAAGTCCATATGAAGTAAATGCAGGACTGTTGTGATAGAATTTATCTCTTTGGCATGGTGAGATGACTTGTGCTGCTTGCCTTTCAAGCATGCAACACATTTATCAACACAAATGAATTCTTTTGTTGGTAAACCGGTTACTAAGTTATTTTTGACAAGTTTATTCATATTTTTAAGGTTTACATGACAAAGTCTCCTATGCCAAAGGGATGATTCATCTAGTGAAGCTTTTGAGACAAAGCAACTTATGTTACTGAGTGGTGTAGTTGTGCTCATGTCAAGCATGTACATGTTATTTCTTCTTGGAGCCCTGAGCAAAATTTGTTCATTTGGAACAACAAATCCTGGCTTCAGAACAATACATTCATGCTCAGTAAACAACATGTTGTGCTTTTGATCACACACATGTGATACACTCAGTAAATTATAATTCAGTTCCTTAACAAAGTGCACATTCTCAAAGCTTACCTTGCCATTTATGATAGTGCCCCTACCTGTTATGTAACCTCCCACTGGATCACTTCCAAAAGCAACAGACCCTCCAAAGAATGGTTCATATTTATGAAGGTGAGTCTTGTTGCCTGTCATGTGCCTGGAACAACCACTGTCAACTATCCACAAGTTGCCTTTTGATTCCTACTGTCCCTGCACATGACCAGAAGTGAGTTAGTTTCTGATAGGAACCCAAGCCATTGTGGTCTTGGGTTTTCCATTAGCATCATTATAAGTAAATTTCTTTAACATCATCCTAGTTGGAACCAATGATGTGCTTGTTTTTGATTGGACTGATGGTTGAACAGATGGTTCAGAGATTTCCTTTTTCTTCCATATCTGTTTGACTTTTGTCGGAAGAGCTTTCTTCTTTTGATGATCATCGGAAGTTCTATTACATTTTCCTTCTGATGACTTGAAACCAATGATGTGCTTGTTTTTGATTGGACTGATGGTTGAACAGATGGTTCAGAGATTTCCTTTTTCTTCCATATCTGTTTGACTTTTGTCGGAAGAGCTTTCTTCTTTTGATGATCATCGGAAGTTCTATTACCTTTTCCTTCTGATGACTTGAAAGTGGAGTTTTTCTTCTGATGGTTTTCTTTTGATGATCTTCTTCCGAGGTTAGGAGTTTTCTTTGGTCTGTCGGAAGCTCTTTTTACATGTGCTTCCGATGCTTTCTTACCTTCGAAAGCCTTCTTGTTTTGTTCCTTTTGACTATCAGAGGTACTAGCTTCCGATACCTTCTTGACTAATTTCCTTCCTTCTTCTGAAGAAACAGATGACTTGCTCCAGCTCTTCTTTATTCCTCTTCCTTGTATTTCAGAGATGATTCTGCTTCTTGGATTATAGAAGCAAACAGCAGCGAAGTGATTCATCTCACCACATATCAAACACACAGTCTGATTGTTGAAAGATTGTTTCTGCTTATCCTTTTCGATGAAGGTTGAGCTTTGGTTTTCAGAGGTTGATGGTTTGAATGATCCAACAGGCTTGTTGGATTTAGGATTTGCCTGATTTCCTGAAAAATTGACCTTTCTCTCCTTTGATCTACCTCTTTTGGACTTGTCAGATGGACATGTTACATAGTCATCTGAGGAGATACTCCCTGTCTGTCTGTTCTAAGCTTTAATAAAAACTGATGAGTGTTTCTTGGTTTTCTTAGTTCTTTTCTTATTTCTTAAAGCTGATTTTGTTATTTCTGGTTTGATAGGAGTATCACTCTCATCTGAGCATGTTGAGTTACTTGGGTCTGGATTAGAGAGATCATCACTTTGATCTACTTTGTGTATGTCTAACTCTTCATCATACACAAGATTTGTTATTGGTTTACATCTGATTTCTACCATAGAAGTGTAAGCAGATGGAGGCTCCATTTTGTTATAACCCAAACCAGCTTCTTTCTTTCTTACAAGCTCAGATGTATCACTCATTCTAAAAAGTTTTTCATACTTTTCATCTTGGCTTAGAAATTTGTCTCTGTAAGACTCAGCCAATACAAGTTCTGTCTTGGCAGTGGTTAGTCTTTCTAAAAGATTTTTAATTTGACACTGTTTGTTAGTGTCTTCATGTTTTAAGCTTGAAATAGTCTTTTCCATTTCCTCAATCTTTTCTTTGTAATTTTTTTCAGCCTCAAAGAAATTTGTCTTCACAACTTGTAAAGACTCAAGCTCATTACAGAGATGAGAATTTATCTTTTTATAAACAGTTAAATTTTCTAAGCATTCAGGTGTGCATATGTTATCAATTACCTTGAATGAGGAAGTTGATCATTTGCCATCAAAGCACTGTTACAAATGGAAGCATCCTCAGTTTGAAAGCTCCAATCTGCAAAGTCTTGCTCTGCAATGTTTGCATTGTTTTTTGAGCTTGATGGCCTTTGTTGTGGTTGCCCAGAAGTTGATGGCTGAGTGCTTGAAGACTTGCATTCCCTGGCAAAATGCCCTAACTGTTGGCAGTTGAAGGATTTGAGCTTAGATTTGTCAAGCCCAAAGCCAGTCTTCATGTTGTGCCTTTTGAACTGTCTGCCAGTTCTTTGATAAAACTTCTTTGCTCTATAGGAGATCATGGCCATTTGATAGTTTATGTCCATCTCCTCAAGGTCATCTGCAGGAATGCCATCTAAGTCTTCCTGGCACAAATGAAAGTAGTTGGTTTCCTCAGCCATAAAATCTCCTTGCCCAGAGGTTAGTAGTGGAGTTGGGTTAGAGATAGGATTTAAGTGTGTGTTTGATGGAATTGGAGTTTCAGGAAAGGTGACATTGGGTGTGGAGGTAGGATGGTAGATGGGTTGATAGCTCTGGTATGGAGGATTATTGATGGGTGCATAAATGGCTGCTGAACCAGATGATGTATGGGAAGTTTTAGATTCTTGGACATCTAATTCCATCTGGTAAGCACTGAGAATACCAAACAACTCTCCTAGAGTCAGAGTTTTCAAGTTTTCTGTTCTTCTGATGGTGACCGAATAAATGTTCCAAGCCTTTGGAAGAGATCTTAGAAATTTTTTGAGCACATCTTGATTATCCAGTATCACTCCTGCAGTTGTTAATTCATCTACAAGTTGGACATACCTTAGATACTAAGAGGACATGCTCTCATTGTTTTGTTGAAAAAAGTTTTCAAACTTCTGTTTCAGCATATCCTTCTTGTTTTCTTTGACATCATCTGAACCTTCATACATCTGCTTCAAGGAGTTCCACAGTTCTTGACAGACTTTCATTTCCTGAATGCATGTATAATGGAGTTCGGTATTGACATCTGAATGAGCCAAAGAGCTTTAGAATCTACTTCCATCTTCTTGTAGTCTTCATCTGAGTACATAGATGGTTCTTTTGGTACTGTAGCTCCACCAGCAGCAACTGTAGGAATGTAAGGACCTTCAAGAACAGACTTCCAAAGTTTGAAGTCTTGGTTCCTGATGAATCCTTCCATTCTGACTTTCCAAGTATCAAAGTCATCAGGAGTGAACATCGGTGGCTTATTGAGAGTACCATTTTCTGTATCATGTTTGTTTAGAGCAACCATTTTATCAAACACACAGAGTATGAGTTCAGAAGTAGTGAGATATTAGAAGAAATAGAACGGTTAACTTAAGGATGATTAATCACTTAAGTTTGAGAGCCAAAGCTCTGATACCACTTGTTGGATCAGGTTGTTTAACCTAAACAACACTTCACAAGTATTTCTCTAATACAATCTAACAGATGCGGAAGGTCTGTTAGAAGGACACTCAAATGAACAAATAATCTTTGAATATCAATAAGAACACAAGAGTAAATTCAAGCTCAAAGATATATTTCTTTCAAAGTATTACAAGTGTAAACAGACAAGCACACCCTAACAGGTTTACAATGAGAGGTTATATAGCTAAGGCTACAACCGTATAAACGTAGGTATACCAGTTGGATATACTAGACAGTACATAAAGTAAAGCTTATTCTAGTATATTAAGTGTCTTAACAGGCTAAGACACTCGATTACAATGATTATAAATATAGACATTGACTTTATAAAGACTAGCTAAATACAAAAGACATTTAATGTTGTTAATCTTCAAGGCTTCAGATAATCTTTTGCATTTAATGCTGAGGAAGGGAAGTAAGGTGCTGTCTGAGTTTCGGTATGTTCTTTTTGTATTTGCTCAGACCAGCATGTCTTGTGTCAGTCCCTTTTTGTACTATGAAAGTAATCAGCTACAGTCTTTGTCAGAGGTTAAACCTCGGAAGTCCTTGTCTTTATCTTGGTGTAAAAGAGATTCCTCGGAAGCTTTATGTCTTGTACAGCCTTCAGTAGGAATGAGTTACTCTTCGGAAGCAATGTTGCTTCCGAAGAGGAACTCCTTCCTTTTGAAGGATTTATCATCTTTACTTAGACAACATTGAAGTTTGGTAAGACCACCTTCCGGTCATGAAAACATTGTTTAATCTTCCACTACCATAAATTTTCGTTTGTAAAAATCATCATACACACGTGAATGATCGACTTCCTTTGGTTCCCATTTCAACGGCTTTATCAAATATGATTGAATAAAATATTGTTCTATTTAAGCCACGGTTTAAAGGAAAGATCTAGGCATTAACCTACCCGCCAATTATATTTCCTCAAAGGCTTGTACCCAATAATACCAAAGTTGTTAAGGTGGTTTTCGTCTCTTGTTTTGAGGTTGAATGTTCAAGGGAGGTATTCCATTAAGAATCACTTTTATATTAGGAACTTAAGAACTGCATAATACACTTGTACGTTATGCTTTAAGTTTTGTACATAAAGTGGTTATTTAAAAAGGTAAAATAGTAACTTCTCATACTTTAAAGTTAAATTACTTTTATACCCTTAATAAGATATGGTTCAAAATTAGTTCCTTTGGTTTTTTCATATTTAGTGGTTCTCAATAGAATAAGTCCATATATATATATATATATATATATATATATAAAATGTTTAGTTTAGAAGTATAATTTAAAAAGTAAATATTTGTTGTTACATATTTTTGAGTGCAAAGAGGGTTTAACTTATTTTCATATAGTGTTTTCGATCTCAAAATAATCAAAAAGCAGATTGAAAATGAGTATAGATATGGAAAAAAATTGAAAATATAATATATATTATTAATTGACAATCAAATAATTTGTTTTGTAAGTTTTTATGTAGTTTATATTAATTTTAATTAACATTAAAAAGATGCATAAAGGCGACGAGGGAAGTTAAAATATGGAACTATATATTCTACTTTAACCAACCTAGCTTGATGTGTTTTTGTAGACCTCATAATTTTGAGTTTACTTCACAATATTTAAGTCTATATTTTAAAAAATAACTTTCTCTATTTTATGAAAATAAAAAACGTCAAACAATAAAATCTTAAATTACTTCGTTTTAGGTGAACTTTTTTTGGGAGATATATATTTATAAATCCAAATTAAATATTGTTGAATTTGTATGTGTAGTAATCAATGGACTTTTGCATTGTATCCTTAAGTTTATAAACTGTTTAATGCTACTTTAGTCCTTGGTCCCTTTTTTATTTATTTATCTTATTTAAAGATTTAAAGACCTGATAACTTCATTAAAGTTCCCTCCTTTAATTTTTAAAACAACAATTTTATATATTTCTTTAAGTTAATTTTTATAGCTTACATACTTCTGTTATTCTAATTTTAGAACATAACTAAAATAACTTACACAAAAATTTAATTTTGTATAGTAGAAATAAAGTTTATAAATTACTATATATAGATGTATCATAGATAATTATTACTTATGAACACCACTAATACTTTTTTTTATCTTTTTTATATAACATCCTTATAGCTAGTATGAGAAAATACATTACTGTAGTTTAGAACTACTGACAAATGATGTTATGTTTGTCTCTTGCCTCATGTTCGAATCCTTGCATCCCCTCCCTTTTTTTCCTCCTCTCAGCACATAGATGAATAATGAAACATCAAAACATCTTAAATTAAATAATGATTAGAATTAAAAAGAAAAGAACATTAATGATTCTTAAATTAAATAATGATACTAATTAAAAAAATAATGATTTCACAACAGCAAACATTATTTTTAGTTATTTTAATTATATGATTTTTAACATTTTGCATTTATGTTTCGATTTGTATTCCTTATTATTAACACTTGCTTTTGTTATTCAATTCATTATTTTAAGACATTTATCAACCATTGTGGCCAGCTTTTCATCCGCGTTGATATCTGTGATTTTCTAACTGTCATCTTTGTTAGTTGAGTACCCATATTAGCTAGGCAATTTTTTTAGCATCATTTGTTTGTATTTGTATTTGTATTCATTGCAATTGACAATTGCTTTTTCAACAATTTAATTTATTGTTTTAGGATGAACTAAAATCTATTACAACTGTATTTTTTGGTTTACGTTTGATATTCGTGATTTGTCACCTCAATCCCAGTGTTTTTGTGATCGGACCGGACTGGCCGGTCGGACCGGTTTGGCCGTGAACCGACGTCGCCGTTGGTTCGGTAGTGTATATACAAACCACTCCATAAAGAACCTGACGGTTTTGGCGATCAGCGGTTGAACCGTGTGACCAGAATACGCAACTGGACCAGAATTCAACCAAATGGAGTACACACACGGTAGATCATTGAACTATGGTTGTGAGCAGAGGTGAGTGGTTTTGAGCAGTGGTTGATGGTGGTTGTGAGCGGCAGATCGTAGGCGCCGGTAGTGGTGAGTGACGGTGGTTATGAGTAGTGGTCAGCGTTGGAGGTAGATGATGTGCACCAGAGGTTTGGAGGCTTTGAGCCTTCACAAAAGCACAACGTGCATATTTATGGGGAAGAAGACGATATGCTCATATGCACAATAGTTGGAGGCTTTGAGCCTTTGACGTCTGTATTGAAAGAAGGAAAGCCATTTTAGATCCAGGTTTAGAAATAAGTTTCACTTCATATCCTTGAAGATATTGTTTATATTAATTTTAGTCATTTCTTGTTTTTTTACACATTCAATTCATCAACATAAGTTTTGTATACTAATAGGTATAAAAATTATTTATAAAGGCACCCGGTTCTTAATTCATGTCCGACCGATCCAACTGGTTCGACCAGTAACCGGTAAGACGACCGGTTCTCAATCGTGATTGGATGCCCATATCGACAAAATGGTCAAAATTACGGAGTTTTAGTTGGGTAGCTATTGTGATTTTTTTGTGTTCAATATGGATTTATAGTCACAAACGCACCAGGTAAATCCTACTTCGAATACAACAATTAAACCCCATTTAGTGTTGTAATCCTTCATCATGATGTTCTATAATTAATTTCCTTATGCAGCCATGCAGGTTTAATAACTTTTTAATCTAAATTATCAAAAATATAATGTGATTTTAATCAAGCTTTTTACAGTTTTAGTTGAATTAATATCTTCAATCTGAAGATTTTACATTGCTAAATATATATTATATTATTATCTTGCAAAAAAGAATCTGTACGGAAATGCAAGAAACCCTCTGATGCTGACCTCTCACGGGTCGACACGTGTGGAACCTATTTAAGGTTATGACAATGTTGGTGTATTTTATCTGTAAAAACTAATAATTCACATTGACTCCCCACACGCGCCCACATCCATTTTCTAGTCTATAATCTTCGTTAAACGCGTTTGAACTGCGAGTGGGGGTTCTTCCTACAATATGATGCTTGCTTGTGTTCCTCAAATAGGTTAAAAAGCATTTATCTTTGAAGATGCAAACAACACCAACCCTAAATTTCATATCTGGGTATGAATTTTCAAACATAAAAATTCATCAAAACCCTAAAAAGATAACCAAAGCCCATTTTTTTGCAGACAATATTCAAGATTTGTTGTATGATCTTGTTGCAGGATCATCATCATCATCATCAACTGGTCAAAACACAATTTGCAGAATTTGATTCTTGTTTTCATCTTGATTTGATCCAACTGGGTTGAAGATTTGGTGTTTTTGATCTTGAAGATTAATTATGGGGAGGGGGAGAGTTGAACTCAAGCGGATCGAGAACAAGATAAACAGACAGGTTACTTTTGCTAAACGAAGAAACGGGCTTCTGAAGAAAGCATATGAACTCTCAGTTCTTTGTGATGCTGAGGTGGCACTCATCATCTTCTCCAATCGTGGAAAGCTTTATGAGTTCTGCAGCACCTCCAAGTACACCTTTTACTGTGTGTTTGAGTGTGTGTTGTAGATCTGATTTGGGTTATGGGTTATTTGTTTCTAGACATGTATGTGATCATGTGTTTAGAGTGTTTAGATTAATTAGTTGAATTAAGAAATGAGGTAAATGGTTTTAGGGTTTGAGTAGTTTTCTAATTTGAAAATTTCTTGTTTAGGGTTGAAATTAGGGTTAGTGATGTGAGGATTAAGTAGATCTTGTCTTTATGATTCTAAAATAAGCAAGTTAAAGAAAGAAAAAAGTATATAATATTATAAAATTAAAAAATTAGGAGGTTGTATACGATTTCGATCATAGTTTATTTTTTCGAATCCAGAACGAAAACGAATCTCCAATTTTTAGTTCTTGATCGATAAAATATTCCAGTTTTATAATTTAAGGTTA
The DNA here is from genome assembly GCA_009363875.1 of Mikania micrantha. Taxonomy (NCBI): domain Eukaryota; kingdom Viridiplantae; phylum Streptophyta; class Magnoliopsida; order Asterales; family Asteraceae; genus Mikania; species Mikania micrantha. The sequence goes on along the minus strand of CM018682.1, from coordinate 32,190,770 downwards.
TAAAAGCAAGTCTTGTTGGGTCAAAAACGATGAATCATTGTGTTTTAAGATATTAAAACATCACGTACATTCATCACTCTTGATCTTAATCAATCTTTACATTTCTCAATTATTTTTCTTTTGTTCTATTTTTTTTTAATTTTTTTATATAAGGTTAAAGTTTGTTAAAGTAATGAAAAAGATGAATATTTCAAATATTCAATAGATAATATGATTCTTTCAACTAATTTTAGTTATTTATTTTGCAAAAATCTTGGTGGGGATTGGAGCTACGGATTCATTGAATTCATAGGCAGATGAACAAAATTTATTTAATTATATTATTATCTTGGAACCCTAATTGTCAGCACATTATTCAAAGACATTGATGCAATCACAGATTTGTTTTGTACTTTTTTGTTTCAAATCAATGTGACATGCTTTTTGCATTCTAAATCGTTCATATAACCGGTATCCAAAAGACCAAAACCCATGGGTTACTGAAATAGCTATTGATTGCTCATTTGTCTTGTTCATGAAACATGATCATGGTTATGATGCTTTATTTTTCTATTTTAAACTTTAACTAGATTTATATATATAAACAACAACACGTAGCCAGTAAAATCACACTTTGTGAGGTCTGGGGGAGATGAAAACAAACCTTACCTCACCCCAATATGGTAGAGAGGCTGCTTCGTAAAAGAGATTTATATATAGAAACCAAATTTAATTTGTTATCAACTTATCTTATCATCTCAGCATGCTCAAGATGCTAGAAAGGTATCAAAATTGCACATATAGTTCAATGGAAGTCAACCGATCTGCAAATGATGCTGAGGTACATATATGAACTTTTTACATTCTTTTTTAATTTCTTCGTGTTGATCGATGTATTATGGATGTTTAACGCGTTTAATTAACCAGTTTATTTGTTTTTGATCGTGTAGCAAAGCAGTTACAAGGAATACATGAAACTGAAAGCTAAATATGAATCTCTACAACAATACCAAAGGCAAGAAAGATAGTATTTTTATCATGTCTATAAGAATAAAAGATTGGTATATGTTGAATCTTGAATGTTCATTTCATAGGCAACTATTTGGGGAAGATCTTGGCCCGCTAAATCTTAAAGAACTTGAGCAACTCGAGCGCCAACTTGACTCTACTTTGAGGCAAATCCGGTCCATAAGGGTATGTATTTGCAATGTCTTTCGTTTTTTCAACGAACAATTCTTAGATTTTCTAGGATAAATACACAACCACCTACGGTACATTTTTAGAATTTGAACCTTGACCTTTTTGTTAGGGCCGTCTTTGACATTTTGGGTATCCACTATGAGTATTTAATTTAGACCCAACATCAGGAAAAAAATTATAATAAAATAAAAAAATGGTGTTTTTTACATAACAAATGACAAATGAAGTTTTTTACATAGTAAACTACATTTTTTTTAAAATAATCATATATAGAATACATATAAAAAAATTGAAATTTAGGGCTTCAAAAAATTCGAGACCTGTGCGATTGCACCTCCGACACCCCCCAAGGGCTGGCCCTACTATTTGATTGTGGGATATATCATTTAATCATCTTATAAATTGAAAGTTCTTTATGTGTTTTTAGTTCAGATCTTTGGTTTAAAATTATAATTCTTAGATATTTTTGAAATTGATCAACATATGTATGATTATATATATATGCATACCTACATGCAGACTCAATCAATGTTGGATCGGCTTTCTGATCTTCAAGTTAAGGTATATCATAAATGGAGATTTAAGATCCAAATTTTAAAATTGTATAATTAATAATTAACATAACTGATTTCAAATGAATGCATGAAACTTGCAGGAAAGGATGTGGCTTGAAGCTAACAAAGCTTTGCAGAATAAAGTATAGTAATAAAAGTCTTGGATGTATATAATCATATTAATTACAAAATAATTAAAGATTATTGAATTAAATTGTGTTGTTCTTGTAGTTAGAAGAATATTATGCAGAAAACCAAGCAGGACCATCATGGGCTGGAGGTGAAAATGGTAATACATTTGGGCAACAACATCAGAACCAGGAACAACATCCTCAACATGATCATGGCTTCTTTCAGCCTCTTGACTGCAACTCCAATTTGCAAATCGGGTATTTCGATCTTCAAGCGAAAATTAATAATTTGTGTTTCCCTCATATATCGCGATATAAATGAAATAAATCTGTGAAGTTTTACTGAATTAAAGGTATCCGCGGTTCTCGTCTCATACACAGGCCGATAATACGTCCAATAAAAACATTGGTGATATTTGTGGTGTCTTTATGATCTGATAACAATGTGAGAATTGCCTAGGATGTTAACTTTACTATTTGCCTTTTTTTAGAGAAACTAAAGTTTTTGATACAGTATTTGAAGGGTAGTTTAGACATTTCACTTATGCTCACTCTTAGCTACCTGCTTAGTAATGATTAATTACTTTGATCCTCAATAATCATAATAAGATTTTGCAAAACCTGGTTAATCTTTAAACTCCAAATTAAATTTACATGCAGGTATAATCCAATAAGTTCAAGCCAGATAGCAGCATCAACAAGTGGACAGAATGTTAGTGGAATAATCCCTGGATGGATGCTTTGACTTTGACTTTTATTTTGATTAATTTGGCATGGTCAATGAAGCTGCAAACCGGTCAACTCTATCTCTTTTTGGTGATATATAATCTATAATAAACATGATGTTTAATAATTTTGGATGAATTCTTGGGCTCTGGGACATGTAAGAACCTACCCTTTTTTAATTTACAAAATTAAAGTTGTTTTTGTTTGCACATTTTAGGTTGGTTGACTTTATTCTCCTCTAAGATTTTTTTCCTTTCCTTTTTTATTTTTTTTTATTTCTCTCCTTTTCGGATTGAGTTTTACTGGAATTTAAAAATAACTTTTGCTTTAATTGGCTTATTTTAAGGGTGTTAACGAGCCGAACCGATCTGATTCCAAACTCGTTAAGGTTCGAGCTCGGCTCGTTTAGACAAAATAGAGCACGCGCTCGAGCTCCGCTCGTTAAGAGTTTTACTTTCAAGGCTCGATCTCGGCTCGTTTATATTTTAATTATTTAATTTATTTACTTTAATTACTAATTTAATAGATATTTATAATTTTACTTTCCAAAATTAACATAAATATAAGATTTAAATATACTTATCATAATTTTGTATATAAAAATAATTAATTTTATAAATATACATTTAATATAATAAATAAAACTTATAAATATATAAAAGTTTGCTTAGGCTTGTGATTAGGCTATGTAAAGCTCGAGCTCGATAATCAAACAAGCCATATTTTTGGGCTCGTTTTGACTCAGCTTGTTCGAGCTTTTTACTGATTTGATCTCGAGTATTTCACGAGCTAACTTCATTTGTTTACACCTCTAGTTTATTTGATATATAAATATAATTAATTGTGATATGTTGTACATGTTAGTAGATAATTAGAATTTTAATATCATATTGTTTTTATTCAACTCACTGTTATTCTCCTATTGACATATATACGAGGGTTGATCTAACAAGAGGTATTTACTTAAAAAGAGTAAAATCAATTAAAGTTTGATATGTGATATTTTAAAAACATAAATTAAAAATCAAGTTCAAAAAACAAATTCCGGAACAAAAAATAAAATCTAGTACAAAAAATCAAAAATTCGGTAAAAAAAAAAACAAAAATACAGTATAAAAAAAATATGTTATACCAAAATTATTATTCATTTTTTAGTATCTCACATATCAGACTATTATTAGTTATTATTCTTTTTAAGAAAAAATTATTTTTATTTGATAGTATCCTTGAATATTATGACAAAAAAAGGTTTGAAACTTTCGTTCTTGTCACATGGGTTTTGCACAATGTGTCATGTCTATTAGATTGATCAAACACCCTTCATATATATTCTTTAATCTCTTTACTTCATTTTAATTTTTCATTCTCTTTTTATTTTTAGAACCAAAATATCTAAACTCACACAGAATACACAAAAATAAAAATTATAAAGCTTTTAACTAAAAATCGTACAACCTATATATTTACATTATTACCAATGAGACATTGTTTCAATAGTACCCTATGATTCTTTCAAATGAGAGGTCTTAGGTTTAAAACCCTTCCGTAGCGAAATAGGGGTTTGAGGGGGTTAGGGGGTTTTCCCACTGGGGTTTTCTCTTGGGATGGTAGTGGTGGCTCATGGGAGGTCCAGGTAACTAGACCTTGGTGACATGGCCTGGAAAGAGTGGGTTCACACGATTAAGACCTTAGCCGTTCAAAAATAATATATATTTACATTATTCGAAATCAAATCACTAACCAATGTGGAAATAGCCCACTTGGTAGAGGCATTGTCTCTTATAAATGAGGTCTTGGGTTCAAATCCAAGTAAGGGTGGAATATTGGGTGTAGTGTAGGATAGTATGACTGTTAAAAAAAAAACAAAATCTCAAACATGATGGTTGCGATTTGTGAAATTAAGACCGAAAGCTAGCCGGCCCTAGTAGGCAGTAGCAGATCATAGATGGTCAACATTCAACACTATTGCAACACCAACATACTCTGTTTGGTGTTTTTATGTATATTTGTGGTGTAACTTGAGCTTTTAGCATCTTGCTGGCTCTTTTTGGGTGTTAATGAAAGTTGCCGTTCAAAAAAAAAAAAAAATAAAATAAAAAACTAGTACAAAGGAAATGTCTGAAAGCTCAAAGGGATGAGTAATGATTGGGTACTTATTAATTAATTTAATTAACAGTAATTAAAGTTCTAAATTGTAGATAAATAATGTTGTTATCTAGTAGTTGTAAATAGTTAGGTTATGGGGATTCATAAAATAATAATAATAATAATAATAATAATAATAATAATAATAATAATGCAAAATAAAAATATTGTGTGATTTATACGTAATTATATAAACTTATACATATTACTAATGGTAGGACTTGGTTGAAAGTAATTATGATTTGATCCGAAGATTGAGATATTTTTGTTTGTGTTTTCGAGTTCTTGAGTACATATGTGAATTTCTAATTTTTCTTTAAAAACAAAGATTCAAAAAGAAATATACAAGCTAATGAGAATATGTCACTTAATAGTAATCAAGTTTCTCAAGTATTTAATTTAAGTCATCAAATTTTTTTTTTGTATCTTTAAAGTCACTCAACTTTCACCAAGTATTTCAATCATATATAATTTTTTATAAATATTAAAAATTTTTAATTAATAGAGGCAAATGAAACATATATGAATATTTATTAATAATAAGTGAATTTTTTTTCTAATTAACTTAAAATAAGATGTAATCGTGAAGAAAACGAATTTACAAATTAATAACAAAGTTCAAAATTGTTAAATTTAAGTGAAACTGAGACACAATGATGTTACTGCATGAATAGGGATTATAAATTTTACCATCTTCATCCAGTAAATAATATTTAAGTATTTGAAAAATCTGTTTTAATTTGTCAAGTTGCAAATAGTTAGTTACCAAGATCTGATTATGGGTTATTAAATGGGAAAACCGACTAGTTTGGGGTTCAAATCCCGGGCAGCTCCATATCAAGGATATCGTCACTAGCATCAATATCATCACTAGCATCAATATCAAATACTTATAAACATTCATATAAGTTTCATTTACCTTAATTAATTTTAAAAAATTTAAATATTTATCAAAAATTACATATAATTAGAATATTTAATGAAAATTGAGTGACTTTAAAGAGATAAAAAAAACTTTTGATAACTTAATTGAAAAAGTTGAAAAACTTGGTTACTATTATACAAAGTTACCTCAAATAAAATATATTGTTTACGTTATTGAATAAAGGACTGAAACTATACAATACTATCAAAATAGGGAAGCAGAGCCAAATTCAAGGATGAAAAAAACTTCGGGATGTGGGACAAGAAAAAAATTTTGGTCATCTTAAAAAAACTAACTTAATAATTAATTTGAATATAAAAAATTAATAATAGAATATATAATTTTTTATTTTGATTTCAGGCATATTAAAAGGTCGAACCCGGGGCTGTTGCCTACTTCGTACCTTCTCTGGGCCGACGGAAGATTAATCGATTACTAAGCCACAAAATGGATGATATCTGTGATAACCAAGTCACGATAAAATGATGTAACTAATACAATGATCCTTTTTTTTTGTTAAGGTGCTAGTAGGGCGGATTTAGGTGTTATTTGAAACCAACTAACATTTTTTGTTGTGTACCCTATCATATGAAAAGAAAAGTTTAAACTTTTTTTTTTTAAATGATAAAAACAATGAGATCTTTGACATGTGAAATAATAAAAAAGTAAAGTAATAGTAATTTAAGCATTATATTTTTGTTTAATATTTATCAATTTTTTCTGACTTTTTAAACTTTTATAACTTTTTTTCGTAAGATGTTATTTTTTAAAACATTACTCTATTTAATCCACATTTTTAATTTTATAATTAATATAACATTGATATACAAATAAATAAAAATTAACTATTTTTTAATTATTAAAAGATGTTTGATACATATATTACAATTTTAAAATATGTATTAGATTTTATGAAACTGTACTGGATTTTTGCATCAAAATACAATGCAAAAAATATGTTACAAAAATATAGTACTATAAAAATATAAATATAGCATAAAAATATAATGTATAAAAGTATAATACATACGATACATTAACATACTGGATTTTTTAAAAGTATATTAACATTATGTTCAAATTTAAAGAGAAAGAAAATCAATTTAAAGGTAACGTATAAATAAACTTATTGATGTTTTTTAAAAGGATGTAAGAATTTTAGAAAAGCTAAGAAAAATATTTTTTTTTCTTATAATAAGTTCCATTGTTTGTTTCATTTTATATGTCTCAATCATTATTTTATTATTTTATAAGTTAGAAGATTGTGATCGCCTTCTACCTTTTCTTGATAAAAAAAATAGTTTTTAGCATATATAACTATATTAGAAAGCTATTTTAAATCATAATATATAACTTTTTGAAGCTAAACTAATTGTTTTTTTTTTAGTCTGGCCATTTAAGAAATAAAATAGATTAATAAAGTGACTATAAAAAATCTATGAAATTAAATGAACTATTCTTAACATTTTAAAAACATTTGACTCTTTTGGCATATTTAGCCTTTTAAATTGAGATGTTCTGAATAACATATTAATTAAATATTAAAATTAAATTAAAATGATTTATTTAACGATTATTAAGCTAGCTTGATCTTTTTATTAACCAAAATTACTAACATACCAAAAAAAAATACCCTATCTCAAAATTACTTATTTTATTTCTCGTCGTATCTCACTAGTGTTTATAAACACTAGAAAGATGTAATAAAAAGAAAGCAAGTGCAAGAAAGAAATAGCTGGCGACATGTACTATAATTAAAGAGTTAATTACATATATCCTATTGATAAAATTATTTATTACATATTTACCCAATCATAAAACTAAATTACATATTTCCCCTTTATAAACCAAATATATTACATATTTATTCATTTCATTAAAAAAGGAATTATGTATTTCTTATTTTACCTAAAATGAACTAATTAAAAACAAATTACATATTTCTCCTTACTAAGGGGTAATTTTGAAATATGGGGATATTTGTAATTTTAGTTTAACATTGGGGATATATGTAATTTTGATATTTAATAAGATGATATATGATAGGGAAGGGATCATATAATAACCCTCTCTAATTAAGAAAACTCAATAACTCAAATCCAATGGTTCAAATTTCCAAGATTAAATCTAATGGTGACATGTGTCACTAATTAATTTTTAATACAAAAGGGCATTATGATCTTTTGTCTTAATTACAAAATCAGATTTAATATAAGAGTGACAAGTGTCACACTCTTAAAAAACCATCTATTTTCCTATTTTTAAATTAAAGTTTCCCCCCTTCATTTTTATACACTTATAACTTTTTTATACTATGTTATTTTTTTATAAAAATTACACCATTAAACTCGTCATATTTTTCTCGTTAATTTCATTATAGTCATGCCAAATTTTTTTTGGGCGTTCGTAATTACGCTAACGTAAAAAACATAAATACAATAATTTTTCTCTTTTTTCAAAAATTTTCCATCAATTTTTTTTCTCTCATCTTAAATATATATTACAAACTTATTTTTTATTATAAAATTTAGCTAATTAAATAAATTTATATCAAATAAGATAGAAAGTTAGATAATTGTAACGTAAAATAAATAATAAGTTACAGCTCGTTACATCAGTGTAACGACTCGTTACATCAGTGTAATTATGAACACTTTGAAAAAATTCAGCTCGTTACATCAGTGTAATTAAGAACACTTTAAAAAGATTCAGCTCGTTACATCAGTGTAATTACGAACACTTTGAAAAAATTCAGCTCGTTACATCAGTGTAATTTCGAAAACTTTAAAATTTTTTGACAAAACTATATTTGAATTAAAGATAAAAATGTGACAAATTTAATGGTGTAATTTTTTTTAAAAAATAATAATGTATATAAAAGTTATGAATGTTTAAAAAAATAGGGGGTAAACTTTTATTTTAAAAATAAAATCAAGTACACATCACTTTTTCTCCAAAATACCTTTAAGGAAATCTCAACCACTCATTTTTCTCAGATTTAATATGGACCACACATTTCAAATTCATTAAATTAGACAACCAATCAAATTGGGTTTATAAGTTACCTCAATTAACATAGGTTACCATTTACTCCTTATCCCTATTATCACATAATTAAACATTTAATATTAAGGTGATATGAAAAGTGCAAATTTAAAATTATTTTTGTTGCTTGAAGGTACCAACTCCCCTCTTTTTTACAAATCTTAAAACTTAGCATATCTTTTATCTTTTTTAAAAATAATTTTAATCCCACAAAATTCAGCAGTTGTTTTGAAGAAGACAAACTTTGAAGACGGTTTGGCGTAGGGGGTCCAGGGGATAACCAACAGTTAAGGAAATGGATGTGTTAGAAGTCGATAAGATTTCTTGACACCCTATTAATCGGGAACCGTAGATGAGTCCAAAGGACAAAACCGTCAAACTTTGATTGTATGCAAGACATAATATTTGGTCTTGTCGATTCAAGACCACCACAGACACTATCAAGACAAGCCCATGTACGCTTTGTTCCTGAGTTTATAAACGTAGAGAACAGAAATGAAAGAAAAACTAAGTAATTTTGCCTAGTTTTCCTTTCACTTCTCTTCCTTTCCCTCCTTAGATAAAACTCAGGAACACGACATATGTTATTTTCTTTTTTTTTCCTTGTTAAATGAAACTCAGAAACATAAAATGTTTCTACTTTCCTTCTATTTCCATTCTTTTCTTTCCTTAAATGAACTCGAGAACAAAGCAGTAGTCTTCTTTATGACTACGTAGCATTGCTTTTCTAATAAGAGTATTGACCAAGCATCAATGAATGATGTCAATAAGACAATAAAACCCTTAAATTTGCACCAAAATTGCAAAAACTAGCAAACCAAACAACATCATGCAGCTTCTTGTCAATACATGTTATACAAATTCAATTAAAGCAGCCTTGAATTTTAACATCTTTGTTTGTAGATAAAGTTATGAATCTCCCATTGTACATTATACAAAACCGTTCGATACAAATGTTGTTCTTCCCATCAGATACATATACGTGTGCGTGAAACAAAGCCTCGTTGCTTCAGCAAACAAATCAATCTATTGTTGTCATGGGTTCAATTTGTTAAAAACTATGATTCAACATTTTGGGGAACTTGTAACTGCCTTCTTACGAGCGCGGTGTAAATCCCGTTCATGTTAAGAAGTTCCTCATGACTTCCACTTTCTGCAATTTGACCATCAGATATCACAGCCACAGTGTCTGCACTCTTAACTGTCGATAGCCTGTGTGCTATTACTAAAACCGTTCTTCCTTGCATTAGGGAGTCCATTGCATCCTATTCACATCAAAACATGCACACCACAATCAACTCACAGCTATTAAAAAGTCTGCGGCTCATGGCTCGCTTGTTTGAAAAAAACTCGTTTGTAACTAAGCCGGGCCGATCTATAGCTCATTTTGTAATCGAGCTAGCCCGAATCAAGGTTGGCTCGTGGCTCGTTCAAGGTTTGGCTGGTTGGTTCAGCTCACGGCTCATTCCTATATGTAAATTTATATATTTACTTAATTATTTATTATTGTAAAAATAAATCATGAAGAAATAAGGATCACATTCAAAAAAGTGCTAACAAGCTGTCTTGTATTTTTAAACAATACAACAATGTGAAAAAATAATTGAAAGTTTTTAAATTTATTTTTTTAAATAACCGAGCTTGCTCGATGATTTGGTTCGATTTTTTTATGAGCCGAACTTGAGTTCACTTTTTCAGCTTCTTAAAAAAAACAGAGTCAAGCCAAGCCGTCTTGTCAAACTTCGAGCCCAAGTCTTAGCCTTGGCTCGGCTTGCTTATAACCATACTCACTACGTGTGTGAAAATGTGCATTTTGGCTAGCTTTAGTGCACCTGAACAAGATACTCGCTTTCAGCATCTAATGCGCTTGTGGCTTCATCCAACAGTAAAACTCTAGGATTCATCAAAAGTGCTCTAGCAATAGCAATTCTTTGTTTCTGACCTCCTGATAATCTCAACCCGCGTTCTCCCACCACCGTTTGATATTTTTCTGGAAATGATGACACAAAATCGTGCGCATTTGCCATTTTCTTGTGCATCCCACTTCAACTAGTAAGCTCTCAAGATCTTATAAACCCGGAAAATATAATTTGAAAGAAAAAAAGAGCTTACAGCAACATTCTCGATGTCCAAACTGCTGGCTTTACCATCAAATCCGTATGCAATGTTATCTTCTATAGAACAGTTGAACAAAACAGGCTCCTGGCTCACAATACTCACCTTGAGTGCAAAGAAGCATACCCACAAAAGTCAAAGTCAAAGTCTAACATACTATCAAACTTGTGATGATAAACGTACGAAATATGTGAACTGGAGTACCTTTTTGTGTAAAAACTCGTGTGAAATTTCAGGTAAACGAACCCCATTTAGTAAAATTTTTCCCTTCACCGGATCATAAAATCTTTCGATCAAATTTGCTATGGTGGTCTGTGCAGAAACACTTACTTCGTCAACATATAATGGCTTTAAAATCTTGAAAATCATACAATAGTGATCTTTATTCGTTACAATACCTTTCCACCACCACTTGGACCAACTAGGGCTATCTTTGAACCAGGTTTCAGTTTTAAAGTAATCCCCTAGCAAATTATATCATCAGTACATGACCGTGGACCGATTGTGTGTTGATTTTGATCAATCAGAGAAGAAGCTTATTTTTTTTTTCATAAATCTATTACCTTTAGTACCATATGGTTAGGGCGAGACGGGTAAGCAAACCAAACATCATCCAGTTCAACATCTCCGTCTGGATTACTACATTAAAAAAACCGTAATCAAATAATTAAAAAATAATTAACTATGATTGTTCTTTGCAGAAGATATTAACACACTAACCCCTGAGGACACTGGTCCCCGGCTTTTTCCATGCTTGACACACGGTCTAAAAGCTGAAAAACTCTCCTGCTTGCACCTGCAGCTTTCATGGCGGTTGTATATAGCCCAGATAATGAAGATATTGAAGAGCCAACTGCAAATCAGACATCTCAATAGTATTCATAAACATGAAATATATACATATATGTACAAATATAATGTATTTAAAGATAAAATATTGACAAAAGTTGAAATTGTAGTACCAGTGAGGCTATAAAGAATGAAGGATGTAAGAGAGCCAGCTGTCATGGAGCCTATTATGGTCAAATAAGCTCCATATATCACCACTGTAATTACAGACAGTGTTGATGCTCCACTCATACCACCAGAGAATAAGCCTGTGACTTTCTGCCATGTAAACAAGAAATGTTATAAAACTTAAATAAAAAAGAGAAAGATGATACTAAAAAGATAAAAATAAATAACTAAATATTAAATAATACTGCTTGTCGGAGCCCGAGCTTTAAGGTTTCATCAACTTTTTCGGAGTAGGTTGAAATTGCATAAGATTCTTGTGCAAAGGACCTCACTGTTCTAATGGCCCCAAAAGATTCCTGCACATAAACATATGAAAAGTCAACAAAATTCAAAACAAGGAGGACTGAGTGAGCAATGACTGATGAAAGACACAAACCTCTGCAATTGAGGCAGCAACTGCGGCTGCAGCTTGTGTTGCATGCGAGAGTTCCCGAAGATACCTTCCAAAATAGCGTACAGCAACGGATATTATTGGTACAACCACCAATGCTAGCACTTCATAAAACAAGAAGCAAAAATACATATTATTTGTAAATAGTGTTTGCTGTCTTTTAGGTAACCATGATGAGAACATGTTAAGAAAAACCAATGGACCCCCCACCAGTACCTTTCTAACCAAGTAACAAGTGGGATCAAATAAAACACATCTCATATTGGGCATGTGGCCTTTAAGGGGTTTTAAGGCATGAAACTAGTGGAAGTGTCTGGATACAAACCTTAGACTCTGATAGAGGGGAATCAATTACTTATCAATGTGTCACCCCATGAACATTAAATAATAAAAATAATAGCAGAAACAACAATAACAATAGCAACAACAATAGCAATAGCAATAATAATAACAATAATAAGTGTTAATTACCTGGATGATCCATGTGGTTTGATGAAAATAACAGTTCTAGGTACTAAGGGTTTAGAGTAACAAGTTGGGGTTATATGCTTCCCATTATGTAATGAGTTTAGCCCTTTAGGCATTAAGGTTAACTTCCGTTAACTTTTTCGTAAAACAAGGGTGAAATGATCAAATACCCTAGGACTTTTCGCCATTCGGCATTGACCATCCAAAAAGTCAAAAAATAGTTTGGTCATTTCATCCTAATTTAATATAGATGTTAGCCTTAATAGTCACACACTCACACCTATTACTTTATATCCTTAATATCCAAACCTGTTATTTTCGGCAAACCAAAAGGATCATCCTACAATTAACTCAAATAACAACAATGTTCATATTTCGCAATTCAGTAAAAAAAGATTGAAACAAAACTTACGTGTTAAATTCCAAGACGACGAGAACATGAAGCCAAGGCCTATGATTGCAGTAGTCAAGTTTCTTAGTGCTTCTGAGAGATTAGTAGTTGCAGCATTTTTTATTATTTGGGTGTCCTCAGATAGTCTGCTCAGTAGTTCCCCTGTACGAGTAACATCATAGAAGGCTATTTCCTGACCAAAAAATTACATATCTTTTCTTGAATTTATGCACTATAATTAAATGGCTAAGGCGGTAAAAGTCAAAGCGGGTCGTGTTGATTCACCTGCTGCATAAGGTGGCTGAACAATTGCTTTCTCAAACGAGCGACAACCCGTTCACTAGCAGAAGAAAACAACCATGCCCGCAGTGCTGTTGACAATGAACTAATACCAAAAGGTTATATATAATTATACAACACTTTTCATGATTTTACAGTTCATTTGTAATAGTGAAGGAATTTATAGGGAAAATAAACACACCCAACAACCACCACCAACACAACTGCTAGTATAGTGTCCTTGACAGCATTCAGAGCCTCGGTTTGCTCTTCGGGAGACTTTATATCTCTTGACACAATGTCGATAATCTTTCCGCCAAAAGATGGCTGACCATGAAAACATCAATATAACATATTCACATTTTATAATTTATAAAAACTAATTTTTTTTCTTTCAAATAACTCTACCAAGTCAGAAACGGCATACAATTAGCAGGCTCGAGGTGGACGCGATCAACAATGCAACGGTAGCAATGATGAGCGTCCCTGCATCAGGTTTTGCCTGCAATGCAAGAACAAGAAAATTATTATTAATAAATCTTAGGATGCAATTCAATAACACCAGCCCATATTATGGAATGATGATCTTACCAAAAGTAGAACTCTGGAAAATCCAACATTTGCTGCCTAATTTCAAGAAAACATTATGATCTGTTAGCAAGAAATTGTTTTGATAATAAGCATAGAAAATAATGTCACCTGTACTGCATCTCCATGCTCAAGATCGGTTGTGGGACCGTTAGATGTCCCAATTTCATCACCATTTCTCTTTACCTTCAATCATGAAGATTAGATGACAGAAGAATACATGCTTAAGGGGTGTTTGGATATGTGGTTATCAATGTAATAACACAATCTTGATTATCCCATACATGCCATTCACTTTGTAATTACATAACCTACGAATCTAGAACCCTCTTTGTTCCCATTGTGAGATAAAGGGGGCGTTTGGATGTGTGTTTTCTAGTGACTAAAAGTCTATAACACTTGAAAAACTAGAATTATCATTAGAATCAAATGGTCAACCGCTTAAAGCCTCAGCAATCTTACTCAAAATCGGTTGACCCGCTTGCTTAAAACTGATTCTTGTAACTTTAGGCAACTGCTATCAGTATATTGGCGCATCCAAACACCCCCTAAAACCTCATATTTCTACCAACATAACAGAGACTGCATTTCAGTTTGACATAATTTACCACACAAAATTCCAACAGTTTGATTCATCAAAAACCCAAAATACAGCTGAATGCCTATATTTCTACAAGATTCTCCATTAGGGTTTTCTTTCATAATTAAATTCGAAGTAATCAACTCGAAAACGAGCACTAATCAAGTGCAAATCACCAAACCCCAGAAATTAATTTTGATAAATTACAAGATTAAGCAAAGATTAGGCATGATCGATTAAGAATGAAAGAGAAACATACATCTTTTCTGATGAGAGGCACTCTGTCACTTCCTGAAGACATGATCGATCGGCTCGTCCAATCCAAATGTTGCTTCTTCCCCATCTCACAGGATTTGAATAAACTCTAAAGAAACATAGAATTTGACAATTTAAAAACCAGTTGGGAATATTTATCAAGAACAAAGAAAGAATTTATTCGATTGATCAAGAACACATTGAAAAACTTAAAAGTTCAATGTTTTTGCTTCGGTATAAATATAATTGTAGCAAAACGAGTGATTAAACCTAAAAAATTAAAATGAGAAAGTCATCTAACATAATAGTATATAATTTTAGACTATTAAATTAAGAGGAAGTTAATGCACTAGGGGACTTGAAAAACTAGATGATTACAAAATAATAATCACGAATCAAATATAAAAATTACGTATTAATTGGATAATCACGTGTCAATAATCACGAATCACATAAAAAATGAAAAAATATATAGTAATAAAATTCTCTATTTTATAGTTTTATTTTTTCCTAAAAGGAATAAAATGTTTAAAAGTTATTCGATTTAAAACATAATAGAACTTGATTTAACAAAAAAAAATAGTCAACAAATATAAGTTATTTATTTTTTTATCCTTGAAACTTTAAATTACATAAGTTTTAAATGAAAATTGATAGTCATTATATCTCAACCATTCGTTAATTTTATCAAGGATTCACAATACTTCTTCTTATCATTCTTACAAAAAAAACAATTTATATTTGTACTTTTCCATTAAATTAATCTATGCATCGTAATTATTGTAATACATAAATTAATATCGATTTTTATCAAATATTTTCTGCATATGACGTCATAGTATATTCGAAAAGGAACCAAGACAACTATGAAAATCGCATCTATGCATATTACTTTAAATCTAATCTAATATAATATATACGACATATTAATTATGAGTTGCAAGATAAGATTTATAATTCGCATTATTTTTATCATAAATTATTAGTATATTAATTATTTCGTACATCAAAAGGATTGTTTTTACATAGTGGAGGGTGCGAACAAATAATACCCAACTTCTTTGTCTCAAGCCTTGGCCAATTTATGGCCGTGAATTTTCGACATGACCCGAGAACACGACACCAACCTAACACGAATTTTTTAGGTTAGGGTTTTGGCTAAACAGGTTCGGGTCCATTTCAGGTCGAACCGCCAACCCGACTATATAAATGGGTCAGGTTCGGGACAACCAATCAGGTTGACGGGTCGACCCGTTTATTTAGAAAAAAACATATATTATGTTATCATGGTACACAATGTTTAATTTTAATATATTTATATTCTAATTAATGTATTACCAACAAAAAAAATAAATGAAATTCTTGAAGATGTTAGTTCTTAATACGATAAAAATGTTAAATATGAAATGGATTATAAACAAGATTGAAAAATAACATATTTTGATTGAAAAATGCTTTTATTTTATTTTGAAAACTAGTGTATTTTACAATCTAATGTATTTTGGTTACTGTTTTTTGATTATATAATATATTTTGATTATGATTTATGATTTTAGAGTAAAATATGTAAATAAATATATATTTCAGGTCAAACGGGTCAGGTTCGGGTCAACCCATAAAAATTCGAGTCGGGTTCGGGTTGGTTGTTCTGACCTGATTGTTGGGTTCGGGTTCAGGTTGGTGTAAAATTTTTCAGGTTCGGGTTGGATTGAACCCATAACCTGACAACCCGACCCATTCAGCACCCTTAAATGGCCATTAAGATTCAAACATCCTAATGTGTATGTTTATGCTTTTAAAAATTTAGTTCTTTTGTCTATAAAAAAAATTAACAATTAAGGCCTGCCGCTCAGATTATTCTATAAATAGATCTTCTTTTAATCCAAAAAAGAAAACATGAAGGCCTCATTCACTCAAAAGTAAACATATAATTGAAAATTTTATTTCACCTAACTCAAAGTAAAATTGCTCCAGAAGAGAGAACTTTTAACTGCTCACTCATAAGAAATGCTATGAAGGCATGTTTTTACATAATGAAAAAAAACTTTTGTTTCAAAATCTGAATAATATTCATATTCAATATCTAAAGTGGGTTTCGGGGCATTCATTAGGGAAACAAGATTTTTTATCAGCTATTCATTCGAATTTTTCGTCTATTTTTTTTAGATTCAAGGTCTAACCACAAAACACAACTCAAAATTAGTGAATATATTCATAGATTCGATAACTTGTAATCGAATTGATGAGAGTTAACGAATGAAATATGTTCATTAACAATTCACAGATGAAAAAATAGCAAAAAAGTAAACCTTCACTCATCTTTTATATCTTGGTTAAAACCGATACTTTGGAGGAGGGAAGGGTAAGTTACAAAGTAAAAAGAAAATTATTTGTGATAAAATGATATTTCAATGTTCACAGGTGTATCAAAAAGTTGATCTTTGAATAAAATTGACGTATAAACGTAAATAAATATCGATCAAAATCTGTAACTGGGTTTTACTAACTAAGAAGGAATTAATACTGCGAATGAAAACTAGAAGTGTGAGACATGTTAAACAAGATATCAAACCAAGTAAATCATATGGCTTCTCAAGTGAATGTTAAGATATTGTAATTTCAACTAAGTGATTGTGTGTTTAAATCTTATGGAGTAAATGCACATAAATAAAATGAAATCATACATTCTTTTTAATCAATGAAACTCTATCACTTCCCCATGATATAATCGAGAGGTTTGTCCAATCCAAATGCTTCTTCTTCCCCATAACTTTCACAAGATTCGAATAAATCACAAACAAACATAAACTTCACACCAGCGTGTTGATGGTGATTTGTTTCATCTTTATAGATACAAACTGCATAAATATTTTTAAGAGATAAATATAATCATATCAATTAATCAAGAACACATAGATGTATACAAAGTCGAATGATTTGGAAATCTTGACTATTATTTCGAAAAAATTTACCTAATTTATACAAAGTGAATGATTGAAGATGTTAAACAAAATTTATAAACTAAGGTTAGTCTTTTCAATTATAGTTATTTTTTATTTTAAGTTAGGTTTGTTAGGATTTAGGTAAGGTTCAATTTACATTTAACTTAGGTTTTATATACGATATTTTTGTTTCTATAAATGTATAACATATGTATCAGAAAATGATAATTAATACCAAGATGGGAATACAAAAAAATGATTATATTTAGGGGTGTTCAAAAAATCCGAAATCCGAAAATATCCGAAATCCGAATCGTATTCGAAACCCGAAAAAACCGATCTGAATTAAAGATTCGGATATTCGGATAGATTCGGATCGGATATCCGTTTTCCGAATTCGGATCGGATCGGATTTCGGATATCCAAAATCCTCTTTATTCTGATCGGATATCCGAATTCAATCCGAATAAACCCTGTTTATTCGGGTTGTTCGGATTATTTGGATGAAAAAATAGGTTTATTCGGATTTTTCGGGTTATTCGGATAGATTCGGATCGGATAGAAACTTTTCAAATTCGGGTCGGGTTTCGGATAAGGTCTTAAAATTTTCAAATCCGAACAACCCCGATCCGAATAACCCGAATAAACCGTTATCCGATCCGATGAACACCCTAAGATTTATATTTTAGTAAGTATATAATTATAGCCTAACTAAGTGCATCCTCATCCACAATGTATATACTCATCCGTACCCCTTAAATCTACACCTAAAATTAACTTATAGTTAGGCCACTCGGAGTCATCCCACTTTTTCCCGTTGCCACATCAGCGTCACATCAGATTTCCCCACTTTTCCTCACTTTTCCCCATTTTGCATGGTCTCGTCCCACTTTTTCTCACTTTCCCCACATCACTTTTCCCCACTTTTTCCCCTTTTTCCCACATCACTTTTTCCCTCCAACGGTCGAATTTTCCCCTCCCCACGCTGGGCCTCATTTGGTGAACACTCCCCGAATTCCCCCACCCCGTTTCCAAGGGCCCGGTATTCCCGGCCGGCCCCGGTTCGGTGAAATCACTCCCGGGTTCTTCCCGATTGCCACTCCGAGTGGCCTTACTTTTACCAATGATGTCTTGTCCTAGGGTAAGATGGATGTATGAGGAAAGTGATAGAAGACCCAGGTCATGAGTTCAATTCTTGATCCCACCCGGTTTTACCGGTCTTTCACCGTTGTGCCTTTGGGGCGGTGCTTGGGTCGGGTTTCCCCCGGGAATTAGTGGTTGGTGAGCTAGGGGCTCCATCCGTCTGGACCAGTGGCCAGCTTGGACATCATTTAGCCATTGAGGGCCACGTACGGAGCACCCGACAGTTAATTAGTTGGTCGTTCAAAAAAAAACTTATAGTTACTTTTGTGAAACTTGAAGCTGCATATATATATACTAGCATGGTACCCCGCGCGATGCAGCGGGAAATGCAATATATAAGTTGGATGATTTTAAAGATTTTGTCTGTTCTGTTTTGAGCCATAACCATAACAAAAACTTTTTTTTTTAATTTAGTAGTTAACGAAAAATGACTTTAACTCCAAACATAAAAAGTCAAATGGACCAAAAATGCCAAGAATTAATTCAATTGTTTTCAGTGGTTTTTCTTTTATAATCGCTCTATCTCACTTAAAATCTTAAAGACTACCAATGTGAAACAAAGTGAAAAAAGAAAAACATTTAGGTTAGATTTAAAAATTGTACAATGTGTTTTAAGAGTTGT
This sequence comes from Mikania micrantha, assembly GCA_009363875.1. Taxonomy (NCBI): domain Eukaryota; kingdom Viridiplantae; phylum Streptophyta; class Magnoliopsida; order Asterales; family Asteraceae; genus Mikania; species Mikania micrantha. The sequence continues at coordinate 32,171,274 of CM018682.1, read as the reverse complement.
AAAACTCTTAATTTTAAGAGATTTAGTTAAATTACTATTTTGTCCTTCTAATATGTATTATATAGTAGTATAGATATATGAATGTGATCTAATAATAACCCACACTTAGGGCAATAACCCATTAACTCTAATTAGTCAATCACATCAGGACACATGGATTTTTTTTTATAATTTGATAAGGGTAGATTAGTAATTTGTTTTATGTACTAACTTACCCCATCTTTTTTTATACATCCATAACTTTTTATACTATAATATTTTTTTATAAAAATTACGTATCTTTTCTTAAATTTATGCACTATAACTAAATGTTTACGTTGAATTTATGCACTATGTGGCATGTTTACGTTGTCGTGTTATTTTTTGTGTCTTGTTTTTTTCTAGTTATAAGGACAACTTTTTTGTACTATGTGGCATGTTTACGTTGTCGTGTTATTTTATTTTATCTTATTTTTTCTGTTGTTTTGTACATTAAAAAGTAAACGAACGTATTAGTTTTTACATGTTTTTTGTTACACATGTTTTAGTTTTTACATGTTTTTTGTTACACATGTATTTTTACAATATCTGTAGAATTTTTTTTACAACATTCGAGATTTCTATACATTGAAAGGTCACTCGTGTATGTTGTTACGTTTTTTACAACACACGTCCCATTTTGTTCATTTACGTTTGTGAACGTTCATTTATATTCGTTCATTTACGTTCGTTTATAGTTGTTCATTTCGGTTCGTTTATCCTCGTTAATTTATTTTTATTAATAAATTATTTGAAAAATCAGTGATATATTCGTATTCTTTACAAATTAACATGCTTGTGCCATTTTTATTTTATCATAATTTTAATGAATTTATTAACTGAAATGGATTAATTTTATATCCAAGTTTAGAATTCATTTGTTCATTCATGTTTGTTTAACTATTTGTGTTCAATAATGGTTGTTTTGTTTCTTTAGTCATGTTCGTTTATGTTTGTTTCTTTATGTTCGTTTCTTTATGTTCGTTTACTTATGTTCGTCTATGTTCGAGAACCATTCATGTATACTATTAACGGACGAACATGAACGAACACGATCACACTAAGTTTCTTAACGAATGAACACGAACAAGAAAACCATGTTCATTTAAATGTTCGTGTTAGGCAGCCGTCTACGCCGCATCATAGCAAATGTAATGATGTTACCAATGTTTTTCAGGTTCGTGAATTGTTACACAGTTAATGCACCTATGTTACAAAGGTGTTACATATTAACACCAATCTTTGTTATACTATGTTACATATGTTTTACGTGGAACAACTATATAACATATGTTTTACATATAAATTACGTTCATTACACATAGCAATACAACGATTTTACCAATGTTTTACATGTAGTTTTTAGTGGAGGGGAGCCTAGCGCCTAGGCAGCCTCCTAGGCCGCATCATAACAAATGTAACGATATTACCAATGTTTTTCAGGTTCGTGAATTGTTAAATAGTTAACGTACCTATGTTACAAAGGCGTTACATATTAACATCAATCTTTGTTTTACTATGTTACATATGTTTTACTTGTAACAACTATATTACGTATGTTTTACATATAAATTACGGTCATTACACATAACAAATACAACGATGTTACCAATGTTTTACATATAGTTTTTAGTAGAGGGGTGCCTAGGCAGCCTCCTAGGCCGCATCATAACAAATACAACGATGTTACCAATGTTTTTACCTTTTTCAGTTTAGTTTTTTAATTTTTACACTTTTTTTTGCCTGTAAATGAACCGAACGTTTACTAAACAAGTAAAAAGTTCGTTCATCAAAGTTTATTTAGTAAATAAACGAACATGAACAATTTTTTTTTGTTCATTTAACTAAACGAACGAACCTGAACACACGTCCCATTTGTTCATTTACGTTTGTGAACGTTCGTTTTTATTCGTTCATTTATGTTCGTTTAGGTTCGTTTATGCTTGTTAATTTATTTTTATTAATAAATCAATTCATTTATTTTAAAAATCAGTGATATATTTGTGTTTTTTATAAACTAACATGCTTGTGCCATTTTATTTTACCGGAATTTTAATGAATTTATTAACTGAAATGGGTTCATATCAATCCAAGTTTAGAATTCATTTGTTCGTAAATGCACCTATGTTACAAAGATGTTACATATTAACAACAATCTTTGTTTTACTATATTACATCTATTTTACTATGAACAACTATATTACATATGTTTTACGGATAAATTACGTTCGTTACACAAGGTTTACATATAACAACTTAGATAGTTTTTTACTGTGAACAACTATATTACATATGATTTATATATGATTTGCACATAGGACTTGTCGTACATGTCAGAATTAGGTTATTGGGCATGATTCATGTAATTGCATGACAACTAGTTTCGATCTCGCTAACGTGAATGTCAAAAAGTAGGGAATATCAGACACTTTTTGTTTTTTATTAATGTTAAATGTGGTTTAAAAAAACATCTAGGTTGTTTGTTATTTTTTTATGCTTTCATAAAAATTGTCTTTTGATTTTGTTATTAAAAGTTTTTTAAATGTGTGACATGCGTCGTAGTTACCCTTATGTTACCTATATGTTACATTTTAATAATCTGTTTCAAGGAATTTTTAAAATTTTTTAACCGATATGATAGGTCATGATTGCACCTTTTGTACCTTCTGTACTTTTTGACGGAAACAAGGTGTGGATGGGGGAAAAATGACGTCCTTTTGGCTTGAAAAAATGAGGTTTAAGTACAAATGGTAAAATGACAAATCTATCATTTTAGTACTTTTCAAACATTTAACCAAACAATAAAATAAATCAAGAAATCATGGATTTATCTCAACCACGCAATCATCAAATCAATGGTTACAAAGGTGGTTTTCACACTAAGAAAATGTTTTCAAATTATCTATTTCATATATTTATTTGAGTAAACATCAATAATTAATATACTTATATCTCCCTTGGGTTCTTATTGGTAAAATCTCCACAAACTTTCTTAAATTTGCATACAAGACCCTGGACTTAAACGGTTTTAATTTGTAATTTATAAAATTAATTATTAAAACTAAAGAAGTGACGAACTGACGATGACAGCAAAGTAACAAAAACCTAATATTGGGTGGGAAAATTAAAAAAAGTAACTTTCTGTTACGCCCACTAAAATTAAGTAGATTTTTTTTGTAAAAACTAAAAAGAAGGTTTAATCACTCATTTAAAATTGAGTAACTGCTCGCAATTAATTTAATTATTATTATTTTATTGAGTAAAGATCAATTTCGATTGAGTATGCAAAAAATCTCAATTTAAAAAAAAAACAATTAACTATATTTAGTTAATAAAATTTGTAATATTGATCTTTGCTTGTTCATGTCTCTCGTTCAGGATCGATGCAAGTTTTTTTTTTTAATTTTTATTGCTAACCTTTTGAACCGATATAATAATAATAATATCTTTCTATATTTAAAACTTTAATTTACATAACTTCAAGATTGTATTCTATATATGTTTATGTTTAAATGAGCATTGGGTATATTTGTTTGTTTGTTTATATGTTTATGTTTAATTAAGAAAATGTTAGTTTTAGATAAGAGGGAGAATTTTATATATTCCTAAGAAGCATTTAAAAACTATACATATATATATATATATATAGGGAATAGATGAAAACCACTTCTTAGTGCGAAAACCGTGAAAACCATGTAAAAAAACGTATTTTTTTTTGAAATTTTTTTACATGTTTGTAACACTATTGGGCACATTTTTATAAAAAAAATAAAAAAAGCGCCGACCAAATATTTTTAAAAAAAATATTTTATAAAACCATGTAAAACATACGTAACTCTTCGTCAGATCTGACGAAATTTTTTTACGTTTTGTTACGTATGTTTTACATGGTTTTATAAAATATTTTTTTAAAAAATATTTGGTCGGCGCTTTTTTGATTTTTTTTTATAAAAATGTGTCCAATAGTATTACAAACCTGTAAAAAAATTTCAAAAAAAATACGTTTTTTTACATGATTTTTACATGATTTTCACGGTTTTCGCACTAAGAAGTGGTTTTCAAATTATGTATTCCCTATATATATATATATATAAACGACCGGTCATCCGGGATCACCCTGACAAATAGATCACCCTTCCGCCCGAATAACAGAGTGTGGTGACCTGACCCACCCATGCAGGAGGAAACCTACAATTAAGAAAACCCTCTAGCTCAACCCAGGGCAATATTTACTCTAGGTGAGACTCCAACCCCTCTCACAAGAGAAGTCAAGGGGCTACCACTAGGCTAGAAGTCATTTGGTCCTTTAAAAACTATATGTATATCAATATTATATAACTAGGATTTTCTCTAGTATTAAATGGTTGAATAACAAAATTATAAATATTATTAATAAAAATTATAAACATGTTAAAGGGTTTATTTATATAAAGGGATAAATGTATACAAATATAACCAACTTTCATAGTTGTCCCAATTACGTCACTAAATTTTTTTGTCTTGATTAGGTCATTGAACTGTTTAATGATGTTCTAATCATAAGTAAATAACCTAAATAACAGGTTAATGTTTTACGCAAATATAACCAACTTTTAAAACTCTTCTAATTAAGTAATTGGAACTTTTTTTGGTCTTAATTTGGTCATTGAACTTACTAGTGATATTCTAATCCTATGCAGATAAAAATTATTTATCCATGTTGTTTAAAAATATTAAATTAAAAGAAAATATTAAATTAAAAGTTACTTAAAATCATCAACATTTACGCTAGATATTTAGAGAAATAATTTTTGTAAAAGTGGACACATTGTAAGTTAATTCTTTAATTTTTTATACTTTTTTTAGGAAAATATAACTATGTTATTTAAAACAAATTATTTTAAATTCAAATATTTAGCATGTGTAATACATAGTTTCTAACCTAGTATCATATATATACCCAACTAGGTTAGTATCCCATATATTACACAGATTAAATAAAAAAAATATAACGAGTAATTATCAATAAAAATTTAGAAAATATAAAAGATGATTTTTAATACGATTACAATTTAATATGATTTATTTGAAGTATAAAAATAATACTATTGTAAACACTAACTTTTTTATAGTTTGTTTTTCTTTAAACATTGTATTTCAAATAATTGTTTTGAAAATTTTATAATTTATAAAAAAAAAGATTAAAAAAATGTGTTTTTAATATTAATATATTTTAATGTAATAAAAAACTTTTTTATTTTTAAAATGTATAAAAAGTATATTTAATATTTAGTATTAGATGTATTTAATATTTTAATAGGAGATAAGTGAGAAATGAAGCTTGAAATGCTCTAAAAACATAACATGTGTCACTAAAAACCTTTATTTATTAGTTAGGTAGATTCCAATTGGAACTAAAAGTATCATACGAGTCCCTAAAATTAGTTAAAATATCATATTAAGCATTTACTCAATTTGGTAAAATCAATTTAAAAAATGACCAATTTAGCCATATTTTTCTAAATATTGAAATTTCATGTTTATTCATTTTTAATATAAAAAAATTATATTTACCCATAAATAGTAATCCATAAAATTATAAGATTTACCCATTATAGTTTTTTGAAATTTCTTTTAGGGAGAATTTCAAAATCTAGTGTATTCAACTAGAAAAATAATTGAAATGCGAAAAACCATCATGATCTGGACCAACAAATTGTTAACTCAGGCCCTGTTTGGTATTACTTATTTAACTTTAAAATGACTTTTTGTCAAAAGTGCTTATTAACTTATGATTTTTTGAAATGAAGTTTTTAAAAATGTGTTTAGATTAGCTTTTTCAAAATGACCAAAAATGACATTTTTTTTATTGACACTATTTAATGTTATATGGTAAAGGGTAAAAAGTTGGGTAGATTTGTAATTTTATGTCAATAAGTCATAAGTCATTTTCAAAAGATATAATTTTTAGCTTTTAAAAAACAACTTATCACCCTTTTACAAAAAGTCATTTTCAAAAGTCCTTTTAGGTTTGACAAACAACTTATTGACTTATTGGTTTTTAGAAAAAACCAATAAATCAATAAGTCATTTTTAGATTTAATTGGATAGTTGAGATTTAAGAAGGATAAATATGAAAAAAAAACATAAAATAGCACTAAAATGGAAGTATATGTTTTTTTTTTGTTAAATCAGGATGCATGTGCGACTCGTTCAGATCATGAACCAGAACAATATTCAATTATCTAATCAAATAAGATATAACGAAAAAACGAACTACATTTCCTTTCTAAAAATCGATGATACCCTTTTGTTGTGTATGAAGTTATGGTTTTTGTTGGTGTAAATCTACTCATCTCGATTCAAGATGAGAAGCAATTATTCATTGGCGGAAATGATTATCCATCAAGCGAAGATGGTTAAAATAGGCCCCTTCTTGAAAGAACGGACTAATAGGGTCAACTACCATGCCAACTTTCATAATTAAATATTGTTATTGTAAAGGTAGAGTTCATTGTGATAGACCTATTACTGGTTTATTTACGGATAGAGCCGAAGAATATGAACAATACAAGTTAGCAATAACATTGATTAAGTGAAATAAAGGTTCCGGTGTATAAAGAATACATCGTTCTTTAAGAACTAACCATATAAAAGATGGAATCTGTTGTTTCTTTAGATGATAATCATGATATATATATAAAATTCTTCTTAGACAAAGCTAATACTTAATTACACTAATCCAACTCAAGATTCCATTTACGATGTAATATTTATGTAAAAATTTATTGAAAACTTTTGTAAATGAAATTTTGTTAAAATTTTGTTTTCATTATTTGTATAAATATGTAAATAAATAAAAATTTAGATTTTAACAATGTAAATTTTGTAAATAAAATTTTTAATTTGTAAATAAATTTTTGTACAATATTTTAATAATAGTGTAAAATAAGTTATAATAAATTGTAATATTTGTAAATAGGTTTTCATTTTTAAATTTATTCTTTGTAAATATAATTTTTTGTAAAAATTGTAAATAAAATTAAACTTAGGTTTTTACATAGTTTAAAGTAGTTTAATTTGTAAATTTTGTTTTGTATTTTGTATTTTTGTAAACTGCTATTGTAGGATGTCTGGAGCTGCTGAGAGTTCAGGTGCAGGGGCCAAGAGGGCCAGAGGTTCGAGCTCATCGAGGAGGAGGGCTAGAAAGATCAGCTACTCATCACCCGAGGTCCTTCCTATAGATGAGGACGAGGCGGTTCCCATTGACCAGCGTGTTCTCAGAGATCATAAAGTCCTGCAGTTTGAGCAGGGGACAGAGGAGGCAACTCGCTGCGAGCGATTTGTGACGATGGAGCATTACCACCACCGTACCTTTGATAGAGAGCTGCTAGAGAGGCTTGGACGCCTTGATGAGTTTGATACTATTGTTAGAGATGAGTGGAGGACTGCCCTCGATTGTAGGTGGCCTCAGTACATGGAGCTGACAGTCGAGTTCCACTCGACATTCCGTCACATGTCAGGCTCATTCGATGACCCTGCTGCTGTATCTTTTGCGTTAGGCAGACGCACGTTTTCTATGAGCATCCCGCAGTTCGCGATTGCGACGGGATTATATACAGTTGAACAGGTGAGAGAGCCTGGGTTTGCTCCGAGCCTGAGGGCAGTAGTGAGAGAGCCCGGTGATCTGGGTATCACAGAGAGGCAACTTGAGGAGTTCTGGATGTCCATAGCAGATGGACCGTTTACGAGTGCGATTATCGAGTCCTCGATTCGTGATCTACTTATTAGATATGTCAACAGGATGGTTAGTTGCACTCTCGTCGGTCGTAGGGCCGATGCAGAGAAATGCAACCAACTAGACCTTTTCTGTATGTACAGCATGATTAGCCGTCGCCCGGCTAACCTCGCCTGCATTTTATTGTCATCATTTGCGAGGGTTCGCCGTGGAGGGGCGATGGCTAGGTTAGATTTGGGGCCATACATTGGGAGGATAGCTCAGAGGCTGGGAGTCTTTAACAGATTCCCACGCCGGTTTTTGACAGTGGGGCCCGCGATGAGGCGTTATAGTTTAGATGACATGCGGCTAGCTGGCATGTGCTCTATGGCAGATCCAGCCACTTGGATGCCAGCTAGGCCTGCACCAGAGAGGACCCCAGATGTCGAGGTCCTACAGAGGCAGGTGCCACCGGAGCGCCAGAGGATATTGCACAGAGTGGAGAGACCTCCGCAGACATTTCCCCTACGTCAGCCTCGCCCTCCCCGTATTACTTTAGACATTCTTTGGGAGGAGCAGCAGAGGTAGGGTCAAATGTTGCGCATGCTTTTTGCACACTTAGGGATAGAGATTCCTGAGTGGTTCAGGGCTCCAGATCAGCCTCAGCAGCCAGGATGACATGATGATGAGCCTCATGATTAGATTTCAGCATCTTAGCAGTAGTAGTTGTATCTTTTGTACTTTTTCTTTATTTTTGTTTTTATCATGATGGTCTGTATATATTTGGATATATTTTGTGTTGAATTCAGATGTATTTAGACTATTGGATTTATATATTTTTATGGTTGTTATTGTTGATTATTGTATGTACAGTTTTTCTTTCATTATTATCCATGTATATGTTGATGGTTTGTTGTGAGTGTTAGTGGATTGCCAAATTCATCGTGAATGTTCAGAATGCAAGTTGGAATTAATTGTTATTGCGATTGGATTTGATGGCGGTTGATAAGACTTACGAGGAAATTATCACATATCAGGGAAGTTGTAATTATTGTAAATTGTATATTTTTGTTGAATTGTTCATTATTTCATATTCCACATTGAGGACAATGTGTGATTTTAAGTGTGGGCATGAGATTTGTGAAAAATTGTAAATTTTTGAAAATTTTAGTAAATAAGTTGTAAATTTTTAGTAAATTTGAAAAATAAAATAAAATACAAAAAGATTTTATTATTTTGAGTCATTTGTAATTAATCAAGTCAGTTTTAGTTAGGTTTGAGTCTTTTATTTTTAATTTTTCTTTTATAGTTAATCTTTGTTGGATTGTTTAGATCTTCATTTGCAGTTTGGTTTGAATTACCCTTATCAGTTGGGTAGTGATAACTTACATATTGTAGTAGAATGGCAACCAACAGGATTACAATAACCCGATCGCGAATGGAATGCTATACGATCGTGTTATTCTGGATTTGACATGCACGGCTGTTACATAAAACCAGCTAAGTCTTTTCCAATTTTTTCTTTTCTTTTCTTTTATGTTTGTTTTTTTTTTCATTTTTATTTAGGTTTTTAGTTGTTTAATTGTAAATTGAGTCTGATTTTAAATTTTCTAGGTTAGATTGTGTAAATATTGTATATAATTTTGTAAAAAGTCTTTGAATTAGGTTTTGCATTAAAATGGAAAATGATAGTATAATCGGGAATTTTGTGTTGTCTTAAAAGTTTAAAAGTACGCATCTAATTTGGGATATGTTAGTAGGCCTAACTGATAGAAAGGTTCTCTATTATTGATATAATTTACTTAATCTTCATATTGCTAATGGGTTTTGCCTTGGGAAATATGGGGATTCTGAAACTGTTTAATTGTGATTAAAGGAACTTTTGCAAACAAACGACCTAATGTTTTTAAAATTAAACCTGGCACATATGTTCTCTTTTTATGAAAATAAATTTGAGACTTATGGCGCCTGATTAAGAGAAACATCATCCATCAATCCACTAAATGGGCTGAGCTTGCAGAAAAAATAAAACAAAATAAAATAAGAGCTGCAGCTTATGTGTCATACCCCGGATGGCAACCGAGTGAAACACCACTAAGTTAGGCTCATTAATTTAGAAGCAAAATGCCCATACCTTCATCCATTCCATCTAAGGTTTGATTTTTAAATTCAATTAGGTTGTTCGAATGTAATGGTGACTTGAAAGCTTTTATCAGGATTAGGTTGATCTATATGACTTGAGTGTAATACTTTTAGTTGGTTGAATCATTTGAACATAATGAATCAAGATTAGGGAACTTAGATATCAGTTGTTGGTTTAAGTGGATACAAATACTGACAATCGTGGTTAATGCGTATGTGTTTAAATTTTTGAGTTTAAAACTAAATTTCTGATTGTGATTCCATTGCAATTCTTTTTCGAGGACGAAAAATGTTCAAGTGTGGGTATTTTTGATGGGTTGTAAAACACATCTGATTTTTAAGTAATTTTGAGTTGATTTTAAGTTGTAAATATGTCGTTTAAGGTTCTTTTTAGATTCTTTTTACATTTTGTGACTTTTACAGGCTTGTCGAATGAAATGAGCGGAAATCGAGTTCGAAACCCGAAGGAATCGAGCCCCGGTTGAAATCAAGAGAAAAAGACAATTTTTAATCATTTTGAAGTCATCGCGGTACGCGATGAGGAAGAATATCACCTTCGCGGTACGCGAAGGATTTCGGGAGTTCCCCGCTTATTTTGTTCATCGCGGTACGCGATAATGTGTTGAATTGAGAATCGCGGTACGCGACAGGTTTTAAAATTTGAAAAAAGTCAAATTGAAAGCGAGATTAAATAGGAGACGCTTCCCAATCGTTTGAGGCATCATTCTTGACCATTTTTGAAGCAGGAGAGCATTCCAGGAGCTTTAGGAAGCATTTGGGAAGCATTGGAGGGCTAGAAAGATTGGTTTACATGTGAATTATCTTGGTCACTCTTTGTTTTCATTTGTTCTTAATTTTCAGTAGTTTATTTCATCTTATGCTATTGTTTCTGAGTATTCTTGACTGAATATGATGTTATTAGACTAGTTGTTTGATTCTACTTAGGTTAGAATGAATGTTTGATAGATTATTGATGGTTATTGACTATTGTTTTGATTTGTGATGGAAAACACTTTTGTAACAGATCTTATTATGTCATTTTGATGATTTTTGCATATCTAATCTTGATTATATCAGTTTATATCATGTTCCATACGTGTTTTGTTGAATGTCTTTCGGTGTTAGACGCGTATTAGGTCATCGACTTGGTGTTATGACTAGTTTGTGGTTTGTTTGATATCACTAGCCATAGGAAAAGATATAATTGATGTTTTTAGGGTTATTTGTGTATCTAAGTTTAGAAATCCGAAAGGTGATAGACTTGTCGGGTGATCTTTAGCATTAGGGTTTTCATAATAATTACCCGGGAGGGTTGGTTAATTGAAAGACTTAGTGTTATTGTCATTTCGTGTCAAATTAGACATTCTAAGATTACTTCTTGCATCTTCGGTGTATTGGAACAAGAAAATCAGGAATGTGACTTGTTCAATTGAGTACATAAGTGTTATTGGAGAAATCCGGGAGGTGATTCAATTAACTAGTGTGTTTATTGCAAAATTAGGTTTTCTTAGTTGGTTATATATGGTAATTGATCCAGAATCCATTAGATTATCCATAATTTGTTGTTTAAGATCCTAGTTCCATCATATCAAACAAAGTCAATAGTGTCAATAATCACAAACATGAATTCTACCTAAGTAGAGTTTTCTCAATTGTTTAGGATTTTCTAAAATTGTAAACCATTTCTTTTAATTAAAATCATTAATTTGTTTTAGGGTTTAATATTATTTGAACTTGCTTTTTCTAATTTAATTAGGATAATTAGTTTAATTGATTGTCATTTTTACTCAAAACCCACTCTTTGTTTTAAATCATTTTTTTAATCTTATTTCGTTAAGTCAGTGTCTCGTGGGTTCGATATCCGGACTTTCATTAGCTATTCTACAATTGATAGATACACTTGCCTGTCGTAGTGGTTTAGTAGATTTTCGGTTTTAACTCGTTGTAATTAAGTCAAGTCTAGGTTAGTATTTATAGTTGTTTTCTTAGACCACTTTCAGGGATATTAGAATACATGTTGTGAGTGAAACAATATTTGTACCAACATATTGTGTGTGTTGGTTTATTGGACAAACATTAAGTGTTGTATCGTAACAAAGCCCTCGTACAGTCTTACTGTTAATGTGTATACAACGAGGTGAGTTTAGACAGTACAATTGGGTGTGACGAACCTCACGTGGCGCCAACTTTGACTGGATGTCAGGACGCGTGTAATCTCAACCCATCTCCATTGTTTTTACGATACACATGACGGAGGCAAGAGTAGACAAGTCTAGTTCGGTAGAGACGCAACTGACACTTGGAGCCTAGGGCTTGGACAAATATAAATAAACAGCATGACACGTGACAAAAATTATTTTTGCTTATGTACTGATATCAAAATATTTGAACTCACCAACCTTGTGTTGACACTTTTCTTAACATGTATTCTCAGGTAACTATCTTGCACTCGGATTCAGGATACACATAAGGAAAAAACACGAGTCACATGCATTCATACCAACAAACAATGATATTTTATTTTGTTTAACAAACAATGTAGTGTCTGTTGGTTTTTTCCGCTGCATTTGAACAACTTATTTTCTGTTGCATGAACTATTTATACTTCCGATGCTTTAGATTATTTATGATATTCTGTTGCATGTTTTACAAACTATTTTGGTTATTGTTGTTATGTTAAACGTATTTTCAAACACATATAGAGTCGTTCTATATGACTAAGAACTGTGATTCTGGCCACGTCACACCCCAGCGGTCTGACACCGCAAGTGGGAATTTGGGGGTGTGACATCATGTGATCGGAAATACCGATGAGGATCAGGTCGAGCATGTTTTGGTTGAAAGTCAACAACTTTTGTAAATTGTTGTTAATGTTGTAATGGGGTTTTTAAATGTAGAATAAACTTAAGTATAGATGTTTGGTGAACATTGGGTTATTTTGGTGACTAAAAAGGATGTTTTAATTTGAAAAATCTGGACCTAACTCTGAGGGTATTTTAAAACGTGTGTCACACGTGGGAGGATTTTGAGGGTTACAAGTTGGTATCAGAGATAATGGTTTGAGGGATTCAAGTGCGTCGCGAGCACTCGAACTCAAATCGTTGTGCTTTTGATATGGGAGTAACGTTCGATCATATTTTATATCCAAAAATCATTCAATAATTTTAAAAATTTTATTACTAATTATTTATTATTTATTTTTATTCAATCCGTGTAAATACGAACATCCGAAAAAAGTTAAAAAAAAACTAGTCAAGACTATAACGGAATTAAAGAGAAAAATAAGACGAGTAAAATTTTGCAATTTTTATAAAAAAATATTATAGGATAAAAATGTTATGGATATATAACAAATGAGGGGGAAAACTTTAAATAAAAAAGTAGATATATTATAATATATTAGAAGGTGACACATGGCACCACCAAATTAATTCCAGCTTTTTAAAATGGTGCAAATGACTAAACTATCCTTCTGTATTTAAATATAAACATGACACGTGACACAATCCTATAGACTCAACTTTTTGATTAGTCATTAGATTTGGGTTAATGGGTTATTGTTTTATCCATGGGTTATTATTTGTTCACAATCATATATATATATATATATATAGCTCTCGATCCTCATCCTTATTGGTATCAGAGCCATGATTGAAGTGATATTATGTCTAAATACTCTAATTAATTATTTGTAAATGTTATAATGGAAAAATTTATTGAAAAAACAACGTCATATTTTGAAAATTTAGAACTATGCTGTGTTGGCAAGTCCTATCGGCTAGACGGTTGGATTAGCGTAAGGCTCCAAGATAGAGAGCAGCCGGACCACGTCTTGGGCTTTGGGGATGTTCCCTCAGTATAATCTGAATATTTCAAAATATTGATTAAGTTAATTCAAAAAATTTTATCATTAAAACAAATACAAATAATGAATCAGATATCTAGATTATTATCACGAAGAGATCATAGCTCAAATACTTTAGCTAATGATCAAGAGGAAGATTTAAACAACAATATGAATTCTTTGGAAATAAGTATTTCTCAAATTGAAAATAATTTATTAAATTGGAATATACCTAAACAAGATGTAAAAACTATATATAAAATAGGAACTTTTGATTTCTTACAAGATTACTCAATCAAAATGACTGAACAAACTATTCCTATAAATAAAGATCATCAAAATTTACAATTATTATCTAAAGAAGCTATATTAAACCATAGAAAGAATTATAAATTTTTACATATAGGATTAGTACAGGTAGCAATAAAACCTATGTTCAGATTAGGAATAGATGCTCCCATATTAACTATATTAAGAGATGCTAGACACACTAATTTCAATAATTCATTATTAGCTATGGCTGAATCAAATATAGCCAATGTTCCAATATATTTTAATTGTTATCCTAATTTTTCTATAGGATTATTTGATCCAAACATTCTTGATACTTTAACTTTAACAATAAAAACAAGAAATTTAGAATTTAAAGAAAAAAACTAATGCTGCAGTCGTAATATATAGAGTTTATTATAAAACTATGACTACTACTATAGAGCCAAAAACTAAATTATCATCTCCAAGAGATGAAACTATATTATTTGAAGCAAATACTATGCATGCAAAAGTTATAACACCAAAAAGATTAAAATGGAATGAAATTACACAGTCTTTATCATGGAATTTACAAGATATAAATCCACCAAAACCCATAGATACAGAAAATCAAACATCAAATATAATAGAAAATTCTGATGGATCAATAGAAATAATTTTTAATAATAATAGTACTTCTGCTAGATATTCAACATCAAGTAGTAGTATAAATAGTATAAATAATATACAAAGAAATAATTTAATGAGATCACAATCAATGAAAATAGCAGGAATAGATTATTCTAATTCTATACCTAAGGCTTTTTATGAACAAGAAGAAGATAATAAATCTGATAAGTCATATAATCCCAGTAAATCTGATATGGATTTTTTAAAACAATTATGAGTGATACTAGAATTCAAAGAAGGAATCCTCAAGTTCAATTTTATGTTTCAGCATTAAAAGAATTTCATAAAAAATCAAAAATATATAAAATTGAATTAGAAAAAACAAATCAATATTTAGAAGAAAATAAATATAATGATAAAATACAAAAATTTCATCATATGAAATTTAAATATTTTTTACAAGATAAAATAAAAATTAATAAAGAACTTATAAAAATCTGTTCTACAAATATATCAAAATATACTTGTTAATATAAGTGATACAAAAATTCAGTGTAGAAATTCTCAAATGAGACTTCTTAAATTCTTAATAAAAGAATGTTATGAAAAATTATATAAATATCAAAATGAATTATTAAAAATAGATAATTATTTTAATAATGAAATAGAAGAAGAAAATATAGAAGATCGAGTAAATAAATTATATTATTATACAAATCGTCAATTCCATTTAAGTGAAGAAATAGAATATCAATTTAAAAGGATAAGAATAATTTCTACTGAAATAACCAAATTTACTTGTTAAAATGAATAAAGAAATGATGAATTTTTTAAGATGTGAAATATTAAATAAATATAATTTAGATAATCTAATATGGTATCATAAAACATTTAATCAAGAATCGAGATTACTACATAGAGAAGAATGGGAAGATTATATTATTAACAATAATGAAAATATTACTTTCTTTACTTGGTTACCTATATATTGTAAGAATAATAATATCAAATATCCTACTATAGAACAAATATCTGTTAATAATAAAATTACAAAAAATTATACATTAATAAAAAACAATGAAGAATTAGTTAGTATTCATCCTCCTCATGAGAACATAAAAATTATAAAAGAAAGAAGAGAATATATAGGAGTACCTTTAGCAAATCTTAATGACGATAATACAAAAAAATTAAATACAATTATTTGTCAGAATAATTATACAAATGAAAAATTAAATACTATAGGAGAACAATTAGAAAGAATTGAAAATGAAAAAACGGAATTAGAAGCAAAAGAAAAAATTAAAGGAAAAGAAATTAAAATAGAAAATCCTATATTCAAACCTTTTACTATAGATACTCCTATAATTTTAAATAAAAAAGAAAAAAATTTAAATCTAATGAAAGAACAATTAGAAACATTAGAAAAATTAAAAAATTTAAGTCTAAATACTATAAATGATGGAGATGATGAATCTTATAATTCAGATTCCTCTTATAACAAATTAGAATCTCAATTTAATAATATGAAAAATGAAACAATAAATAAATTAAAGAATTTTACTTTAAAACCAGATACCAGGAATTGGTATTATAAACCAACTCCTCCTGATGTACAAATTGAAGAAGGTAGTAATAGAGTTTATACTGCATATGATGGTAAATCTATATATGTGTGGGGCCCCGAAACCGGGCACCTCACAGAGGTTGGTTTTCATCATAACACATAGCTCTTAAACTAAAAACTTTCATAATCATGCAGCGGAATTGTAAACATAGTTTGATAAACAGAAATCAATAAAGTGTCTGTATCAAAAAACATATCGGATTGCCAAAAACCGCCGGATCGTATGACTCTATGCCCGAGCTCCATGCCCTCTCATATCATACCTTCAACCTGACATACATGCTAAATCAAGTCAGCTTACGCTGGTGAGTTCTAGTTTTCATAAAACAACATTAAACATACTTAACATACACATCATTTCATACACATAGTCCATAACCTTAGCACATAACATCCTTACATCATCATCATCATACGTTCCACTGTTACCATACGAACAGTGGGCTTATGCCGGCACAAGGATCCATAACCGTTGATCTGTCCCGCCGAAGCGTTCTACAGATCCATACTTACCCAGTAGCAAGTACTGGAGCAACCATACTTACCCCATATGAATATGGGAGCAACGTCATACTTACCCCGTAACGAGTACGGGAGCAACCTCATACTTACCCCGTAACGAGTACGGGAGCAACGTCATACTTACCTCGTAACGAGTACGGGAGCAACCTCATACTTACCCCGTAACGAGTACGGGAGCAACCTCATACTTACCCAGTACAAATACTGGAGCAACCATACTTACCCAGTACAAATACTGGAGCAACCATACTTACCCAGTACAAATACTGGAGCAACCATCATTCATCATGACATGACACACTAGCACCATATCATCATTCATCATAACATCGTATCATTATCCTAATAACATAGGATTTCTCATACAGGGTATGCTAGTATCGTGTCATCATAACATCCTAGTACCATGCACATGTCATGCTAGCAGCACGTCATCATATCATGCATCATGACAACATAAACACATTTTGCTAGCATGTAATCATCATAACATCATACTTTCATCATAGCATACCTAGGATTTCATCATAACATAACATCATACTTTCATCATAGCATACCTATGATTTCATCATAACATAACATCATATTTTCATCATAGCATACCTATGATTTCATCATAACTTACTAACATGCATTCATCATTCTTAGCATACTTTCATGCAATAGTCATATTAGTACCTTAACATGCATACATAGTCAGTGCATACCGTCATTCATTCATTATCATCATAGGCACATAACATCATAGACATAACCATAAGCATGTATGCCAGCCCAAAACATTAAACATAGAATAGGGCGTCTAGAACTCACCTGATAGTAGACTCCTGTTAACCTTAGCCGAACTCCTTAGCTAGGGCCTTAAGGACCTATATCAGTTACATCATATCATCACGTACCATCACATCACATACTTAGACTTAGAAATTATTCTAAGTCCTCATTGCCTACTAGTCCCCCTTATTGAATCCAAGTTCTCAACACTTAGCTAAGTGTTCGAAACCCTTGAAATTCATTAAGTCTTCATGTACACGAAATCCATGAGTATTCGAAACACCAGTACACGAAATACCCAAGGTACACGAACCCCCTTGTGTACACGAACATCCCTGTGTACTCGAACCCAATGGTGTACTCGAAATCACCACATACTCGAAATACTTGTACTCGAAATAATCATACATAATTTCGAGTACCCTTTTGTGCACGATTTCGTGTACTCATCATTTCGTCATTAAACATCTCAGAAATTCATCTAAGACTTTGGGGAGCTAGTTCTAGGTTCCTTTGGTTGTCACCAACGTATTGGAACCTCAAAGTTACGAACTTTATGCATAAAGGTGTGAGCTTTATGCATAAGTTCACCCTTTGTTTAACCATCCTAACTTTTGTATAAAAATCTAACTTTCTATACAAGAATCACTTACTTGAAGGTAGCTGATCCTCCTGGTAAAATCCCGTGCGTTTCCTACTTCGTTTGGTCGATCAAAGTTTGATTCTTGAAATTCTTGGACTTAAACTTCGTGTACTCGAGGGCAGATGAGCTTCCAGCCAAAGGTTCGCACATTTCCCAAGGCACGACTATTTATAGACAAGGTCTCTGTATTCGAAAACCCTGTACACGAAAATATAGTGTACTCGAAATGTGATGTATTCGAAATCTTCATTATTTCGAGTACACGATTTCTAAGCCCCATTTTGGTTATTTTTCGTCTATTTTCCCACAAGTTACTTATCCGTTACACGTACGTAGAATTCAAATAACTTGTATCTTAGAAAAATTTGGGATGTTACAAGTCTCCCCTCCTTACAATAGGTTTCGTCCCGAAACCTGCCTTGTTACACATCGAACAAATGAGGATACAACTCCCTCATCTCGTCTTCCAATTCCCACGTCGTGTCTGAACCTTTCCGATGCTTCCACTGAACTCTTACTTGACGAACCGTTTTATTCCTTAACTGCTTTTCCTTCGTATCCACAATGGCGACTGGTTCTTCAATGTAGTTCAGTCGGTCATCTACCTCAATGTCATCCAAAGGAACATGCGCCTGCTCGTCTGCCAACCACTTCCTAAGATGCGACACGTGAAAGGTAGGATGAATCCCGTTCAGCTCCTCTGGTAGGTCCAGTCGATACGCGACCTTCCCTACCCTTGCCTTTATCGGAAATGGTCCAATGTACCTCGGACTCAACTTTCCCCTCTTCCTGAATCGAATGATTCACTTCCATGGTGATACTTTCAGCAACACTCGATCGCCAACTTCAAACTCGATCGGTCTTCGGCGCTTGTCAGCGTAAGACTTTTGGCGATCTTGTGCAGCTTTCATACGTGCTTTTATCACCCGTAGCTTTTCTGCCATATCAATCACAGCAGCCTTGTTTCCCATTTCTTTCTGTCCAACTTCACCCCAGCATACCGGGGTTCTACATCATCGTCCGTACAACGCCTCATATGGGGGCATTCCAATACTAGAGTGATAGCTGTTGTTATATGAAAACTCCACCAATGGCAAGTGGTCATCCCAGCTTCCTCCAAAATCGATAATGCACGCCCTAAGCATATCCTCCAACGTTTGGATAGTCCTTTCTGACTGTCCATCCGTCTGAGGGTGATAGGCGGTACTGATATTTAACCTCGTTCCCATAGCATCATGAAACTGCTTCCAGAATCTGGAAGTAAACCTCGTATCCCGATCTGACACAATGGAGACAGGAACTCCATGTCTGGTCACAATCTCTTTCACGAACAACTCAGACAACCTTTCGGACGTATACGTTTCCCTGATAGGAAGAAAGTGTGCACTCTTCGTCAGTCGGTCCACAATCACCCATATGGCATCATGTCGCTTAGCTGTCTTTGGTAGCTTGGTAATGAAATCCATGGTGATGTGTTCCCATTTCCATTCTGGTACCTCTAGAGGTTGCACATATCCGTAGGACTTCTGATGTTCAGCCTTCACTTGCGCACAAGTAAGGCACCGGTTCACATACTGCATCACATTAAACTTCATGCCCGGCCACCAATAATCCTGTCGGAGATCTTGATACATCTTTGTGGCACCGGGGTGTACCGAGTATCGTGACTTGTGGGCTTCATCTAAAATCCTCGCTCGAATGTCCCCATTTCTGGGCACCCACATTCGACCGAATCGTAGCTTTATCCCATGGTCATTGTCTTCCAAGTTCTTGACTTGTCCGAAGACGCGTTCAAAACCCACATTCTCTTCTTTCAATCCCTCCTGTTGCGCCTGCTTGAGCTCGTTCAGAAAGTCTGGCGTTATCACCAAACTATACGATTTTACTCGTATGGCAGGATGATCAGTCTTGCGACTCAGAGCATCCGCCACCACATTGGCCTTTCCCGGGTGATATAGAATATCACAATCATAATCCTTTAGCAGCTCAAGCCATCGTCTCTGCCTCATGTTCAGATCCTTTTGCTCGAAGAAGTACTTCAAGCTCTTGTGGTCGGTATAGATGGTACTCCGTACTCCATACAAGTAGTGCCTCCATATTTTCAATGCAAACACCACCGCAGCGAGTTCAAGATCGTGGGTCGGGTAGTTAGCCTCATGAATCTTTAGCTGGCGCGAAGCATAAGCTATCACCCTTCCCCTTTGCATTAGTACACATCCAACCCTTGTCGTGACGCATCGGCATACACAACAAGATCATCATTCCCATCCGGCAGTGCTAGAACAGGAGCTTGGGTAAGTTTCTCCTTCAGCACTGAAAACGCTTGTTCTTGGTTTGGACCCCATTCGTACTTTACGTCTTCTTCGTGAGCTTCGTCAGTGGCGTCGCTATCTTGGAGAAGTCTTGAATAAATCTCCGATAATAGCCAGCCAAACCAAGAAAACTGCGTACTTCTGTCGGTGACTTTGGAGGACTCCATTTCATAATCGTTTCAACTTTAGCTGGATCTACCATAATGCCTTCTGGGTTCACCACGTGACCCAGAAACTGTACCTCTCGTAGCCAGAAAGCGCATTTGGAGAACTTAGCATAAAGTTCCTCTTTCCTCAGGATTTCCAATACCTCACGTACGTGGCAAGCATGGTCTCCCTCGTTCTTTGAATAAATCAAAATATCGTCAATAAACACTATCACCGATCGGTCCAGCATCGGTCGACATACCCTGTTCATCAAATCCATAAATGCTGCAGGAGCATTCGTCAATCCAAACGACATAACGAGAAACTCGTAATGTCCATAACGCGTACGGAAAGCAGTCTTTGGAATATCCTGCTCTCGAACTTTCAACTGATGGTAACCGGATCGGAGATCTATCTTCGAGAACCAGCTTGCACCTTGCAATTGATCGAACAAGTCATCAATTCTAGGTAGAGGATACCTGTTCTTTACGGTCAACTTATTCAGTTCCCTGTAGTCAATACACATACGCATACTTCCATCCTTCTTCTTAACGAACAGCACCGGTGCTCCCCACGGTTATCGAACAAGTCATCAATTCTACACACCCTCGCCGCATCATAACATCAGCCTGGATCATCGAAATGATCTTTGGCGCATACATCGCTTTGTCACCATAAACCGTCACGGAGCTCCCATCCATCGCACGTAAACATATCATCTTTCGTCGACATACAATGTTAGCCTCATATTTGGCTAACCAGTCCATACCCAAAACCACATCGAATCCTCCTAAGGTAATAAGAAACAATCGGACAGGGAACCTATGACCTTCTATCTCAACGTAACAATCATCAATAGCCTCAGTCACCCTGGTCATCTTACCAATAGCCGTCTCTACATCAAATACCCGATCTATCTTCTTAACCTTCCCAGATAACCCATCACAGAAAGTAGAAGACACAAAACTCATACTGGCACCAGAATCAAACAATACAGAAGCAGGAATATTGTTGATAGAAAAGGTACCTGTGACCACGTCCGGGTCCACAATCGCATCATCCTTCGTCATCGTAAAGGCTCGTGCTTTAGCCTTCTGCTTCTCCTTTCCTTTCTCCTCTTTCTTACCCGAGCCCGAAGCATCGGCCCGTGGTTGTCTGCAATCCTTGGACAGATGTCCAAACCCGTTGCAGTTGTAGCATCTGGTGGCACTCGGACAATTGCTGGAGAAATGTCCCGTCTTTCCGCATCGAAAACATAAGTTAGTGCCCACCAAGCACTGTCCGGTGTGAATTTTACCACACTTGTTGCATCGGTTCGCATCCTCACGCTTCATCTTCTTGCCTGAAAACTTTCGTTGGTCTGTTCGACCCCTCTTAGTCCCGGAGGACTCTTTCACCTTTGCTTCTTCTTTGACTGGCTCGGCTGACATAACATCATCCCAAACTATGCCACTAAGCTCCACAGTGGAATCATAAGTCTTGGGAGCATTCGCCTTCTCATGAATCCGAACCTTGGGAGGCAAACCCTCCATGTACAACTTCACCCTGCATTCCTCGGTAGAAACCAGATGAGGAACAAGTCTTGCCATCTCATTAAATCGTGAAGTGTACTGCCTGTGATTCAGGCTTCCCGCCTTCAGCACAGAAACTCCCTTTCAACCTTATCCAGCTCATTCTTGGGACAGAACTGCTTAGTGACCAGTTCCTTGAGATCCTCCCAAGTCATCTTTTCCATATCCTCAGTAGTCTTGAATTGCTTGACGGTGTTCCACCAATGAAGTGCCTCCTCAACGAAAGAGTGAGCTGCAAACTTGACAGCTTGGTCAACTCGGCACTCACTGATGGAGATAACAGCCTCCATCGCAGAAATCCAGTGGCAGGTGGCCACTGCGTCCTTCTTCCCATCAAAGGTTGGTGGGTTGCATCCCTTGAAGGTCTTGTAGTCACAGCCCTTCAGTTTCCCCTCCATAGAATCACCGCTCTTTGTCTCGATGATCACCACCTCAGCTTCCTTGGTGCTCTCTTTGGTTCCTTCCGACTTGTCTTTTAGAGCATCCTTCAGTGCCTTAGCAATCATTGCTGGCATCTTTTCATCCATGATCTTGCAGACCTCATCAGAAATAGCCTTCACCACGATAGGCTCTAGAGTGAACTCGTCTTCATTCTCAGGTTGCTCGTTGTGCTCGTGGTCGTCTTCGTTGACGGGTTCTTCAGCTACCTGTGATTTCTTTCGCGGTCTACCCTTTTGTCCGGCCATCTTAACTTTCTACATAATGCAACAATTGATGAGTCAGCATAGGAATCAGTTTAGCAAGAAATAAGCGTTGTAAATCGTTAATGACGTTGATCAGGTGTTATTAACCATTTACCCAACTCATAGGCTCTAAACGTTTCCCATCCCATCTCCTCAATGTGCATGACTCTAACTACATACCTAACCTTACATCTAGCCATTAACTCATACATAAACATTCAGCTCGTGGCATCCGTTCATCCGTGGTTGGCAATCCGCATCATTTAATCCCATTCTCAGTTTAAGTCTTAGCACTTGGGATGCTAAGATCTCTCAAACTATGGCTCTGATACCAACTTGTGAGGCCCCGAAACCGGGCACCTCACAGAGGTTGGTTTTCATCATAACACATAGCTCTTAAACTAAAAACTTTCATAATCATGCAGCGGAAATGTAAACATAGTTTGATAAACAGAAATCAATAAAGTGTCTGTATCAAAAACATATCGGATTTGCCAAAACCAATGGATCGTCTAACTTGATGCCCGAGCTCCATGCCTTCTCTTATCGTACCTTCAACCTGACATACATGCTAAATCAAGTCAGCTTACGCTGGTGAGTTCTAATTTTCATAAAACAACATTAAACATACTTAACATACACATCATTTCATACACATAGTCCATAACCTTAGTGTGACAATCTGACTTTTTACACTAACATTGTTAACGAGAGTTGGTGATATCACAGGCCCAATGGTGATAATGTAGGCCTGTTGAGATCTAGGGAGGCCCAATTTCAGAATCAAGGCCCAACAAGGCCAATCAAGGCCCAATAAGACCAATGAAGGTCCAACAGGCCCAACAAGGCCAATGAAGGCCCAACAAGATCAATGAAGGCCCAGTAAAGCCAAAGAAGATTCAGTAAGGTCAAGGAAGACTCAACAAGATCAATTGGGCCCAACGAAGTCTATGTAGGCCCAACAGAGCCAATGTAGGCCCAATAAGTCAAGAGAGGCCCATTAAGGCCCAACAAGTTTTAATAAGGCCCAATGTAAACAAGTTAAAGCCCAACAAGGCCCAGAGAGGCCCAATGAGATTTAGGAAGGCCCATTAAGGTAAGAAAGGCCCAATAAGTTCAAATGAAGCCCAATTAGGATAAATTAGCCCAACAAGGAGTTAAAGGTCTCAATTAGTGAAAATTCAAGATTTTTAGCTTAACTTTATTAACCGAAATGATGGGAAATCATTTAAAAATCAAAATAGAAGGATGGAAATTGTTCAGAATCACTATTTGAATGATAAAATTTCAAGGATTGGGATTACAATTTTATAAAAGACTCAATTTTGACTTTGGAAGTCAAAATTTGGCCATATAGTGAATAAATTCGAAATTCTTATTAGATAGGTATAATTGATCGAAATTATCACTCATAACCGTCATGTTAATGATGAATATCAATGATTATCGGTTACTAGATCCATAAATAATCGAATTAAATCGTAGGCAAGCTCAAAAGTTTGTAACCGTCACATGGGTGCATCAAAATCGTGAAATTCGACTTCAATTCTTACAATTGCACATTCTTACATCACATTCGGCACATTCAGAGTCATTCCCATATATCAATTCGATCAGTGAAGTTTCAGTTCGAAGGATTGGATCGCGAGTAGGCCGAATATAGGGCTTGGAGTGAGCTACATCGATTGGAGATCAAATAAGGTAAGAAATCATTCGTGCATCTTCTAAAACAACCGACTAACATAATCCCTATGTAAATTCGGGGTTCTAATATCGAATTGTTCATGATCAACAATTAGGGTTTATACTAAAAACGGTTTTGGGGGTTTGGTTCTTAAAGAGTTTAAGAATCAAATTAAGGTATGTATGTAGTTTCAGAGAAGGTCGATTGAGGTTATGCATAGATTGATTTCATATAAAAACTACGAATTGTGGGAAAAAGAGTTCTAGGGTTCTTATAGTGAAAGGTTTTGGGGATTTCGTATCAATTGAATTGTAGAATCGAATTAAATGTTATGGATAACTTCAGAAGAGACCGATTAAGCTTACACCTAGAACAATTTCTAGTTTAAACATCGAATTAAGAGGATTTGATAACTAGGGTTCTTAAGGAAAAACGAATTGGGGATTCTTGGTCAAACGATTGTTATGTTCAAATTAATTGATACTATTAGCTTCGAAATATCTGTTGTAATGAAATCTCTATGGATTCATGGGTAATCTGGATCGAATTCATAGCCAATTTGAAATGGAATGCTTCGGCTATAATAGGATCGAAGAGAACCAGTGGGTTAGAGTTTAAAAGAATTGATTTCTGATAACCATCGCGAAACCCTAGCGGGCTGAGATGGTAGATGCGGTGTGTGTGGAGTTGAGGGTCGCGGGTTCGAGTCCCGGCCCAACCGATTTTTGGGTTTTAATTCAATTTTTGTATTTTTAGCATAACTTTCACATACGAACTCCGATTAAGTCCGTTCAAGTTGCGTTGGAACCGTAACGAGAATGCGAACATGTTGAGATGATAAAATCCATATTTTAATCCAAACACGAAATCGCGTATAATTACGTTTAATTAAATAAAATCAAATGTGATTTTATTTAAACGATGTCAAAAGCACGCGTACTTCCGTATGCCTAATTCTCACACTTTAACGTACGTATGTTGATACGTATGTGATTTTAAGCACAAAACGATTATTCGAATAACAATAGGTTATTGTTTAAATCACAGATTCTTCGTAGAGGATTTCTACGCGAGTTCACACATACTTGATCATTCTACTCTTATCAAAGGTGCGTACACGGCCCCTTTCTTATTTTAAACTGTTTGGGGGGAGAAAACATGTGCAAAAAACTGATTTTTAGATACATAACACTTGCATGAGTTATCTGTTTACATTATGTGAAAACATATCAACTTGAAAGTCCTTACACACCTCGAACCGTTTAGTTTGCTGTAATGCAAAGCGTGTGGTAGTTGGAAATAGATCTATTAGGTTTGACAAACCTCACCTGGTAGATGGGATCTACGCAGGTGTTTGACTGACCAAACACATTACTTTACTATTGTTGTGATAGACAATAGTGGCAAGGCGAAAACATGCTATAGCATGGCAACTAGTCAGCTTCGGTGTCGAACACGTATGTAAATAGTTATATGACTAATCATGACTGTGCAATTGTGATTATGTTATCTACAACTTGTTATTCAAACTGATGTTTTGAACACTATGATTACTTAAAACCTGTGTTATGCACCAACCTTTGTGTTGACTTGATTTGCATGTTTCTCAGGACGCTAAGGCGCGCGTAACAGCTGGCATGGACTAGGAAGATAGAGTCTCATGCATTTCTTTTACTTTGATTATTTAAATCTGATATTTAAGTACTTTGAATTGTAATGTTTGATTTACAACTGTTTATGGTTTTTAAACGCTTCCGCACTTTTTGTAAACTCTGGTTATTATGTTTGTTTTAAAGACCAACATATGTTTTGAAATTCATATAGAGGTCTTCGCTATGTCTAATGATCTGAGATCCTGGTTTGTCATGCTCCCAAACGGTGTGATTCCGTTAGTTGAAATTGGGGGGTGACAGATTGGTATCAGAGCCATTGGTTATAGCGAACTAGGTTTGCATTTGTAGGCCTAGACTATGACTGTTAGACATTAGACACATCTGCTTATACACATTGCTTAGAAATTACATATGACATTATGTAATTGATTTGCTTACGTATTCCATGGCACTGCACTTACATATGATATTATGTAACAGGCATGGCTTCATCATCAGTTCCTTATGTTATCATTGATGATTCTGAGGACGAGGAGCCGATGGTTCCGGCACCACCATCATCACCACCACCACCCATTCCATCACCTCCACCATATGAGATGGAGGACTCCGATCCAGAGGAGGATCCGGAGGAAGACCCAGAGGAGGATCCGGAGGAGGATCCAGACGAGGATCCTGATGAGGATCCAGAGGAGGATCCAGACGAGGATCCAGTTGAGGACCCGGATGAGGATCCGGTGGAGGCACCATGGGTGAATACCCAGGGACTCTATGCTGCAGGACCATCTACACATCCACCACCCGTACTGGACGCTCCTGAGCCTAAGAGGCAAAGGACGGACGCAGAGGAGATCGCCAAGTTGCGCGAGGACGTGGATACAGCAGAAGAGAAGCTCTATCAGAGATCTCAGGAGTTATGGGATGCCATTGAGAGGCAAGAGGAACTTGCCCAACTGGTTCATGACATGCGAGATGAGATGGTGAACATGATTGGTCGTTTAGAGGAGTCAGAGAACCGAGCCGAGATCTTGGAGGGCAGGATTGAAGCTTTGGAAGATTTGGTGGTAGTTGAGAATGAGGAACAGGATGAGGACGAGGATGAGGAGGAGGAACCAGCACCAGTTGCTGAGTCCGATCCTGAATCCACTGTTGAGGACGATTGATTCTCTTTCTTTTATTTCTGTTTTGTTTAAACTTATTAGGAACGGGTTGTGTTCCTACATTAGTGAAATTTGGTATTTCATTTCAAAAGTATTGTACTCAAAGAAATTTCTATTTATGGAAGAATTATTGTTTGTTTCCAACAACTGTGTTGATTATATTACATGTTTGTGTTGTTGTTTTACTTACACATGTTACATTGGATTTTGACTTCGTGCTAACACTTCTTATAAATAGGAAACTGATGGCTGAGGGAAAACGTACATATGACTGTTGCTGAGCTCAACGAGTTAATTAACAACAGAGTCGCGGAGGCTATTGCCACAGTATGCTCAGACACACAAACAGGGCCACAGGGTCCAGCTGGGGGAGTGATTAAACCACAAGTTGCACGTTCAAGATGTTCTTGGACTGCAAACCACACAACTTCAAAGGGTCGGAGGGAGCCATAGGACTTCTCCGATGGATTGAAAAAGCTGAATCTGTGTTTGAGATGTGCAACTGCCCGGATGACAGCAAAGTGAAATTTGCTACTGGAACTTTGGAGGGTCCAGCCCTGACTTGGTGGAACTCCAATGTTCAGACCCTGGGGTTGGGTGAAGCAAATGCATTGACCTGGAACAACTTCAAAACCTTACTACAAGAGGAGTATTGTCCTCGTAGTGAAATGCAGAAGTTGGAAGAAGAATATTGGCACCTCAAGATGGAGGGGTCAAACATTGAGGAATATACGACCAGATCGCATGAACTGGCCAGACTGCTACCACATATGGCTACTCCAGCCAGTAAGTGGATCGAAAGGTACATTGGAGGACTAGTGCCTCAGATTCAAGGGTTGGTGACTTCAGCAAATCCCACCACCATCCAACAAGCTGTTCGTCTAGCACATCAGCTTACTGATCAGGCAGTGTTACAGGGAACCCTGCCTAAGCGAACATCTGCTACCAAGGTAGGAGATCACAAGAGAAAGTGGGACAGTAACAACTTCAAGGGTAACAACAACAGCAGAACAGGAAACAGGACTCAAACAAGTCCTATCATAATTCAAACAGTGGTCAGCAATCATCATCGTCAGGGGGCTTATTGGTAAGCACCCAAGTGCAACAGATGTGGTTACCATCATGCGGGTAACCAATGTGACAGAGCTAAGTGCCAGAGGTGTGGCAAGGTTGGACATGCAGCAAAGGATTGTCGCGGAGAGCTGCAGAATAACAATAACAACCAGAATAACAATCAAAACAACGCGCAGAAAGGTTGTTTTGAGTGCGCGGCAAGATGGGCCATTTTAAGAAAGATTGCCCACAACTTAAGAAAGGCGGGGGACAACAATGGTAATGGTAATAGGTAATGGAGGTGGCAACGGTAATGGCAATGGCACCAACAACAACAACAACAACAATAATAACAACAACAACGGTGCTAGAGGCAGGGCGTTCGTGATTGGAGGACGTCAAGCGCGGGAGGATCCCAACATTGTTACGGGTACGTCCTCTTAAATAATCACTATGCCTCTATGTTATTTGACACTGGTGCCGACGGAGTTTTGTATCTAGTTCACTTGCTAAGTCACTAGATGTTAGTCCCACTGCCTTAGATAGTCCCTATACTGTGGAGTTAGCGGATGGTAAGTTGATTGTAGTAGAAAAACATTTATAAGGGATGTATTCTTGATTGATGGGTCAGACATAGAGATTGATTTGATGCCTATTGCCTTAGGCAGTTTTGATGTAGTCATTGGCATGGACTGGTTGTCCAAGAGCCAGGCTGAAATTATATGCCATGAAAAGATTGTTCGCATACCTCTTCCGCAGGGAGAGACATTATATGTACAAGGCGAGAAGAGCAGTACGCCACTGCGTCTCATATCTTGTATGAAAGCACACAAGTGTCTACGTAAGGGTCATACGGCAGTTATAGCACTTATAACTGAAAAGCCGGTAGCTGAGAAGAGAAACTTGAAGATATACCTATAGTTTGTGAGTTTCCGGAGGTATTTCCAGAAGACTTGCCGGGATTACCGCCTGTGAGACAGGTGGAATTCCGAATCGATCTTACACCAGACGCAGCACCGATAGCTAGGGCGCCTTATCGACTTGCACCGTCAGAGATGCAAGAGTTATCCACACAATTGCAAGAATTTTGGATAAGGGGTTCATACGACCTAGTTTTTCACCGTGGGGAGCTCCAGTATTGTTTGTAAAGAAGAAGGATGGAACTTTCCGAATGTATCGATTACCGGGAATTGAACAAGGTTACTATCAAGAACCGGTATCCGTTACCCAGGATTGACGATCTGTTCGATCAGTTGCAAGGTTCGAGTTACTACTCGAAGATTGATCTCAGGTCGGGTTATCATCAACTAAGAGTCCAGGAGGAGGATATTCCAAGACAGCATTCAGGACGCGCTATGGCCATTATGAGTTCTTGGTCATGCCATTTGGGTTGACAAACGCTCCAGCTGTATTCATGGATCTCATGAATCGCGTTTGTAAACCTTATCTGGACAAGTTTGTCATTGTTTTCATCGATGACATTCTCATCTATTCAAAGTCTGAGGAGGAACATGCTGAACATCTTCGATTACTACTAGAGCTATTGAAACAGGAACAACTGTACGCTAAGTTCTCAAAATGTGATTTCTGGATGCGAGAAGTACAGTTCTTGGGTCATATAGTTAATGAAAAGGGCATACATGTTGATCCAGCAAAGATTGAAGCGATTAAGAATTGGGAAGCGCCAAAGACCCCTACCGAGGTACGACAATTCCTTGGTTTGGCGGGTTATTATCGATGATTCATTGAGGGTTCTCAAAGATCGCTCAACCACTTACAGCTCTGACGCACAAAGGAACAAAATATAACTGGACGGATAAACAAGAAGCTGCATTCCAGTTATTGAAACAGAAGCTTTGCAGCGCACCGATTCTGTCCTTACCGGAAGGAACGGAAGACTTTGCGGTGTATTGTGACGCATCTGGACAGGGTTTGGGATGTGTGTTGATGCAACGGGATAAAGTGATCGCTTATGCTTCCAGACAACTACGAACACATGAAAAGAATTACACTACTCATGACTTGGAGTTAGGAGCAGTGGTTTTTGCTTTGAAAATTTGGAGGCATTATCTGTATGGAACTAAGTGTACTATTTATACTGATCATAAGAGTTTGCAACATATTTTGATCAGAAAGAGCTTAATATGAGGCAACGACGATGGGTTGAATTGTTGAACGATTATGAGTGTGCGATTAAGTATCACCCGGGAAAGGCTAATGTCGTAGCCGATGCTTTGAGCAGAAAAGATACAACGGGAACAAGACGGGTTCGTGCACTTATGATGACAATACATACTGATTTACCTGACAAGGTACACAGTGCTCAGATTGAGGCATTGAAAGCGGAAAACTTAGTACCGGAATCTTTACGAGGAATGGAAGAACAATTGAATGTTAAACCTGATGGAATTCGTTATTCATTGATCGAATGTGGATACCTTTGTATGGAGTTTAAGGGAACTCGTGATGGACGAAGCGCACAAGTCTAAATATTCAGTCCATCCGGGATCAGACAAGATGTACCATGATTTGAAGGCACTGTATTGGTGGCCTCATATGAAAGCTGATATTGCTAAGTACGTTAGCAATGTTTGACTTGTTCGAAAGTCAAAGTTGAATATCAGAAGCCATCTGGTTTACTGCAACAACCAGAGATACCGATGTGGAAATGGGAACAAATTTCAATGGATTTTATCACTAAGTTACCCCGTACACCGAGCGGTTGTGATACGATATGGGTAATTGTCGATCGTTTAACGAAATCTGCACATTTCTTAGCAATCAAAGAAACTGACAAGATAGAATGAAGAAGTTGACTCGTATTTACATTAAGGAAGTAGTAGCACGACATGGCGTGCCGATCTCTATCATATCAGATCGAGATGCCCGTTTACTTCAAATTTTTGAAAATCTTCATAAGTCATGGGGACTCGCTTGGATATGAGTACCGCTTATCACCCACAGACCGACGGTCAAAGTGAACGTACGATTCAAACGCTCGAGGATATGTTACGAGCTTGTGTAATTGACTTTGGTGATAGCTGGGAGAATCATTTACCGTTAGTGGAATTCTCGTACAATAATAGTTATCATACAAGTATTCAAGCAGCACCGTTTGAAGCTTTGTATGGTCGCAAATGTCGTTCACCAGTTTGCTGGGCTGAAGTTGGTGACAGTCAGCTTACAGGTCCTGAACTGGTGCACGAGACGACAGAGAAGAGAAGATAGTTAAATTGGAATCGGTAAATGGGCGGCTCGAGATCGTCAGAAGAGTTATGCAGACAAACGTCGCAAGCCGTTGGAATTTCAAGTGGGAGACCGAGTTCTTCTAAAGGTATCACCTTGGAAAGGTGTGATACGATTCGGCAAGCGCGGAAAGCTTAGTCCACGTTACGTAGGACCTTTTGAGATTCTGAAAAGGATTGGTCCGGTTGCGTACCAACTCAAACTACCGGATGAACTCAGTGGAGTTCATGATGTGTTTCATGTGTCGAATTTAAAGAAATGTCTTTCTGATGAGACATTGATTGTACCGTTAGAAGAAATACAAGTAGATGAACAACTGCGATTCATTGAAGAACCAGCAGAAATCATGGACCGAGAGGTCAAACAACTGAAGCAAAGCAAGATTCCGATAGTCAAAATCCGATGGAATTCAAGACGGGGTCCTGAATTCACATGGGAACGGGAAGACCAAATGATGAAGAAATATCCTCATTTATTCAAGACAGCTACTGCTAACACTGAGAGCGCACGTTAAATTTCGGGACGAAATTTCCTTCAACAAGGGGATGACGTGATGCTTTCACACATCAACACTGCAAATTTCAAACTGTAAGCACAAACGTTTTATTTATTCAATTGATTTTGTTACAAATATTTGTGCTACATTACATTCTATATGTTTTATGTGCTACATTTCATAGGTTACATGTTATGGTAGTACATACATGATTAGTTACACTCATTCTACTATGTGCGGGGTTGCATAGTACATACATTTTGCTATGTGCGGGGTTACATAGTACAAACAGTTTCAGACACTCACTATGTGTGAGGTTACACAACACAGTATGATCAAACACAAACAGTCACAGTTAGGTGAACTAACTAGTGAACACGCAAAACAGTTACATTGAACGATCACAATTGAGTTGTGATGTTGCAAGCATTAGACTTTGTGTGTGAGTACACACAAGCACACAGAATGATCAAATCACACTAACACGTACGATTTAAACTCGTAAGTAGTTTCCTAACTACTCTTAACACTTGCTAATTTTCGGGACGAAAATTCCTTCAACAAGGGGATGATGTGACAATCTGACTTTTTACACTAACATTGTTAACGAGAGTTGGTGATATCACAGGCCCAATGGTGATAATGTAGGCCTGTTGAGATCTAGGGAGGCCCAATTTCAGAATCAAGGCCCAACAAGGCCAATCAAGGCCCAATAAGACCAATGAAGGTCCAACAGGCCCAACAAGGCCAATGAAGGCCCAACAAGATCAATGAAGGCCCAGTAAAGCCAAAGAAGATTCAGTAAGGTCAAGGAAGACTCAACAAGATCAATTGGGCCCAACGAAGTCTATGTAGGCCCAACAGAGCCAATGTAGGCCCAATAAGTCAAGAGAGGCCCATTAAGGCCCAACAAGTTTTAATAAGGCCCAATGTAAACAAGTTAAAGCCCAACAAGGCCCAGAGAGGCCCAATGAGATTTAGGAAGGCCCAATAAGTTCAAATGAAGCCCAATTAGGATAAATTAGCCCAACAAGGAGTTAAAGGTCTCAATTAGTGAAAATTCAAGATTTTTAGCTTAACTTTATTAACCGAAATGATGGGAAATCATTTAAAAATCAAAATAGAAGGATGGAAATTGTTCAGAATCACTATTTGAATGATAAAATTTCAAGGATTGGGATTACAATTTTATAAAAGACTCAATTTTGACTTTGGAAGTCAAAATTTGGCCTATAGTGAAGTGAATAAATTCGAAATTCTTATTAGATAGGTATAATTGATCGAAATTATCACTCATAACCGTCATGTTAATGATGAATATCAATGATTATCGGTTACTAGATCCATAAATAATCGAATTAAATCGTAGGCAAGCTCAAAAGTTTGTAACCGTCACATGGGTGCATCAAAATCGTGAAATTCGACTTCAATTCTTACAATTGCACATTCTTACATCACATTCGGCACATTCAGAGTCATTCCCATATATCAATTCGATCAGTGAAGTTTCAGTTCGAAGGATTGGATCGCGAGTAGGCCGAATATAGGGCTTGGAGTGAGCTACATCGATTGGAGATCAAATAAGGTAAGAAATCATTCGTGCATCTTCTAAAACAAACCGACTAACATAATCCCTATGTAAATTCGGGGTTCTAATATCGAATTGTTCATGATCAACAATTAGGGTTTATACTAAAAACGGTTTTGGGGGTTTGGTTCTTAAAGAGTTTAAGAATCAAATTAAGTATGTATGTAGTTTCAGAGAAGGTCGATTGAGGTTATGCATAGATTGATTTCATATAAAAACTACGAATTGTGGGAAAAAGAGTTCTAGGGTTCTTATAGTGAAAGGTTTTGGGGATTTCGTATCAATTGAATTGTAGAATCGAATTAAATGTTATGGATAACTTCAGAAGAGACCGATTAAGCTTACACCTAGAACAATTTCTAGTTTAAACATCGAATTAAGAGGATTTGATAACTAGGGTTCTTAAGGAAAACGAATTGGGGATTCTTGGTCAAACGATTGTTATGTTCAAATTAATTGATACTATTAGCTTCGAAATATCTGTTGTAATGAAATCTCTATGGATTCATGGGTAATCTGGATCGAATTCATAGCCAATTTGAAATGGAATGCTTCGGCTATAATAGGATCGAGAGAAACCAGTGGGTTAGAGTTTAAAAGAATTGATTCTGATAACCATCGCGAAACCCTAGCGGGCTGAGATGGTAGATGCGTGTCGTGTGTGTGTGGAGTTGAGGGTCGCGGGTTCGAGTCCCGGCCCAACCGATTTTTGGGGTTTAATTCAATTTTTGTATTTTTAGCATAACTTTCACATACGAACTCCGATTAAGTCCGTTCAAGTTGCGTTGGAACCGTAACGAGAATGCGAACATGTTGAGATGATAAAATCCATATTTTAATCCAACACGAAATCGCGTATAATTACGTTTAATTAAATAAAATCAAATGTGATTTTATTTAAACGATTGTCAAAAGCACGCGTACTTCCGTATGCCTAATTCTCACACTTTAACGTACGTATGTTGATACGTATGTGATTTTAAGCACAAAACGATTATTATTCGAATAACAATAGGTTATTGTTTAAATCACAGATTCTTCGTAGAGGATTTCTACGCGAGTTCACACATACTTGATCATTCTACTCTTATCAAAGGTGCGTACACGGCCCCTTTCTTATTTTAAACTGTTTTGGGGGAGAAAACATGTGCAACAAACTGATTTTAGATACATAACACTTGCATGAGTTATCTGTTTACATTATGTGAAAACATATCAACTTGAAAGTCCTTACACACCTCGAACCGTTTAGTTTGCTGTAATGCAAAGCGTGGTAGTTGGAAATAGATCTATTAGGTTTGACAAACCTCACCTGGTAGATGGGATCTACGCAGGTGTTTGACTGACCAAACACATTACTTTACTATTGTTGTGATAGACAATAGTGGCAAGGCGAAAACATGCTATAGCATGGCAACTAGTCAGCTTCGGTGTCGAACACGTATGTAAATAGTTATATGACTAGCTATCATGACTGTGCAATTGTGATTATGTTATCTACAACTTGTTATTCAAACTGATGTTTTGAACACTATGATTACTTAAAACCTGTGTTATGCACCAACCTTTGTGTTGACTTGATTTGCATGTTTTCTCAGGACGCTAAGGCGCGCGTAACAGCTGGCATGGACTAGGAAGATAGAGTCTCATGCATTTCTTTTACTTTGATTATTTAAATCTGAATATTTAAGTACTTTGAATTGTAATGTTTGATTTACAACTGTTTATGGTTTTTAAACGCTTCCGCACTTTTTGTAAACTCTGGTTATTATGTTTGTTTTAAAGACCAACATATGTTTTTGAAATTCATATAGAGGTCTTCGCTATGTCTAATGATCTGAGATCCTGGTTTGTCATGCTCCCAAACGGTGTGATTCCGTTAGTTGAAATTGGGGGTGTGACACTTAGCACATAATATCCTTACATCATCATCATCATACGTTCCACTGTTACAATACGAACAGGAGGCTTATGCCTGCACAAGGCTCCATACCCAGTTATAGTCGTGGTTGACTATCATACCCAGTTATAGTCGTGGTTGACTATCATACCCAGTTATAGTCGTGGTTGACTATCATACCCAGTTATAGTCGTGGTTGACTATCATACCCAGTTATAGTCGTGGTTGACTATCATACCCAGTTATAGTCGTGGTTGACTATCATACCAGTTATAGTCGTGGTTGACTATCATACCCAGTTATAGTCGTGGTTGACTATCATACCCAGTTATAGTCGTGGTTGACTATCATACCTACCCAGCACGAGAGCTGGTACATCTTTCATACTTATCCTATAACACGTATAGGAACATCGTTCGTTCGTCATACATGATATGCTAGCATTATATCATCTTTTACCATAATCATCATAACATTTACTGCTAGCATTATAACATCGTTCATAGCAGTCATCATGCCTCTTAGACATGTTATACTAGCATCGTCTCATCATACCATCATAGCATACTGTCATCATGCACAGTTCATCATAACATACTAGCATCATCAGCATATCATAATATCATGTCATCATGCCTACATATCATACTTCCATCCCAGCAACCTAGGACCTTGTCATACTCCTATAACTATTCTCATAGTTATCATCAAGAAGCATGTTATCATAAAGTCATCATCATATCAAATGCTAGCATCATTTTCATGTCATGTTATTCATCATCATAATTCATTTCTCATGCATTCATCATACTTAACATACTTTCATGCATAGATCATACTAGCACATACGCATGCATACATAGTCAGGGCATACCATCATTCATTCATCATCATAAGCACATAACATCATAACATAACCATAAGCATGTATGTCAGCCCAAAACAGTTAACATGAATTAGGGCGTCTAGAACTCACCTGATAACGGATCCTTGTCTTCTTAACCGGACTCCTTAGTTAAGACCCGGGAACCTACATCCGTTACATCATCTCATTACATTACGTTACGTTCTTTGGACCTA
This sequence comes from Mikania micrantha, assembly GCA_009363875.1. Lineage (NCBI taxonomy): Eukaryota > Viridiplantae > Streptophyta > Magnoliopsida > Asterales > Asteraceae > Mikania > Mikania micrantha. Next base: position 32,134,590 of record CM018682.1, on the reverse strand, counting down.
GAAAATATTCTAAGTCCCCATAGCCTACTAGTTCCCCCTGCTGAACCCAAGTCCTCGACACTTAGCTAAGTGTTCGAAACCCTTGAAATCCATTAAGTTCTCATGTACACGAAATCCATGAGTATTCGAAATACTAGTACACGAAATGCCCAAAGTACACGAAACACCCAAAGTACACGAAACGTGATGTACTCGAACTGTTATGTGTATTCGAACTAGGGTGCACGAAAGTACCGTATTCGAATTTCTTGTACTCGAATTGATCTACTCGAAATGACCATACTCGAAATTCTAAGTATGATTTCGAGTACCCTTTGTGCAGGATTTCGTATACTCGTTACTGTTGTCTTTAAACATCTCAGAAATTCATCTAAGACAGGTCTGATAGGTTCCTAGTTATAGTTAGTTACCTTATGTTGTTACCAACGTATTGGAACCTCAAGTTATGAACTTTATGCATAAAGGTGTGAGCTTTATGCATAAGTTCACCCTTTGTTTAACCATCCTAACTTTTGTATAAAAATCCAGCTTTCTATACATGAATCACTTACTTGAAGGTAGCTGATCCTCCTGGTAGAATCCCGTGCGTTTCCTACTTCGTTTGGTCGATCAAAGTTTGATTCTTGAAATTCTTGGACTTAAACTTCGTGTACTCGAGAGCAGATGAGTTTCCAGCCAAAGGTTCGCACATTTCCCAAGGCACTACTATTTATAGGAAGTGTCTTGTACTCGAAATTATGGATTTTCGAATACAGGCTTCGAGTACAGTGTACTCGAAATCCCAATGTCGAGTACACGAACCCGCTGTCACACCCCCACCTCTCTTCACCTGAGAATGATGTCATCAAAAGGGTAGCGGAAGCATAGTGGTGATGTCTCAGAGCATGAGGGGTGACTTACTTGATCCGGTATCATCATAGCACACAGATTACGAAAAGTAAAACTTACATTACAAGGTTCGTGGTTACAAATATTATTACAGTTTATACATATTACAATTTATTTAATTACAGTTATTGCTAGTGCTGTGAGTGCATCCTCACCGTTGTCCTTGATTGCCTGCAAAAGTTTTAGTTTCGAAAACATCAGCACAAAGCTGGTGAGTTCATACAGTTTAGTTAAATCATATGATATGACAGTTAAGTTCAAATACATGTTCACAGTTCCGGATAACCATGGGACCCGTATCTAGTTCCTTTCGGACGATATGTTCAGTTCTCGATATTACCCGTCGGTACATATCTTATTGCCTCATTATCTTAATGTCTATCACACCATTAAGAAGTTCAGGAAACAGATAACAAACATTCACACCAGGGGAGATGCAATCCTCCCAGTGAATGGGGTGTCAACCGATAGTACTATCAATGTTTTCTGCTCGGCCACACATGGGTTCACTAGATACAGTTCAAGAATGAGGACTTTGATATCATGATAGAGATACTAACGGCAACAATCCATGAAATCCACAAATTCAGTTAATCACATGAAATCACGCAGATAACAGTGACACATATCATATGATCAAGAAAAGTTTAGCAGTTATACCCCGATGTTTATACAACATTAAAAGAACAGGGGTGGTACGAAACTCACCTGAGTTCAGATGAGTGCTAAGACCTCGCGTAACTGGTGCTAATAATGTAAATCTGCATTAGGTTATATTTGATTAATGATTATGTTCTAACCTGCTGATTAAATCTTTGAACGTTCAATGTCATAGACTTTGTAATGAAAAGTCATCAAACCGATATCGGTGTTTAATTAGTTATTGAATCTAATATCATACAATGTATGATAATGTAGGTACCTAGACTGATTTAGATACCTAATATGAAGTTGATGACATGCTTGATTAATCAAAATAATCTCTGATTAACCAGTTAGGTAATGTTGTTGATTATGCTCCTGAAACAGTTTTCAGATGAAATCACAGCTTAGGAATGATTAATTCTGGTTACTGGTTATCCAGATATCACAAAACATAACAATGTGACATTGGAATATGTTAAACAATCATGTTTAAAATACTAATCTGACTGTTATCATAAACACCAGACAGTTATTCAATGGGTAGGTTAATGATTGTGATTAGTTTGAAATGCCTGGGATTAACCTTGCATTTCAAAGATTAACCAAAATAATCACCTACATTGTCATAATTAAATGGTTTAAACCATTATAATCATTGTTATGATTTGGTGGAAACCGGGCATTATAACGGATCAAAACAGGTAATTACCCGTTAACCTGTCAAGTTATCCGTTAAAAATCATTCCTAACTATCATATAATCAATAATCAACAACCCTAACTAGATCATTACGTTCAAAATCAAGATTTAATCAATCAAAACTAAACCAGAAGGTTAAACGGATAGTTACCTGAAACGAGCGGTTTAACGGACAGAAATACGATCAGAACGTGTATCTACGATGACCGGTTCGTTCTAGTAGTTGTGGTGGGTTTAGATTTAGGTTTTGATGGACAAAAGTTGAAAAAAAATGGAGGTACAGATCGTTTGGTTCGAACAGAAGTGAAGAAGAAGAGAGAAATAGTTTCTTCACATGCAATCTGATTATCTATCTGATCCATTTACACCGCCATACTCGTCGCGTACCGCGCGACGAGAATCAACAGGGCCGTTGCGTACCGCGACGGATCTCGGAACAAAAATCAGATATTTAATTCATCGCGTATCGCGACAGACAGCCACATAAGTGTCGCGTACCGCGGCGAGCTCATTTTTGTAATATTTTGAAATTTTCTTCGTTTCGCGATTCCGGACAATCCGTAATTCCGTTTCGCGATCCGTTTTCTCCTATGTTCTCGATTTCTCGCATACTTTAAACCTGCAATAATTACAATCATCAATTTCGCGCGGATTTCTAGAACAACCAAACGTGTGAACGTCATTGATGACGTAATCTTTACCTGCAATTGTCACACCCGCAGCCCCAATTTGTTTATTTTTCGTCTATCTTACTTCGAGCTTGTTATTCGTTACCCATTTGTAAGTTCAAGTAACTTGTATTAAAATTTCGGGATGTTACAAGTCTCCCCTCCTTACAATAGGTTTCGTCCCGAAACCTGCCTCGTTACATATCGAACAAGTGAGGGTACATCTTCCTCATTTCGTCTTCCAATTCCCACGTCGTGTCTGAACCCTTCCGATGCTTCCACTGAACTCTTACTTGACGAACCGTTTTATTCCGTAGTTGTTTTTCCTTCGTATCTACGATGGCAACTGGTTCCTCAATGTAGTTCAGTCGATTATCTACCTCAATGTCATCTAAAGGAACATGCGCCTGCTCGTCTGCCAAGCACTTCCTAAGATGCGACACGTGAAAGGTAGGATGAATCCCGTTCAGCTCCTCTGGTAGGTCCAGTCGATACGCGACCTTCCCTACCCTTGCCTTTATCGGAAATGGTCCAATGTACCTCGGACTCAACTTTCCCCTCTTCCTGAATCGAATGATTCCCTTCCATGGTGATACTTTCAGCAACACTCGATCGCCAACTTCAAACTCGATCGGTCTTCGGCGCTTGTCAGCGTAAGACTTTTGACGATCTTGTGCAGCTTTCATACGTGCTTTTATCACCCGTAGCTTTTCTGCCATATCAATCACAGCAGCCTTGTTTCCCATTTCTTTCTGTCCAACTTCACCCCAGCATACCGGGGTTCTACATCGTCGTCCGTACAACGCCTCATATGGGGGCATTCCGATACTAGAGTGATAGCTGTTGTTATATGAAAACTCCACCAAGGGCAAGTGGTCATCCCAGCTTCCTCCAAAATCGATAATGCACGCCCTAAGCATATCCTCCAACGTTTGGATAGTCCTTTCTGACTGTCCATCAGTCTGAGGATGATAGGCGGTACTGATATTAACCTCGTTCCCATAGCATCATGAAACTGCTTCCAGAATCTGGAAGTAAACCTCGTATCTCGATCTGACACAATGGAGACAGGAACTCCATGTCTGGCCACAATCTCCTTTACGAACAACTCAGACAACCTTTCGGACGCATACGTTTCCCTGATAGGGAGAAAGTGTGCACTCTTCGTCAGTCGGTCCACAATCACCCAAATGGTATCATGTCGCTTAGCTGTCTTTGGTAGCTTGGTAATGAAATCCATGGTGATGTGTTCCCATTTCCATTCCGGTACCTCTAGAGGTTGCACATATCCGTAGGGCTTCTGATGTTCAGCCTTCACTTGCGCACAATCATATATATATATATATATATATATATATAGCTCTCGATCCTCATCCTTATTGGTATCAGAGCCATGATTGAAGTGATATTATGTCTAAATACTCTAATTAATTATTTGTAAATGTTATAATGGAAAAATTTATTGAAAAAACAACGTCATATTTTGAAAATTTAGAACTATGCTGTGTTGGCAAGTCCTATCGGCTAGACGGTTGGATTAGCGTAAGGCTCCAAGATAGAGAGCAGCCGGACCACGTCTTGGGCTTTGGGGATGTTCCCTCAGTATAATCTGAATATTTCAAAATATTGATTAAGTTAATTCAAAAAATTTTATCATTAAAACAAATACAAATAATGAATCAGATATCTAGATTATTATCACGAAGAGATCATAGCTCAAATACTTTAGCTAATGATCAAGAGGAAGATTTAAACAACAATATGAATTCTTTGGAAATAAGTATTTCTCAAATTGAAAATAATTTATTAAATTGGAATATACCTAAACAAGATGTAAAAACTATATATAAAATAGGAACTTTTGATTTCTTACAAGATTACTCAATCAAAATGACTGAACAAACTATTCCTATAAATAAAGATCATCAAAATTTACAATTATTATCTAAAGAAGCTATATTAAACCATAGAAAGAATTATAAATTTTTACATATAGGATTAGTACAGGTAGCAATAAAACCTATGTTCAGATTAGGAATAGATGCTCCCATATTAACTATATTAAGAGATGCTAGACACACTAATTTCAATAATTCATTATTAGCTATGGCTGAATCAAATATAGCCAATGGTCCAATATATTTTAATTGTTATCCTAATTTTTCTATAGGATTATTTGATCCAAACATTCTTGATACTTTAACTTTAACAATAAAAACAAGAAATTTAGAATTTAAAGAAAAAACTAATGCTGCAGTCTATAGAGTTTATTATAAAACTATGACTACTACTATAGAGCCAAAAACTAAATTATCATCTCCAAGAGATGAAACTATATTATTTGAAGCAAATACTATGCATGCAAAAGTTATAACACCAAAAAGATTAAAATGGAATGAAATTACACAGTCTTTATCATGGAATTTACAAGATACAAATCCACCAAAACCCATAGATACAGAAAATCAAACATCAAATATAATAGAAAATTCTGATGGATCAATAGAAATAATTTTTAATAATAATAGTACTTCTGCTAGATATTCAACATCAAGTAGTAGTATAAATAGTATAAATAATATACAAAGAAATAATTTAATGAGATCACAATCAATGAAAATAGCAGGAATAGATTATTCTAATTCTATACCTAAGGCTTTTTATGAACAAGAAGAAGATAATAAATCTGATAAGTCATATAATCCCAGTAAATCTGATATGGATTTTTTAAAACAATTATGAGTGATACTAGAATTCAAAGAAGGAATCCTCAAGTTCAATTTTATGTTTCAGCATTAAAAGAATTTCATAAAAAATCAAAAATATATAAATATAGAATTAGAAAAAACAAATCAATATTTAGAAGAAAATAAATATAATGATAAAATACAAAAATTTCATCATATGAATTTTAAATATTTTTTACAAGATAAAATAAAAATTAATAAAGAACTTATAAAAATCTGTTCTACAAATATATCAAAATATACTTGTTAATATGAGTGATACAAAAATTCAGTGTAGAAATTCTCAAATGAGACTTCTTAAATTCTTAATAAAAGAATGTTATGAAAAATTATATAAATATCAAAATGAATTATTAAAAATAGATAATTATTTTAATAATGAAATAGAAGAAGAAAATATAGAAGATCGAGTAAATAAATTATATTATTATACAAATCGTCAATTCCATTTAAGTGAAGAAATAGAATATCAATTTAAAAGGATAAGAATAATTTCTACTGAAATAACCAAATTTACTTGTTAAAATGAATAAAGAAATGATGAATTTTTTAAGATGTGAAATATTAAATAAATATAATTTAGATAATCTAATATGGTATCATAAAACATTTAATCAAGAATCGAGATTACTACATAGAGAAGAATGGGAAGATTATATTATTAACAATAATGAAAATATTACTTTCTTTACTTGGTTACCTATATATTGTAAGAATAATAATATCAAATATCCTACTATAGAACAAATATATGTTAATAATAAAATTACAAAAAATATACATTAATAAAAAACAATGAAGAATTAGTTAGTATTCATCCTCCTCATGAGAACATAAAAATTATAAAAGAAAGAAGAGAATATATAGGAGTACCTTTAGCAAATCTTAATGACGATAATACAAAAAATTTAAATACAATATTTGTCAGAATAATTATACAAATGAAAAATTAAATACTATAGGAGAACAATTAGAAAGAATTGAAAATGAAAAACGGAATTAGAAGCAAAAGAAAAAATTAAAGGAAAAGAAATTAAAATAGAAAATCCTATATTCAAACCTTTTACTATAGATACTCCTATAATTTTAAAAAAAAGAAAAAAATTTAAATCTAATGAAAGAACAATTAGAAACATTAGAAAAATTAAAAAATTTAAGTCTAAATACTATAAATGATGGAGATGATGAATCTTATAATTCAGATTCCTCTTATAACAAATTAGAATCTCAATTTAATAATATGAAAAATGAAACAATAAATAAATTAAAGAATTTTACTTTAAAACCAGATACCAGGAATTGGTATTATAACCACTCTCCTCCTGATGTACAAATTGAAGAAGGTAGTAATAGAGTTTATACTGCATATGATGGTAAATCTATATATGAATGGAATATAGACGGGCAATCTGAATTTCAAATTTTAAATATATTACAAGAAATGACTATGGCATCTAATGCATATAAACAAATAGGAAATAATGAAATACAAATTTTCAAAATGATTGTTTCTGGTTTTTCCGGAAATTTAAAAGGATGGTGGGATAATTATGTAACAGATTTTGATAAACAATTTATTGCAAATGCTAAAAAGGTGAAATTAGAAAATGGAATACAAGTCCAAACTGAAGAAACAGATATAATAAATACACTTATATTCGCTATTATAAAAATTTTATAGGAAATCCTTCAGATTACCAAGAAAGGAGTTCTTTAATACTATAAATCTTACGTGTAGAAAATTACAAGATTTTAGATGGTATAAGGATGTTTTTATATCTAAAGTTATGATGAGAAGTGATTGTAAACAATCATATTGGAAAGAAAGATTTATTGCAGGATTACCAAAATTATTTGCAGAAAGAGTTAGAGAGAAAATTAAAAGAGAAAATAATAATTATATACCATATGACGAATTGACATATGGACAAATAATAATCATATAAATCAAGAAGGTTTACAAATATGTAACGATTTAAAATTAAAACAAAAAATGAAGAAAGATGGTATTAGTAGTAGAAATGAATTAGGTAATTTTTGTGAACAATATGGTTTTGAAAATATAAAAATACCAAGTAATTCAAAAAGAAAAAATAATTATGTAAAAAGAAATAATTATATAAAAGGGAAAAATTATAGAAAAAACTATAAGAATAGAAAACCTAAAATTGAAGAACAAAATTATAATAAAAATAAAAAACAAAAGTTTTACAAAAGAAAAATAGTAACTTGTTATACTTGTGGTAAAAGAGGACATACCTCAAAAAATTGTTATTCAAAAAGAAAGATAAATGAATTAAATATATCAGATGAATTAAAAGAACAGATAAATAAAATTTTAGATACTAAAATTAGTGATGAAGAATTTTCAGATTATGATAGTAATGATATAAATTATATTTCTGATAGCGATAATACTAGCAGTAATAATGATGAAGAATGTGGATGCATTGGTCCATGTTTATGTAACATTGATGGATCTATAAATATGATAAATAATGAAGAAAATCTAATATTACTAAAGCTTTTAGAAAACACTGAAGATTTGAATTTAAAACAATTATATTTAGAAAAATTAAAAGAAAATTTTAATAAAAAATCAGAAACAATAGAAGATACTACTGAAATATATAATTTAGAAGATATTTATAAAAAATTTAAAAAACCAGAAAAACCTATAACTATGCAAGAATTACAAGAAGAATTAAAAAATATAAAAAGAAGATATTAAAATGATTAAATTACAGATTAAAAATATTGAAAAAGGAAAAGAAAAAGAAACTAATGTCGAAAGTATAATAATTAAAGATAATGAAACCAATGAAATTAATATATTAAAAGAACTAAATTATCAAAAGTGGTATACTAAAGTAAATATAATTGTTAATAACGAATTTAGAATCACTTTAACAGCTTTAATTGATAGTGGAGCTGATATGAATTGTATTCAAGAAGGAATTATACCTACACAATATTATGAAAAAACTTCATATAGATTATCTACTGCCAGTGGTTCAAGGCTTATAATAAATTATAAACTATCAAATGTTCATATATGTAAAGAAAACTACTGTTTTAAAACTCAATTAATATTAGTAAAAAATCTAACTTCTCAAATCATATTAGGAACACCTTTTATAACTCAATTATATCCATTTACTATAAATAGTAATGGAATAAGTACTAATGTTTAAATAAAGAAATTATATTTGAATTTTCTGAACCTGTTTTATCTAAACAAATAAATATTATAAATTTAAACGAAAAACAAAAGAAATTCTTAATAAATGAAATAAATAATGAAAGAATAAAAGAACAATTAAATGATAAAATAATTTTATTAAAATTAGAAGATTGAAAGAAAAATTTATAAAAAATGTTTGTGCAAATATTCCTAATGCCTTTTGGCAAAGAAAACAACATATTGTAAAGTTACCATATATAAAAGATTTTAATGAAAAAGATATACCAACAAAATCTAAAGCTATACATATGAATCAAGAATTAGAAGAACATTGTAAAAAAGAAATAAAAGATTTATTAGATAAAGGTTTAATTAGATCTTCTAAGTCTCCTTGGTCATGTTCTGCATTCTATGTAAATAATAGCGCTGAAATTGAAAGAGGTGCTCCAAGATTAGTTATAAATTATAAACCTTTAAATAAAGTATTAGAATGGATAAGATATCCTATACCAAATAAAAAGAGATTTATTAAAAAAGATATATGAAGCAAAGGTATTTTCTAAGTTTGATATGAAATCTGGATTTTGGCAAATCCAAATAGCTGAGGAAGATAAATATAAAACAGGATTTAATGTTCCCTTTGGACATTACGAATGGAATGTAATGCCCTTCGGATTAAAAAATGCTCCTTCCGAATTTCAAAATATTATGAATGACATAATTATTCCTATAGGAAATTTTTCAATAATTTTATTGATGATGATGTTTTAATTTATTCTAAGTCTTTAGAACAACATTTTAAGCATTTGAATATATTTTATGATATAATTCATAAGAATGGACTAGTAGTATCTCCTACTAAGATAAATCTATTTAAAACTGAGATAAGATTTTTAGGTCATAATATTAAGCAAAATACTATTATACCTATAGATAGAAGTTTAGAATTTACTAATAAGTTTCCTGATGAAATTAAAGATAAGAAACAATTACAGAGATTTTTAGGATGTCTGAACTATATACATGATTTCTTTAAGGATTTAGGAATCATATGTAAACCTTTATATAAAAGATTAAAAAAGAATCCTGAGCCATGGACACAGGAACATACAAATATTATAAAACAAATTAAAACTAAAATAAAACAATTACCATGTTTAAATATTCCTCATCCTAACGCTAAATTAATAGTTGAAACTGTTGCTAGTGATTTAGGATTTGGAGGAATATTAAAGCAATCTTTAGAAAATAATAAAGAACAATTAGTTAGATATTATTCTGGATCATGGAATGATACTCAAAAGAATTATTCAACTATAAAAAAGGAAATTTTAAGTATTGTATTATGTATTAAAAAATTTGAAGATGATTTATATATGAAACCTTTTTTATTAAGAATTGATTGTTTGTCTGCAAAACATATTTTAGAGAAGGATATAAAAAATTTAATTTCAAAACAAATATTTGCAAGATGGCAGGCATTATTAAGCAATTTTGATTTTCAAATTGAATTTATAAAAGGAGAAAATAATTCTTTACCAGACTTTTTATCAAGAGAATTTTTACAAGGAATATGAGCAAGGATACAAAAAAGATTGTTTTATCTAAATCAAAGCCATCATTATCAGCAAGTTCTTCTTCAAGTTCTCCATTACCTATTCACAATAGTTTTACTCCATTATCTCCATTTCCAAGATTTAGACCATCTTCACCTGTTCCTATATCTTCCAGACCACCATATTCTTCTATTGTTCAAACAACTAGAATTCTACCCCAATCAGTTATTCGCCCCAATATATCTCCTACAACAGATTCTAGTTTATATTCTATAAATCCTCATCATAAAATTATCAAGATTTTAGAACCTATCGAAGAGAAAAAGTTTCTCAAAGCTTTTTAACCCTTATAGATTATTTATATCCAAGAAATTGTCATTTTTATGATTCTGATCAAAAGAATATTGATTATTACCAGGCTATATTAGTTGATACCGGTTCTGTTGATATTCAACATATTCTCAATCCTCAAATCCCATCAAAAATTGACTATTCCAAAATAAAAATTAAAAAGATTATAAGTCTTGAAGAATGGAAATCTAAACCATTTGTTCAAAAAACTCTTTCAAATTTCAATTCATATTCTCAATATAATTATTACGATTATCAAGAAGCTTGGGAAAAGGCTCTTTTATTTAGAAATTTTAATCATTCCTGGTTTATATACTATGATGAACAATTCTCAAACAATTATCCAAGATGGTTTGTTAAATGGTTTAAGTATATTGGAATCATTCCAAATGCTTTTCCCAAACAAATTCTTGAGGCCTATAATAAGTTTATAGACTATTTTAAGCAAGATGGAATCCCCGATTTTGAATACACTCTTCAATTTATGACTGTATTTCAAATTCCTTGGATTTTCTCCTGGACTTATCATTATCAAGTTAAACAAGATATATCTCCTCCTCTTCTCCTAAGACATTATAGGAGTAAATGGTGGAATAAATTTTCAATTGAAAAAGCCAATATTGCTTCTGTGCAAAAATATTATATGTCTATATCCAGTCAATATGAAAGATCTGTAAAGACTCCTATTATTCAAAATCTAAATTCTTTTCAAGATCAAGACTATATAATTCGACTACAGTCTTGTTCTACCCCTGAAGAAATGCAGAAAATTATTAATGAGATTAAGCAATCTCCTTCGGGGTCAAAGCGTTCTACCAATGAAGAAGATTTACAAGATTCTCAAGATCCATATGAAGATATTGGACCCATATAAGTTATCCATGGGTTGATCCGTTTTTAATATGGGTTAATATCAATTATTGTCAAGAAGATAAGATTTTCAAAAGAAGATAAGATTTTCAAGATGTGACAACTTTTATTAAAGTAGCTGCAACAATTTGTCAGAGATAAGATTTTCAAGTTGAACTTTATGTCAAGGAGGCTAGCTACTCTGCCAACTTTAATAAAGGAAGACAATTTACTTTGCCGACAATGTTGAATTATTTTCCAATTTAATTCGGATAAAGATGACAATGTTCAATTGGATAAGGCTGACGATGTTCAACTAGATAGGGTTGGAGGCTCTATAAATAAAAGCCTCGATTACATTGTAAAGCATTCGAAAATTTACTTAGAAATAAATGTATGAAAAACCCTCTCCTCAAAAACTTGTATTATCAACCACCCAATGTTCAAAATCTTTAGATTTTCAAGTTATTATTGCTCCATCCAATTGTAAGGAAATCATTTGTAATTCTGATATTCAAGATGATCGAGAGCATGAAGATTTAAATAACAAACAAATATAGCAATATGGCAGAAACATTAATTAAACAACTATTTAAATAATACCTTGATTTTATTCTTGAATATCAGAATTACAAATGATTTCCTTACAATTGGATGGAGCAATAATAACTTGAAAATCTAAAGATTTTGAACATTGGGTGGTTTATAATACAAGTTTTTGAGGAGAGGGTTTTTTCATACATTTATTTCTAAGTAAATTTTCGAATGCTTTACAATGCAATCGAGGCTTTTATTTATAGAGCCTCCAACCCTATCTAGTTGAACATCGTCAGCCTTATCCAATTGAACATTGTCATCTTTATCCGAATTAAATTGGAAAATAATTCAACATTGTCGGCAAAGTAAATTGTCTTCCTTTATTAAAGTTGGCAGAGTAGCTAGCCTCCTTGACATAAAGTTCAACTTGAAAATCTTATCTCTGACAAATTGTTGCAGCTACTTTAATAAAAGTTGTCACATCTTGAAAATCTTATCTTCTTTTGAAAATCTTATCTTCTTGACAATAATTGATATTAACCCATATTAAAAACGGATCAACCCATGGATAACTTATATGGGTCCAATATCTTCATACGGATCTTGAGAATCTTGTAAATCTTCTTCATTGGTAGAACGCTTTGACCCCGAAGGAGATTGCTTAATCTCATTAATAATTTTCTGCATTTCTTCAGGGGTAGAACAAGACTGTAGTCGAATTATATAGTCTTGATCTTGAAAAGAATTTAGATTTTGAATAATAGGAGTCTTTACAGATCTTTCATATTGACTGGATATAGACATATAATATTTTTGCACAGAAGCAATATTGGCTTTTTCAATTGAAAATTTATTCCACCATTTACTCCTATAATGTCTTAGGAGAAGAGGAGGAGATATATCTTGTTTAACTTGATAATGATAAGTCCAGGAGAAAATCCAAGGAATTTGAAATACAGTCATAAATTGAAGAGTGTATTCAAAATCGGGGATTCCATCTTGCTTAAAATAGTCTATAAACTTATTATAGGCCTCAAGAATTTGTTTGGGAAAAGCATTTGGAATGATTCCAATATACTTAAACCATTTAACAAACCATCTTGGATAATTGTTTGAGAATTGTTCATCATAGTATATAAACCAGGAATGATTAAAATTTCTAAATAAAAGAGCCTTTTCCAAGCTTCTTGATAATCGTAATAATTATATTGAGAATATGAATTGAAATTTGAAAGAGTTTTTTGAACAAATGGTTTAGATTTCCATTCTTCAAGACTTATAATCTTTTTAATTTTTATTTTGGAATAGTCAATTTTTGATGGGATTTGAGGATTGAGAATATGTTGAATATCAACAGAACCGGTATCAACTAATATAGCCTGGTAATAATCAATATTCTTTTGATCAGAATCATAAAAATGACAATTTCTTGGATATAAATAATCTATAAGGGTTAAAAAGCTTTGAGAAACTTTTTCTTCTTCGATAGGTTCTAAAATCTTGATAATTTATGATGAGGATTTATAGAATATAAACTAGAATCTGTTGTAGGAGATATATTGGGGCGAATAATTGATTGGGGTAGAATTCTAGTTGTTTGAACAATAGAAGAATATGGCGGTCTGGAAGATATAGGAACAGGTGAAGATGGTCTAAATCTTGGAAATGGAGATAATGGAGTAAAACTATTGTGAATAGGTAATGGAGAACTTGAAGAAGAACTTGCTGATAATGATGGCTTTGATTTAGATAAAACAATCTTTTTTGTATCCTTGCTCATATTCCCTGTAAAAATTCTCTTGATAAAAAGTCTGGTAAAGAATTATTTTCTCCTTTTATAAATTCAATTTGAAAATCAAAATTGCTTAATAATGCCTGCCATCTTGCAAATATTTGTTTTGAAATTAAATTTTTTATATCCTTCTCTAAAATATGTTTTGCAGACAAACAATCAATTCTTAATAAAAAAGGTTTCATATATAAATCATCTTCAAATTTTTTAATACATAATACAATACTTAAAATTTCCTTTTTTATAGTTGAATAATTCTTTTGAGTATCATTCCATGATCCAGAATAATATCTAACTAATTGTTCTTTATTATTTTCTAAAGATTGCTTTAATATTCCTCCAAATCCTAAATCACTAGCATCAGTTTCAACTATTAATTTAGCGTTAGGATGAGGAATATTTAAACATGGTAATTGTTTTTATTTTAGTTTTAATTTGTTTTATAATATTTGTATGTTCCTGTGTCCATGGCTCAGGATTCTTTTTTAATCTTTATATAAAGGTTTACATATGATTCCTAAATCCTTAAAGAATCATGTATATAGTTCAGACATCCTAAAAATCTCTGTAATTGTTTCTTATCTTTAATTTCATCAGGAAACTTATTAGTAAATTCTAAACTTCTATCTATAGGTATAATAGTATTTTGCTTAATATTATGACCTAAAAATCTTATCTCAGTTTTAAATAGATTTATCTTAGTAGGAGATACTACTAGTCCATTCTTATGAATTATATCATAAAAATATATTCAAATGCTTAAAATGTTGTTCTAAAGACTTAGAATAAATTAAAACATCATCAATATAAATAATTGAAAAATTTCCTATAGGAATATTATGTCATTCATATATTTTGAAATTCGGAAGGAGCATTTTTTAATCCGAAGGGCATTACATTCCATTCTTAATGTCCAAAGGGAACATTAAATCCTGTTTTATATTTATCTTCCTCAGCTATTTGGATTTGCCAAAATCCAGATTTCATATCAAACTTAGAAAATACATTTGCTTCATATATCTTTTTTAATAAATCTCTTTTATTTGGTATAGGATATCTTATCCATTCTAATACTTTATTTAAAGGTTTATAATTTATAACTAATCTTGGAGCACCTCTTTCAATTTCAGCGCTATTATTTACATAGAATGCAGAACATGACCAAGGAGACTTAGAAGATCTAATTAAACCTTTATCTAATAATCTTTTATTTCTTTTTTACAATGTTCTTCTAATTCTTGATTCATATGTATAGCTTTAGATTTTGTTGGTATATCTTTTTCATTAAAATCTTTATATATGGTAACTTTACAATATGTTGTTTTCTTTGCCAAAAGGCATTAGGAATATTTGCACAAACATTTTTTATAAAATTTTCTTCAATCTTCTTAATTTTATTAATAATTATTTTATCATTTAATTGTTCTTTTATTCTTTCATTATTTATTTCATTTATTAAGAATTTCTTTTTTTTTCGTTTTTTAAATTTATATATTTATTTGTTTAGATAAAACAGGTTCAGAAAATTCAAATATAATTTCTTTATTTAAAACATTAGTACTTATTCCATTACTATTTATAGTAAATGGATATAATTGAGTTATAAAAGGTGTTCCTAATATGATTTGAGAAGTTAGATTTTTTACTAATATTAATTGAGTTTTAAAACAGTAGTTTTCTTTACATATATGAACATTTGATAGTTTATAATTTATTATAAGCCTTGAACCACTGGCAGTAGATAATCTATATGAAGTTTTTTCATAATATTGTGTAGGTATAATTCCTTCTTGAATACAATTCATATCAGCTCCACTATCAATTAAAGCTGTTAAAGTGATTCTAAATTCGTTATTAACAATTATATTTACTTTAGTATACCACTTTTGATAATTTAGTTCTTTTAATATATTAATTTCATTGGTTTCATTATCTTTAATTATTATACTTTCGACATTAGTTTCTTTTTCTTTTCCTTTTTCAATATTTTAATCTGTAATTTAATCATTTTAATATCTTCTTTTATATTTTTAATTCTTCTTGTAATTCTTGCATAGTTATAGGTTTTTCTGGTTTTTTAAATTTTTTATAAATATCTTCTAAATTATATATTTCAGTAGTATCTTCTATTGTTTCTGATTTTTTATTAAATTTTCTTTTAATTTTTCTAAATATAATTGTTTTAAATTCAAATCTTCAGTGTTTTCTAAAGCTTTAGTAATATTAGATTTTCTTCATTATTTATCATATTTATAGATCCATCAATGTTACATAAACATGGACCAATGCATCCACATTCTTCATCATTATTACTGCTAGTATTATCGCTATCAGAAATATAATTTATATCATTACTATCATAATCTGAAAATTCTTCATCACTAATTTTAGTATCTAAAATTTTATTTATCTGTTCTTTTAATTCATCTGATATATTTAATTCATTTATCTTTCTTTTTGAATAACAATTTTTGAGGTATGTCCTCTTTTACCACAAGTATAACAAGTTACTTTTTCTTTTGTAAAACTTTTGTTTTTTATTTTTATTATAATTTTGTTCTTCAATTTTAGGTTTTCTATTCTTATAGTTTTTTCTATAATTTTCCCTTTTATATAATTATTTCTTTTACATAATTATTTTTCTTTTGAATTACTTGGTATTTTTATATTTTCAAAACCATATGTTCACAAAAATTACCTAATTCATTTCTACTACTAATACCATCTTCTTCATTTTTTGTTTTAATTTTAAATCGTTACATATTTGTAAACCTTCTTGATTTATATGATTTATTATTTGTCCATATGTCAATTCGTCATATGGTATATAATTATTATTTTCTCTTTTAATTTTCTCTCTAACTCTTTCTGCAAATAATTTTGGTAATCCTGCAATAAATCTTTCTTTCCAATATGATTGTTTACAATCACTTCTCATCATAACTTTAGATATAAAAACATCCTTATACCATCTAAAATCTTGTAATTTTCTACACGTAAGATTTAATAGTATTAAAGAACTCCTTTCTTGGTAATCTGAAGGATTTCCTATAAAATTTTTTATAATAGCGAATATAAGTGTATTTATTATATCTGTTTCTTCAGTTTGGACTTGTATTCCATTTTCTAATTTCACCTTTTAGCATTTGCAATAAATTGTTTATCAAAATCTGTTACATAATTATCCCACCACCTTTTAAATTTCCGGAAAAACCAGAAACAATCATTTTGAAAATTTGTATTTCATTATTTCCTATTTGTTTATATGCATTAGATGCCATAGTCATTTCTTGTAACATATTTAAAATTTGAAATTCAGATTGCCCGTCTATATTCCATTCATATATAGATTTACCATCATATGCAGTATAAACTCTATTACTACCTTCTTCAATTTGTACATCAGGAGGAGTTGGTTTATAATACCAATTCCTGGTATCTGGTTTTAAAGTAAAATTCTTTAATTTATTTATTGTTTCATTTTTCATATTATTAAATTGAGATTCTAATTTGTTATAAGAGGAATCTGAATTATAAGATTCATCATCTCCATCATTTATAGTATTTAGACTTAAATTTTTTAATTTTTCTAATGTTTCTAATTGTTCTTTCATTAGATTTAATTTTTTTCTTTTTTTATTTAAAATTATAGGAGTATCTATAGTAAAAGGTTTGAATATAGGATTTTCTATTTTAATTTCTTTTCCTTTAATTTTTCTTTTGCTTCTAATTCCGTTTTTTCATTTTCAATTCTTTCTAATTGTTCTCCTATAGTATTTAATTTTTCATTTGTATAATTATTCTGACAAATAATTGTATTTAAATTTTTTGTATTATCGTCATTAAGATTTGCTAAAGGTACTCCTATATATCTCTTCTTTCTTTTATAATTTTTATGTTCTCATGAGGAGGATGAATACTAACTAATTCTTCATTGTTTTTTATTAATGTATAATTTTTTGTAATTTTATTATTAACAGATATTTTTCTATAGTAGGATATTTGATATTATTATTCTTACAATATATAGGTAACCAAGTAAAGAAAGTAATATTTTCATTATTGTTAATAATATAATCTTCCCATTCTTCTCTATGTAGTAATCTCGATTCTTGATTAAATGTTTTATGATACCATATTAGATTATCTAAATTATATTTATTTAATATTTCACATCTTAAAAAATTCATCATTTCTTTATTCATTTTAACAAGTAAATTTGGTTATTTCAGTAGAATTATTCTTATCCTTTAAATTGATATTCTATTTCTTCACTTAAATGGAATTGACGATTTGTATAATAATATAATTTATTTACTCGATCTTCTATATTTTCTTCTTCTATTTCATTATTAAAATAATTATCTATTTTTAATAATTCATTTTGATATTTATATAATTTTTCATAACATCTTTTATTAAGAATTTAAGAAGTCTCATTTGAGAATTTCTACACTGAATTTTTGTATCACTCATGTTAACAAGTATATTTTGATATATTTGTAGAACAGATTTTATAAGTTCTTTATTAATTTTTATTTTATCTTGTAAAACTATTAAAATTCATATGATGAAATTTTTGTATTTTATCATTATATTTATTTTCTTCTAAATATTGATTTGTTTTTTCTAATTCTATTTTATATTTTTTGATTTTTTTATGAAATTCTTTTAATGCTGAAACATAAAATTGAACTTGAGGATTCCTTCTTTGAATTCTAGTATCACTCATAATGGTTTTTAAAAAATCCATATCAGATTTACTGGGATTATATGACTTATCAGATTTATTATCTTCTTCTTGTTCATAAAAAGCCTTAGGTATATAATTAGAAATAATCTATTCCTGCTATTTTGTTCATTGATTGTGATCTCATTAAATTATTTCTTTGTATATTATTTATACTATTTATACTACTACTTGATGTTGAATATCTAGCAGAAGTACTATTATTATTAAAAATTATTTCTATTGATCCATCAGAATTTTCTATTATATTTGATGTTTGATTTTCTGTATCTATGGGTTTTGGTGGATTTCTATCTTGTAAATTCCATGATAAAAGACTGTGTAATTTCATTCCATTTTAATCTTTTTGGTGTTATAACTTTTGCATGCATAGTATTTGCTTCAAATAATATAGTTTCATCTCTTGGAGATGATAATTTAGTTTTTGGCTCTATAGTAGTAGTCATAGTTTTATAATAAACTCTATATATTACGACTGCAGCATTAGTTTTTTCTTTAAATTCTAAAATTCTTGTTTTTATTGTTAAAGTTAAAGTATCAAGAATGTTTGGATCAAATAATCCTATAGAAAAATTAGGATAACAATTAAAATATATTGGACCATTGGCTATATTTGATTCAGCCATAGCTAATAATGAATTATTGAAATTAGTGTGTCTAGCATCTCTTAATATAGTTAATATGGGAGCATCTATTCCTAATCTGAACATAGGTTTTATTGCTACCTGTACTAATCCTATATGTAAAAATTTATAATTCTTTCTATGGTTTTATATAGCTTCTTTAGATAATAATTGTAAATTTTGATGATCTTTATTTATAGGAATAGTTTGTTCAGTCATTTTGATTGAGTAATCTTGTAAGAAATCAAAAGTTCCTATTTTATATATAGTTTTTACATCTTGTTTAGGTATATTCCAATTTAATAAATTATTTTCAATTTGAGAAATACTTATTTCCAAAGAATTCATATTGTTGTTTAAATCTTCCTCTTGATCATTAGCTAAAGTATTTGAGCTATGATTTCTTCGTGATAATAATCTAGATATCTGATTCATTATTTGTATTTGTTTTAATGATAAAATTTTTTGAATTAACTTAATCAATATTTTGAAATATTCAGATTATACTGAGGAAACATCCCCAAAGCCCAAGACGTGGTCCGGCTGCTCTCTATCTTGGAGCCTTACGCTAATCCAACCGTCTAGCCGATAGGACTTGCCAACATAGCATAGTTCTAAATTTTCAAAATATGACGTTGTTTTTTCAATAAATTTTTCCATTATAACATTTACAAATAATTAATTAGAGTATTTAGACATAATATCACTTCAATCATGGCTCTGATACCAATAAGAATCAGGATCGAGAGCATGAAGATTTAAATAACAAACAAATATAGCAATATGGCAGAAACATTAATTAAACAACTCATATTTAAATAATACCTTGATTTATTTCTTGAATATCAGAATTACAAATGATTTCCTTACAATTGGATGGAGCAATAATAACTTGAAAATCTAAAGATTTTGAACATTGGGTGGTTGATAATACAAGTTTTTGAGGAGAGGGTTTTTTCATACATTTATTTCTAAGTAAATTTTCGAATGCTTTACAATGCAATCGAGGCTTTTATTTATAGAGCCTCCAACCCTATCTAGTTGAACATCGTCAGCCTTATCCAATTGAACATTGTCATCTTTATCCGAATTAAATTGGAAAATAATTCAACATTGTCGGCAAAGTAAATTGTCTTCCTTTATTAAAGTTGGCAGAGTAGCTAGCCTCCTTGACATAAAGTTCAACTTGAAAATCTTATCTCTGACAAATTGTTGCAGCTACTTTAATAAAAGTTGTCATATCTTGAAAATCTTATCTTCTTTTGAAAATCTTATCTTCTTGACAATAATTGATATTAACCCATATTAAAAACGGATCAACCCATGGATAACTTATATGGGTCCAATATCTTCATACGGATCTTGAGAATCTTGTAAATCTTCTTCATTGGTAGAACGCTTTGACCCCGAAGGAGATTGCTTAATCTCATTAATAATTTTCTGCATTTCTTCAGGGGTAGAACAAGACTGTAGTCGAATTATATAGTCTTGATCTTGAAAAGAATTTAGATTTTGAATAATAGGAGTCTTTACAGATCTTTCATATTGACTGGATATAGACATATAATATTTTTGCACAGAAACAATATTGGCGTTTTCAATTGAAAATTTATTCCACCATTTACTCCTATAATGTCTTAGGAGAAAAGGAGGAGATATATCTTGTTTAACTTGATAATGATAAGTCCAGGAGAAAATCCAAGGAATTTGAAATACAGTCATAAATTGAAGAGTGTATTCAAAATCGAGGATTCCATCTTGCTTAAAATAGTCTATAAACTTATTATAGGCCTCAAGAATTTGTTTGGGAAAAGCATTTGGAATGATTCCAATATACTTAAACCATTTAACAAACCATCTTGGATAATTGTTTGAGAATTGTTCATCATAGTATATAAACCAGGAATGATTAAACTTTCTAAATAAAAGAGCCTTTTCCCAAGCTTCTTGATAATCGTAATAATTATATTGAGAATATGAATTGAAATTTGAGAGAGTTTTTTGAACAAATGGTTTAGATTTCCATTCTTCAAGACTTATAATCTTTTTAATTTTTATTTTGGAATAGTCAATTTTTGATGGGATTTGAGGATTGAGAATATGTTGAATATCAACAGAACCGGTATCAACTAATATAGCCTGGTAATAATCAATATTCTTTTGATCAGAATCATAAAAATGACAATTTCTTGGATATAAATAATCTATAAGGGTTAAAAAGCTTTGAGAAACTTTTTCTTCTTCGATAGGTTCTAAAATCTTGATAATTTTATGATGAGGATTTATAGAATATAAACTAGAATCTGTTGTAGGAGATATATTGGGGCGAATAATTGATTGGGTAGAATTCTAGTTGTTTGAACAATAGAAGAATATGGTGGTCTGGAAGATATAGGAACAGGTGAAGATGGTCTAAATCTTGGAAATGGAGATAATGGAGTAAAACTATTGTGAATAGGTAATGGAGAACTTGAAGAAGAACTTGCTGATAATGATGGCTTTGATTTAGATAAAACAATCTTTTTTGTATCCTTGCTCATATTCCCTGTAAAAATTCTCTTGATAAAAAGTCTGGTAAAGAATTATTTTCTCCTTTTATAAATTCAATTTGAAAATCAAAATTGCTTAATAATGCCTGCCATCTTGCAAATATTTGTTTTGAAATTAAATTTTTTATATCCTTCTCTAAAATATGTTTTGCAGACAAACAATCAATTCTTAATAAAAAAGGTTTCATATATAAATCATCTTCAAATTTTTTAATACATAATATAATACTTAAAATTTCCTTTTTTATAGTTGAATGATCCTTATTGGTATCAGAGCCATGATTGAAGTGATATTATGTCTAAATACTCTAATTAATTATTTGTAAATGCTATAATGGAAAAATTTATTGAAAAAACAACGTCATATTTTGAAAATTTAGAACTATGCTGTGTTGGCAAGTCCTATCGGCTAGACGGTTGGATTAGCGTAAGGCTCCAAGATAGAGAGCAGCCGGACCACGTCTTGGGCTTTGGGGATGTTCCCTCAGTATAATCTGAATATTTCAAAATATTGATTAAGTTAATTCAAAAAATTTTATCATTAAAACAAATACAAATAATGAATCAGATATCTAGATTATTATCACGAAGAGATCATAGCTCAAATACTTTAGCTAATGATCAAGAGGAAGATTTAAACAACAATATGAATTCTTTGGAAATAAGTATTTCTCAAATTGAAAATAATTTATTAAATTGGAATATACCTAAACAAGATGTAAAAACTATATATAAAATAGGAACTTTTGATTTCTTACAAGATTACTCAATCAAAATGACTGAACAAACTATTCCTATAAATAAAGATCATCAAAATTTACAATTATTATCTAAAGAAGCTATATTAAACTATAGAAAGAATTATAAATTTTTACATATAGGATTACTACAGGTAGCAATAAAACCTATGTTCAGATTAGGAATAGATGCTCCCATATTAACTATATTAAGAGATGCTAGACACACTAATTTCAATAATTCATTATTAGCTATGGCTGAATCAAATATAGCCAATGGTCCAATATATTTTAATTGTTATCCTAATTTTTCTATAGGATTATTTGATCCAAACATTCTTAATACTTTAACTTTAACAATAAAAACAAGAAATTTAGAATTTAAAGAAAAAACTAATGCTGCAGTCGTAATATATAGAGTTTATTATAAAACTATGACTACTACTATAGAGCCAAAAACTAAATTATCATCTCCAAGAGATGAAACTATATTATTTGAAGCAAATACTATGCATGCAAAAGTTATAACACCAAAAAGATTAAAATGGAATGAAATTACACAGTCTTTATCATGGAATTTACAAGATACAAATCCACCAAAACCCATAGATACAGAAAATCAAACATCAAATATAATAGAAAATTCTGATGGATCAATAGAAATAATTTTTAATAATAATAGTACTTCTGCTAGATATTTAACATCAAGTAGTAGTATAAATAGTATAAATAATATACAAAGAAATAATTTAATGAGATCACAATCAATGAAAATAGCAGGAATAGATTATTCTAATTCTATACCTAAGGCTTTTTATGAACAAGAAGAAGATAATAAATCTGATAAGTCATATAATCCCAGTAAATCTGATATGGATTTTTTAAAACAATTATGAGTGATACTAGAATTCAAAGAAGGAATCCTCAAGTTCAATTTTATGTTTCAGCATTAAAAGAATTTCATAAAAAATCAAAAATATATAAAAATAGAATTAGAAAAAACAAATCAATATTTAGAAGAAAATAAATATAATGATAAAATACAAAAAATTTCATCATATGAATTTTAAATATTTTTTACAAGATAAAATAAAAATTAATAAAGAACTTATAAAAATCTGTTCTACAAATATATCAAAATATACTTGTTAATATGAGTGATACAAAAATTCAGTGTAGAAATTCTCAAATGAGACTTCTTAAATTCTTAATAAAAGAATGTTATGAAAAATTATATAAATATCAAAATGAATTATTAAAAATAGATAATTATTTTAATAATGAAATAGAAGAAGAAAATATAGAAGATCGAGTAAATAAATTATATTATTATACAAATCGTCAATTCCATTTAAGTGAAGAAATAGAATATCAATTTAAAAGGATAAGAATAATTTCTACTGAAATAACCAAATTTACTTGTTAAAATGAATAAAGAAATGATGAATTTTTTAAGATGTGAAATATTAAATAAATATAATTTAGATAATCTAATATGGTATCATAAAACATTTAATCAAGAATCGAGATTACTACATAGAGAAGAATGGGAAGATTATATTATTAACAATAATGAAAATATTACTTTCTTTACTTGGTTACCTATATATTGTAAGAATAATAATATCAAATATCCTACTATAGAACAAATATCTGTTAATAATAAAATTACAAAAAATTATACATTAATAAAAAACAATGAAGAATTAGTTAGTATTCATCCTCCTCATGAGAACATAAAAATTATAAAAGAAAGAAGAGAATATATAGGAGTACCTTTAGCAAATCTTAATGACGATAATACAAAAAATTTAAATACAATTATTTGTCAGAATAATTATACAAATGAAAAATTAAATACTATAGGAGAACAATTAGAAAGAATTGAAAATGAAAAAACGGAATTAGAAGCAAAAGAAAAAATTAAAGGAAAAGAAATTAAAATAGAAAATCCTATATTCAAACCTTTTACTATAGATACTCCTATAATTTTAAATATAAAAAAGAAAAAATTTAAATCTAATGAAAGAACAATTAGAAACATTAGAAAAATTAAAAATTTAAGTCTAAATACTATAAATGATGGAGATGATGAATCTTATAATTCAGATTCCTCTTATAACAAATTAGAATCTCAATTTAATAATATGAAAAATGAAAACAATAAATAAATTAAAGAATTTTACTTTAAAACCAGATACCAGGAATTGGTATTATAAACCAACTCCTCCTGATGTACAAATTGAAGAAGGTAGTAATAGAGTTTATACTGCATATGATGGTAAATCTATATATGAATGGAATATAGACGGGCAATCTGAATTTCAAATTTTAAATATGTTACAAGAAATGACTATGGCATCTAATGCATATAAACAAATAGGAAATAATGAAATACAAATTTTCAAAATGATTGTTTCTGGTTTTTCCGGAAATTTAAAAGGATGGTGGGATAATTATGTAACAGATTTTGATAAACATTTATTGCAAATGCTAAAAAGGTGAAATTAGAAAATGGAATACAAGTCCAAACTGAAGAAACAGATATAATAAATACACTTATATTCGCTATTATAAAAAATTTTATAGGAAATCCTTCAGATTACCAAGAAAGGAGTTCTTTAATACTATTAAATCTTACGTGTAGAAAATTACAAGATTTTAGATGGTATAAGGATGTTTTTATATCTAAAGTTATGATGAGAAGTGATTGTAAACAATCATATTGGAAAGAAAGATTTATTGCAGGATTACCAAAATTATTTGCAGAAAGAGTTAGAGAGAAAATTAAAAGAGAAAATAATAATTATATACCATATGACGAATTGACATATGGACAAATAATAAATCATATAAATCAAGAAGGTTTACAAATATGTAACGATTTAAAATTAAAACAAAAAATGAAGAAAGATTGTAACAACCGAAATTTTAGAAATTTAATAATAAACGTACGAGATTTCGGTTACTGTTGAAACTGTGACGATTGCGTACGAAAAATTCGGCAATTATGACGTAAGCACATTTGGTCGTGCTTGAAATCCACGAGGGTTTAGCAACTTTTGTTATTGGGGATTGATAGTATGTGAAAAATGATGAACGTGGGCGAAAACCGTGCGCAAAACGGAGTTCGTATGCTCCCGGAATCGCGAAAACAAGTTAAAACTCAAAATGATGATGCAGGATGACGTGGGGCGGTACGCCTGGCGCGGCGCACCCAGTTGGGGCGATGCGCCCCAGGCTTAAGTCGGCTAAAAGTTGGTTTTAAACGACCAGAACTCACCAGAACGTACTTTTTCGATCTAACTCGACCTCCAGACGCAAAAACACATCCTAAACACCTCTAATCTTCATATTTAAGGTCTCTAAACATCCGGATCATCCCAGGGATCGTATATACAAGTCCTGATCGTCGTTTTAACCGCAGAAACTCGTCAGATCAGGTAACGGTTCGTTTTAACCTTCTAGTTTGAGTTTGATTGATTAGATCTTGATTTTGAACGAAATGAGATAGTTAGGATTGTTGATTATTGCCTAGATGATGGCTAGGATTGATTAGAAATGAAGAACACGATGTTCTAACGGTTAAATCCTTGTTTTGAGCCGTTGTAATGCCCGGTTTGCATGAAATCACAACTATGATTATAATGGATTAATCTATTTGATTGTGATAATGTAAATGATTAGTTTGGTTAATCTTTGAAATGCAAAGGTTAAATCTGAGTGTTTCAAACTAATCACAATCATTAACATACTTATTGGAACGATTATCTGATGTTTGTGATAACCGTCATATTAGTATGTTAATCATGGTTATTAAACCTATTCTAAGACTATGTTGTGATATTTCATGATATCTGGGTAATCAATGATAAGGATTTATCATTTCTAAGCCATTAATCTGTTCAGGAACTGTTTTAGCATTATAATCAACAATATTAACTATTTGATGACTTTCAAGATAATGTCTTTGACATTGAACGTTCAGAAAGATCTAATCAGTAGGTTAAAACATAAATGATTTATTAAGTGTAAACGAATGCAGAATTACACCATTAGTACCAGTTTGCGAGTGATCTTGCTACAGTAAGACATCAGGTGAGTTCTATGAGCCCTCTTTTACTGTTTTAACGTTTTAGGGCTGATGTGCATGTATGATAAATATCTTTGAAATGATTATGAGTTCTTATAGCCCTGTTTTAAATGTTTTATCATTTTGGGCTGATATGCATGTTATAAAGTTCTGTTATGAAAATGATTGTATGTATGTATAAAGTATTGTATGAAAGTGATTTTAACCTGATTATAGTCAGGTAAAACATGTTTACAGATAAAGAAAGTTTACAGATAAAGAATGTTTATAGATAAAGAATGTTTTAAAGAAAAGAATGTTTTAAGTCTCAACTATGATTGAGAAGTAAATGATTTTAAGAATTTCAGCTGAGATGTAATGAATATGTTAAGTCTCAATGATGATTGAGAAGTAAATGATTTTAAGAATCTCAGCTAAAATATGATGAATGTTTTAAAGTCTCAACTGCGGTTGAGAAAGAAATGATTTTAAAGGACTCAACCGAGGTTGAGTAGGAAATGAGGTTTTGCTGGCTGCGGTTGGGCAAAACTTGAACACTACGGTGAAAGGAGCCGTTTATGATGATGATGGTTTAAATGATTTAAACCATATTATGTATGAATGATATATGTAAAGAAGTCTTGTACCGGTATGAGCCGTCAATTTCGGTTGATGGTTAAAGAGTCCTGTGAAAGAACAGGCCTGCCGACTGTGTGTCGCCAGTTCAGTTAAAGAAATCTTAGGCATGCTTGAGTTATCAGCTGCGCGTTGATAGTGTTAAAGAAATCTTATACATGTATGAGTTACCAGCTGCGGGTTGGTAGTTAAAGAACTTTGTGCTGCTCAAGCCTGTTTGACTTCAGGGTCAGCAGTTAACGGTGAAGTTTCTTCACCGTATGAATGATGTTATGATGATATGTATGTTATGTAATTATGTTATGAGGCTATGTATGTTATGAAACTATGATATGAGAACAGGTATGCAACGTATTTAAATTATGTCATCTGATGACATGAATGAATAAAGATTTTTCTAAGAAATGAACTTAGAACTCACCAGCATAAAGCTGACTTGTTTTACATGCATGTCAGGTTGAGCAGGTTATGATAAGGATATGATGGCTCGTGGCAAGACATGAGGACTACCTATTCAAGAACTGGCATTCCTGTTAAGATTAAATGTTATGTAAAGATTTCCGCTGCCATAGTATTCTACTATTCTACGGTTTAAGAGCTATGTTTTTGATGTTTTTACCAACTGAGGGACTTCCTGGGAACGGGGCCTCTCAAGTTGGTATCAGAGCCATAGTTTGAGAGATTCGGGCATAACCTAATGCCTGAACTTAAACTGAGAATGGGATCAAGGTTAAGGAAGCCAGTTAAAGGTAGTTCAATGCCACGAGCGTCTTGCTAAAGTAAGGAATATGTGTTATGACATATTTGAAATAGATTTAAGATTTATGTGCCTTAAAGTTAATATGATGTAGTAAAGTAAAGATGCATGTTTATGTGCCTATATGTATTAAGATGCATGAATATGTTAGATTGTTTAGACTATGGGTCTTAATAATATTTATTAGGAAATGATCTAAGTCTATGGTGGAAGAAACCCTAGACGAGTAAGATAAGTGACCGCAATTAGACTGCGATTACAGATTTATTGTGACTGCAATTAGCTACTTGGTTACGGATTTATATATATGACTGTGGTTTCATGTCATATGACTTGGACATAAAAGGAAGGATTCAATGACCAGACGAAGTATAACCACTTGATGCCAATAAAGGTAAAGAACAAAATGCAATTAGAAAGGTTGAAAGAGGTATCGAAATAATTGGAAAGGCTTGCTTGGTCAAATGGACACTGGTTAAGGTCTTACTTTATTGGTTCGTCAAAGATTCATGGATTATGGGTATAAAGTATGAATGGGAATAATAGAGACACGGTTGAAAAAGTAAATGATTAATGACATTCCGGACACTGTTATTAATGATTTACTATACAACTGGGTTTGTGTTATTGTCTATCATATGAATACCTTTTATTTCCTAAATTACATTATGATCACAGTGAATTCATTGTTGAGGCTATTGGGAAGCTATTGGTGAAGGACATGTCCTAAAAGGTCGATAATGAAGTAAACCCTTAGAACATGGAAACAAAGTTCGATCAATGATAGAAATGTAGTTTGAAGACGATGATGGCCCAAGAAATAAAGCATACATGGAAAGTGATGAGGACAACAATGATGAATGCAGTGTAGGGTGTTATTACTTGGGCAACGGTAACATGATGAAGATAGGAATGTATGTATACCAATGTGGATGAAATAAATCAATCACGGATGAAGAGAATCAGCACGGTTGACTGAGTTTATGTGTAGGTGATCCAATTGGTTTACGAATGATAGAGCTAACGTATGAATGAAGGAAATGGCTTATAAAGGAATCAAGGAACTTTATTTATGAATGAATTATTCATCGCCTGAGAATGAATAATATTATAAAGTAAGGATGATTACATCCGAATGAGATAATGTAAGTTCAAATTTGATCTAGAGATTTGATGAGATCATTCTCTATGTCATGAATGATAATGATTTGTTAGTATCCTAAATTCTGACAAGTCCCGATAGGTTAAGAAATACATGTTGACATTAGCAATTGAGACTTATACCTATGTTTACTAAAAGTGGAAGTGAGATATTAAAGTTGACTACATGAACATGTATGATAAAGGTGTGATTAGGAATTGATAAATAAAGATAAATGAATACATGCCTAGTCTTAGGTATAAATGAATGTAAAGTATATAGTTAGTCTTTTGTCAACTTTGAATGAAAGGAAAAGTAAACTATCAAGAAAGTTGAAGGACACAAGGGTTGAAATGATATGATACGAACTACTTTTGACAAGTAGTGATATGAAGATAAATTAGACCAAGAACTGGTATGCTAAAGATGTTAGAGATGATTTTAATAACTCTAACGGAAAGCTATTTGTGCTAGAAGAGGATACATAAGTGTTGCAACATTGTTATCGCTTAATGAATCATCTTGTCTTCACAAGATGATAGATGTTGAACATGCATAGAATATGTATAGAGTTTAAAGTATAGATTGTAAAATGTGGATTTAATACGGTTACAGGTGTTAAGAGAGTCTTGCATCTGTTGCAAGAAACTACTTAAGTAGCTTTGTATTAGTACAAGCTTAAAGATAAAGGATGATTGCCACTATCTCATGTGTAAGAAAAATTCATGGTATTGTTATGTGATAGTGTGCATACGTATGTTATCAAAGGAAAGTTTTATGATAAGATTGTCATGCATAAAGTGGATCAAATGATGAAGTCCTCTTAATGAGGCAAATGATGAGGTAAATGATAAAGCCTTCTTACTGAAGGGAATTAAGAAAAATCCTCATTATAAGGCGACTAATGAAATATTGTAACAACACCAAGACTTGGTTTTGGTCTGTTTATGCAATGAAAAAGTTGGTTGGCTTTATGTATTGACAACCTTATGTGTTAAGATATGTATGTAAGTTATGTTATGAAAGTTTATTTATGACCAACTTCCAACGAGTGCTTTATAAATGGTTTAATACCAAGAGAGATAAGTGTTGGTAGAGATTAAATGTGAAAATGTTAGCACAGTCAACAAAGTAAGGAATAACGCATGCTGTAGCTAAAGAATATGACATGTGGTAGCATACTGTTAGGAAAAGATAAGGACGTAAGGATTAAGGGTCATAATAAGCTACCTGTCACAGCTAAAGTATGACATAAAAGGGGAAGACGATTTGTTACCATGTGATCTTCAACGTGTGATTAAAGCATGCTTATTGTTATGATTACGTTGTTCTGTACTTATGTAGGTCCGAACACTGTTCAAGATCCAAGCTTTGTGTTGCCAAACATCATCAATCACCTCTATTGTGTGCGGAATCCATAATAGAGTGAAATAAGAAGCAAGATGAAACAAGAGGAACAAGAAAGATCAAAACTTTGAATATATTCAGTAAGTATTCGAAAATGTGCCTCAATACGTCTAGAGAGCACACCTCGGGATTCGTGTATTTTACTGTACAAAAATACGTCTATTTATACTAAATACATCAGTATTCGAAGTTCAGGTTCGTGTACTCGAACCAGGTTCGTGTACACGAACCTGAGTACACGAAATCTATCTGAAGTCTTCCAAAATCTCTGTGTTGACTCTTCCGTGTTGACTTTGTCAGTCTTCATCATTGATTGGGCTCTACAAACTCCCCCTAGACTGGCGAAGTCATCCGATAGGAAGAGTAACACTGTGTGGCCCTCCTCCAGCATACAGCTTCAGCTTCATGGCATAAGCAACAACTCGTGTAAATGGCTTAGCCAGCTCATCATTTCCGGAATATACACGTATAGGAGAGTTGTGCAGCTTCATCATGTCATCTTTACCATACTTCAGAAGATCCATAGGGTCAAGAATCATGTCGATGTCATCAACATCATCTATGTTCCTAAGAATAACTGCAGCAAGGTTCAGATCATCAAAGTACCATGACAGAAAGTTAGCCAAAGAGTTATCAGGAACTCTTGGCGAGACGGGCACTGCTTGCATCACATGAGGAGGAGGGTACCTATAGTACACCCAAGGCTTCTTCGTCTTTGGATCAATGATGCACGAAGAGACAAAGCGTCGTCCCTTAGCCGTGCGCATGACAGGAAAATTCTTCTCACACTGATCTTTGATAAACTTTGCGAACAAATCAGCCTGTGAGTCCTTAGACGGGTTGAAGAACATAGCCTTGTCGATGCTTCTGATGTCAACTCTAGGTAAGGAACAGAAATCTGTAGGCTTCTTGTAAAATTCGACTTTTCCGCTCATCCGTTTCACCAAGTAGATGTCTCTCGGTTTGTCATACATCCAGCAGCATATATTTGATCGATCGTTGCGAACTGCAAAAAGGTTTCGGTCATCAGAAATGAATGTATGCTCTGGATGTTGATCTCCCATTTCTTTGAACCATGCTTCCTTATCTACAGGAGGAGCTGGCGTCCAGTCTTTCTTGCGGTCAAACCAGCTATCTATCACTTCATTCAGTGAAGTGACCTCATTTCCCAATGCATCGATGTATTTTGGGGCATACAAATAATCAATATATGGGTCTGAAGAAACGTTGCCAAGGATGATGTTTTCTGGTTCTTCTTCTACAGATGCCCCTGCAGAAGATTTGGCTTGATCGTTCTTCGCATCACTAGGAGATTCAAAATCAAATGTATCTGGAAGATCATCAAAAATGCTGTCAAGTCTGGATCCAGTCTCGTCGGGCTGTACACAATCCCCGAAAAGGATGTCATCTGGAATGTCTCCAAATAGATCATCATAAGCACCCGACGGCTTCCCAGAAGATGATGGATTCCCAGAATCTCCTCTTGGTCTTTGTCATCTGGAGGACCTTTGTCTTTATTCTGATCATCTCCATCTTTATCATCTTTGTCACCTTGATGTTCTTTATCATCCTTTTGATCCTGGTCATCATCTCCATCATCAGCATCATCATCATCACTGTCGTCACTGTCATCATTGACATCCATGACTTCATCTTCAGACTCGGATACCTCCTCTCCTTTGAGTCGCTTTATCTCTTTTTGCATCTTGTGATTCTCACGTAGAAGGATACTGATAGCCTTCTCATGAGCCTTCAATTTTCCTCTACATTTGTTGAGATGAGAGCATATCTTTATCTTTCCTTCTCTTAAGTTCATGATCATCCTGTCTTTTCTTTCAGCATCTTTCTCCAGCTGATAAACTCTCTCATGTAGTCCGATCAGATCAACAGGCACCTGAGGAGGCTCATAAGGGGAATCGGAGCGCAAAGGAGATTTTCCTTTACCGCTTCCGGATTGTGGTGTAGGTGTTTTGGGTTTGGTTTTGGTGTGAGGTTGAGTGGTGATGGATGGACGTGAGGAGGAAACTCTGATGATGAGTTTGGTTTTTGAGGGTTTAGAAGAAGTTTTGGGTTGTTTTGGTTGAAGTGTTTGAGTGACAGGTGAGGGTGATGGCGGTTTTGTGACGTGAGGTGGTGATGGAGGTAAGGAAATGTGAGGTGGTGATGGTGGTTTGGAGATGTGAGATGGTGATGGTGGTTTGGAAATGTGAGATGGTGATGGTGGTTTGGAAATGTGAGATGGTGATGGTGGTTTGGAAATGTGAGATGGTGATGGTGGTTTGGAAATGTGAGATGGTGATGGTGGTTTGGTTGCGCGAGAGGTGGTGATGGTGGTAAGGTCACATGAGGTGGAGATGGTGGTTTGGTGATGGGAGTAGGTTTAATGGGTGTCTGTGTCATGACAGCAGCAGCAGAGGAGAAAGATAAACTTGAGAACATCTTTTGAAGTCGAGGATCTCTGGTTCTCTTAGCCATTGTCTTTTGCCTCTTCTTCTTTGGCGAAGACTCAGGAGTTGGAGTGTAATCCGTATCTTGAGCTTCTTCTCGTTCCTGTCTGGTTGGTGGCTTTTCAGGAACAAAATCTTCGCTTGAAGAAGATGAAGAATCATTAGCAGCATCAGCTTTACTAGCTTTAACACTTGAGCCTGTAGCCTGAGTATCATGCTCTTCGGCAACTATTGCCACTGGGGTTCCAGGCATGTCTTCATCTGCACCCTCTCCCACAAATCTTCCAAACTTGATTAGGGGCCTTTGACCGATGTACTGCTTTTTCCCACGCTTGTTCATCTTCATGTATCCGAAAATGTCTTCGCGCATCCTCTTTATTCTCAGAGTGCCTATTGTGGGAACTAAATCCTGATGTCGTTTGTTGATGATGATCTGTAAGAAGCGAGGAAATGCCAGAAATCTTTCCTTTCTTTTCCCTTGATGTTGGCATACATATCAAGAAATATCATTTTTGAGTAGTTGAAGTCCATTCCCAGAGCTATTGCTGTCAAACACGAGCTTAATGTCTGATTAAGTACATCATAACCACCTTTTCTTCCGGACAAGCACTGAGTAACAACATGAGCCAGGTATCTCCAGTAAGGATGAAGAAGTTTCTTCTCTGTGGGAGGGTAGGCACCTTCGTGTCCCATCTGAAATACTGTACGGTTGACCAGATCTTGATCTAACTCAACAGGATCTGTATCCTTGTCTCCAAATTGAAGACACTCTCGTAGTATCTGCTCTGTAATGGTGATCGGCTTTCCCTGGATCTTTCCAATGATGCTAACATTTCCACTGCTATCAGTATGATCAGTAACAGTGCTCCAGAAACCCTCAATGTAATCAGAAACAATAGTAGGATGCTCCATGATAGCATAGTTGACAGGAGATATAATCAGACCATCTACTAAGCTTTTGAACTCTGAATGTTTCTCTGGTGGATCTCCGAGATATGCTGACATGTTATGATCTGGTACAAATCTTAAGTCTGCCATCTGAAACATAAAACTGATTAAGTTAGTTTAATATTTCAAGTATTCGAAATAAGATCCATACTTGGACACTTAGAAAAATTTTCTAAGTGTTGACAGATACTCCTGGGAACAACAGGTGTACACGAAACAGATCGAGTACACGAAGTGTGTTATGTACACGAACTGAGTTGAGTACACGAAATGTGATCTGTACACGAAGTTCATTCTGTACACGAAATGTAGTCTGTACACGAAATATTCGTGTACACGAAGTTGAGAAATTTCGTGTACTCAAAATCCTTAGAGAAATTTATCATTTTGGCTCCTTAGAACTTTTAAACCGATTCAATATACTCGGAATTGAAAGGCGACCAACATATTCACAAATCGCCTTCCAATTTTAAGCATTTCAAGGTCAATTTGACCAAAGACTTTCTGTACACGAAAATCGCGTATTCGAAAATTACTTTTGACCATAACTTTCGAATTCACGGTCAAAAATTGATAAAAATCTATACCTAAGTTCGCCTAATGATGATCTAAAGATGGCCGGAGTAGAATTTTGAGATCGGGTCTAGAAATCGAGATCGCCTCAGAGCACCAAGTCTGTACTCGAAATGAAGAAAACGTGTACACGAAAATATGGTACTCGAAATTCAATATGGTTGGACTATTTATAGGGTCATTTCGAATACGAGATTTCGTGTAAACTAATTTTCGAGTACACACCTATTTTATTTTATTTCGATTTTAAAATTCTAACTTTTTTATAAAATAAATAAAATAAAATAAAATAAAATAAAAAAAATAAATAAAATAAAAAAATAAAATAAAATAAAATAAAATAAAATAAAATAAAAAAATAAAATAAAAAAAATAAAATAAAATAAATAAAAAAATAAAATAAAATAAGAACAAGTTTTAAAGTTTACTCGGTTCAAATTTGTGGGATCAAATCTGTTATCAAAATTTTAACTATATTAGATAATTTCTTAAAGAAGCACAACCTTTAAATAGCTATTCCCTACCAATTATTTCCACTCGTTATTCCATCTCTTAAAGGTCAGTTATATGATCAAGTTTTTCTGAAAATATCTTTTGGGAATTTTGTGATCAATTAGATTGTAAGACTAGATTAATATGCAACCTATCAGTCTTGTTAAATCCTTTGTTTCAAACTTTGATTGTGTTTCAACGAACTTCAAATTATTTTGACAGAGTTTTAAGATGAGAAAAGAAAAGAACAGATCTAGTAGGTTTAGAATCAAGAACAAGAAGGGGTTCTATCATCTTGTGCTCATTGGCATCTTTTATTTTCTGATCTGCAGACACATTGGCCTTAACGTCACACATCCAGTTCTTTGCTTACGCAAAATATAGAATGCTTCAGTAGGTATTTCCCGCTCTTTGTTTGCACAAAACATGGAAAATACCCGAGAGTTTTCAAACACAATTTCAAGTTTATGGAAACACAATCTTGTTTTGATTCAAGGATTTAAACAAGAAGTCAAATAGTTGTCACACGTTTCTAGTTATCTAATGATCACAATTTCACACTTATTTATTTATATGTATTTTGAGTTTGATCAAGTCTGATTATTTAAGTTTTGAAAAACTCATTTCAACTTCTTAGCATAGAATAGATATTCAAGGTTGTGATTTCTTTTGAGATCATAATAAGATAGTGAAATTTTGATCTTTAGAGATTATTTCACTTCCCAATTTGATCGATTCACTTTGCTTGTCCAAATAAAATCTTTTTGTATTTTCTTAAGTTTTTAAAATTTAAAAATTTAAAAATGTTTTTGTAATTTTCTTTGAATAGCTAGAGACAACATCTCTTTTTCTTAAGATTTCAAAACTTAACTCCCCCTAAACTTATAGATTATCTTAGACTGACTCAAATACCAACCAAAAATCTTTTTGTTGTTTTTGTAAATTTTCTGATTTAAGAAATGAAAAATCTTTTTGTTGTTTTTGTAAATTTTCTCCCCCTAAATTTGTGACTATGGGAGGACACAAATTTTAATGTATTTACAGAAATGCTTTTAATTAAAGCTTATTAATTTGAGAGAGGCAAGCAGGTGATGGAAGCGTGCTGTATCGAACGGTTTTGTGAAAAGGTCCGCTAGATTGTCATCAGTGTGGACCTTTTCAAGATGAATCAGCTTTCGTTCGAAACAGTCACGGATGAAGTGAATCCGGATGTCAATATGTTTAGTTTTGGAATGTTGTACCGGATTCTTGACGATCTGTAGGGCTGCTTCATTGTCACAATAAATAGGAGAGTCAAGAAAGTTCAAACCGTAATCGAGAAGTTGTTGTTGCATCCAGATAACCTGAGAGCAGCAACTGGAAGCAGCAACATATTCAGCTTCTGCGGTGGATGTGGATACTGTGGTCTGCTTCTTGCATTGCCATGAAACAAGACGATCTCCCAGGTACTGACACCCACCCGTGGTTGACTTCCTATCCAGGTTACATCCACCAAAGTCACTGTCTGAGTATGCAAATAATTGAAACTCAGAGTTCTTTGGATACCAAAGTCCGAGCTTAGGTTTCCCGACTAGGTACCGAAAGATTCTCTTGACAGCTATGAGGTGAGATGCCTTCGGATTTGCCTGATATCTGGCACACTGACATACTGAAAACATAATGTCTGGACGACTAGCAGTCAGATACATCAGAGAACCAATCATCGAGCGATAGAGATGCTGATCAACATCTTCACCTTCCAAATCCGAAGTTAGGATAGGACGTGCAGCCATGGGAGTGGATGCCGGCTTTGACTCCGTCATTTTGAATTTGTTCAAAATGTCTGTGACGTATTTTCCTTGGTGAATCAGCACACCCTTACAATCTTGCTTTACCTGTAGACCCAGAAAGAAGGTCATTTCTCCCATTGCGCTCATCTCAAATTTCTTCTTCATTACCCCTTCAAATTCCTTGCACAACGCTGAGCTGGTGGAACCAAATATGATGTCATCCACATAGATTTGAACGAGAATTAAATCATCCTTATCTTTGCGGACGAACAAGGTCTGATCAATAGCTCCACGAGTATATCCATTTGCAAGTAGGTGATCAGTAAGCGTAGCATACCATGCTCGCGGTGCTTGATGAAGGCCGTAAAGAGCTTTGTCTAACTTGTAGACATGCTCTGGATACTGAGAGTCTTCAAAACCAGGGGGTTGGCACACGTATATTTCCTCCTTTACCTTTCCATATAAGAAAGCTGTTTTCACATCCATCTGATATACCGTAAAATTCATATAGGAGGCATAAGCCAAGAAAATCCGTATGGCCTCAAGTCTCGCAACCGGTGCAAAGACTTCTTCATAATCTATCCCCTCCTGCTGATAAAATCCTTGAACGACCAGTCTGGCTTTGTTTCTGATAATTACACCAGAATCATCTCTCTTGTTTCTGAAAACCCATCTGGTTCCTATAGGCAATTTTCCCTTGGGTAGAGGAACCAGATTCCAAACCTTTAGCTTCTTAAACTGCATCAACTCTTCTTGCATTGCCTCAACCCAGCTGGACTCCTTTAGAGCCATTTTGACATTCTTGGGTTCAACCTGTGAAATAAAACAAGAATATAAACAAGAGTTAATAGGACCTGATTGACTTCGAGTGAGTGTCTCTTCAGGCAACGTGTTCTGAACTGTAATGGATTTGCTTCGAGTAAGAACGCCTTCTGAGAGAGGTCCAATAATATTCTCCACTGGATGATTCTTGTTTACACCAAGTGTTGGCACTTCTTCTACAGCCAGATTATCTAGCAGGTTGCTGATGTTATTGACTTGTTCTTCACTTGAAGAGGAAATGTGGTCAATAGGAGCAGTTTCACTTGCTTCAGCTCCAGGATCCACACAATGTTCCTCAGGAATGCTATCTGAGAAGAGTGGATTATCGAAGGTCTGGTGGGAAGAGGATGAGACTTGATCCGTTTCTGGAAGTGGTTGAACAGACTGAGAAGTGTCAGGTTCTGATGGGAGAACTTCTTGTACAGGGGTCGGCTGAGCTGGAGGGGCACGATTGTACATGCCAGGAGGATCAACTGTCAAATAATTAGGATCAGATGGAACATAGTCAACTCTATAGTCCACATCATCATCTTTGTAGAAATCATCTGCTTGCTCAGATGTTCTTGTATTCTCAGATGGAGTGCTGAAGGACTTAAAGTGGAGTCATACTCAAACAGCCAGTTTGGACCAGAACCAGCATCAGTAGAGTTCATTTCTTGCCAATCTATGTAGTATGATTCCACAATCATCCGAGTTTTCTTGTTATAGACTCTGTATGCTGCCCTTTCAGACGAGTAGCCCACGAAGTAACATTCATCTGCCTTATCATCAAACTTATGATTAGGCTCTGTATGAAGAAGAGTGCAAGGGCATCCGAATGACTTGAAGTGTCCAACTTTGGGCTTCTGATTGAATAGAATCTCGTAGGGAGTCTTATGATGACGCTTGTTCAGAAGTGCTCTATTTTGAACATAGCATGCAGTGTTAACTGCTTCAGCCCAGAAAAAGATTGGTAGCTTTGATTCTGACAACATTGTTCGTGCCGCTTCTATAAGCGTCCTGTTTCTCCTTTCAGCAACTCCATTTTGCTGAGGCGTTCTAGCTGCACTGTATTGCCTAGCTATCCTTTTGCATCACAGAAATCTATAAGAGTCTGATTTCTAAATTCAGTTCCATTATCAGTTCTGATCACCTTGACCTTTAGATTCTTCTGATTTTCAATCAAGGTAATGAACTTCTTCAAAATCTCTGGAGCTTCATCTTTCTTAGCTAGAAAGAACACCCAAGTGAATCTGGAATAATCATCTGTCACAACGAGGCAGTATGACTTTTTCCCGATACTCATTACGTTAATCGGTCCGAAAAGATCCATGTGAAGAAGTTGAAGAACTGAAGAGATGGAATTGAACAATTTTGGCTTGTGAGGTCTCTTGTGTTGTTTCCCTTTTGCACAAGCGATACATTTCTCAATAGTGGAGAAATCTTTAGAAGGTAGACCAATGACGTGATCTCCCTTGGCCAGTCTGTTCAGATTCTTTAAGTTTACATGACCTAGTCTCCGATGCCACAACAGACAATCATGCTCCGATGCTTTAGAAAACAAGCAAGTGTTCTCTGTAAACGAATCTGAGCTCATGTTAATAATGTATGCATTGTTTATCCTTGGAGTTCTCATCAGAATCCACTTCTCAGGCACTGCAAAGCCAGGCTTCAGAATAAGACATTCTTTGTTTGTGAAGTGTGTGGAAAAGCTCTTATCACAGATTTGAGAAACACTCAGAAGACTGTGATTTAGCTCTTCAACATAGTACACATCTTCAAAACTAAGAGTTCCATTAGTGACCGTGCCCTTCATGCTTATCCTTCCTCCTTTGTCTCCAGCAAATGATACATAACCTCCATTGAATGGTGTAACTTCATGCAACTGAGAGAAATCCCCAGTCATATGCCGGGAACAGCCACTATCTACATACCAAACATGTTTAAGCTTGTTTGGCTTTCCTGCACAGTATACATTCAATTAATGAGAAACAGGTACCCAAATCATAACAGATTTAGGTATTTTGATAATAGAAGAAATTTATCCTTGGGTTTGGGTTTGGGTCTTTCTGGATTAAGCTTAATATGTCTTGACATGCTTCCACTGCCCTGGTCAACTGGTTTGTCTTATTTTTGAAAATTCTTTGATTTTGCTTATGAAAACCTAATTGTGTTTTGTTTGATTTCTTATGCCTTTTTGCAGTGGAAGGTGTCTGAATCACCTTTTGAGAGGTTGCCTTAGGCTTGGAAGATGGTACATTCCTCGCATGTTTGTTAACAGATTTAGCCTTAGAGATGACCTTATGATTCTTCCCATAGAAGAAATCAGTAGGTCGGTGCAGACAATGTCTAGCAATGTGGCCTGGTTTTCCACATGCATAACAGCAGACCTTTTGGTGAAATTCAATTGGGTCAAAGGGCTTTACATCACAGTTACTTTGACTAGAGAAAGAGGTGGGAATATAAGGTTCACAGTTAGGATTTAACAATGAACCTTCCTCTTTGGTAACTGTGGGATGAGCCGGTGCAGTCTGTGTTGTTAAAGGAGAGAAAGTTGATTTTATAGCAAATGTTTTCTGAAAATGTTTTGGCATATCATTGATATTAATGTTAATTTCATCAAACTTTCTATTAAGATCAATTGTTGGAACAAAAAACGATTTGCTAGTAGATGATGAACAATCTGTGCTCCTCTCTGCACTTCTTTCTACCTTCTCCTCCTTTAAACCTGCAACACTTAGTTTTTCTGCACAAACCTCAGAATCATCAGTTATAACAGGGTCAGCTGAAATCACAACTGATTCGGTGGGAAAATCACAAGCATGACTAGAATCCAATTCCAAGTCATCAACAGATGTGTTGATTCTTGGCATGCATGAGTAATTTTGGTTAAAAGGTGGTGCACATTCACTATACCCAATCCCACTACCCCTCTTTTCCCGAAATCGCATTGATGTCATATTTTCTAAAACTTTGCTTGAATAATCAAATCTTTCACATTTAATTGATGATTTAGAGAGTTGAGATTTGACTTGATCCAATTCTAGAGTGAGTTCATCGATTTTTCGTCGAGCCTCTCGATAGTTGGACTCTTTATCACTTAGAAGTTCTTTTAGCCTTGCCACATCCCGACTCTCGGCTTCAAGTTTCCTTTTAAAAATTCCTTCATTTTTAAGAAATTCTGAGTTAAAGTATTTAAGTTTGTTTAATTCTTTGATTAGTGATTCATTGTGCGACCTGTACTTAAATACTTTATTTATGCATGCGGTAGAGCAAAGATTTTCAGTTACCTCCTTTTGCTTGTCGTCTACCTCAGCCATGAATGCATGACTCAGAGTCAGTTCCAGTTCCTGCACTTGATCACTCCAGTCATAGGAGTCAGTCTCCTGAGTCACCAACGCTTTAGAAGTGCTAGCGCTTCCTCCAGCAGCTGTATTTCCTGACTTCTCTTCAGGTTTCTTTTCTCCTCCTTCCTTAGCCACCTTTGGCTGCTTACATTCCCTGGCAAAGTGACCCGGTTGGTCACAATTGTAGCATCGTAATTTTGACTTATCAAAGCCAAGCTTCTTTCCCGGAGCGTTTCCAAAGCTGTTTCTTCCATATTTCTTGATGAACTTCTTTGCTCTGAACACAGCCATTGCCATCTGCCATGAGATATCCATTTCTTCAACATCAGCTGGATTAATCTGCTCTAGATTGTCTTGAGTGAGATTTGAGGGTGCCAATTCTCCTGCAATAAAAGCATTGTAGCTGTTCATGAATCCCTTAAATAGCAGTAGATTCTCTTCACTTTCTGGATTGACTTTAGGCACTGATCCAGCTTGTCCAGATGACAGAAAAGCGGTCTCAAAAGGAACTCCATGAGAGGAAGGAGGCTGATAGTGATGCATTCCTGATGATTGATGATTAACTGCTGATAGAAGGGCAGAGTTTTCAGAAGTAGGTGCAATGCCCATTGAGCTGGCATGATTCAGTGCTCTCTGCTTATCATCCATGTCATATGAGTTGATGATTGAGATCAGCTCACTTAAAGAAGTCTTGTACATGTCCTTGGTTCTTTTGATAGTTGTACAGTTAGAGTTCCAAGTGTAAGGTAGTGAATTCAGCAGCTTCTTGTTTACCTCTCCCTTAGTCATCTCAATTCCAGAACTAGTCATCTCAGTCATCAGATGAGTGAATCTGTTGAGTTGTGATTCGAGAGACTCTCCCTTGATATGATTAAACATGTTGAACCTTTGTCTGAGCATGTCCTTCCGACTCTCTCGCATATCCTCATTTCCTTCAAATCTTTCAACTAAGGCATTCCAGAGTTCCTTAGCAGTCTTGTGTTCCTTGAATCCGTGAGCAACATCTGTTGACAAAGCCATTGTGATCGAGGCATATGCCTTTTCATCCTTCTCCATCATGAGTATGTCATTGTCAGTATACAGTTCTGGATCCTTTGGAACGAGAGGACCATTGAGCTCACTCTGGAATGAAGGTACAAAGGGACCCTCTTCAATTGATCTCCAAAGTTTAGGATCGGTATACTTGATGAATGACTGAAATCTGAATTTCCAATCTTGAAAGTTATCTCCTGACACAAGCCTCGGTGGCTTTGTTCCGGTGCCAATCTCATTATCCAGATTGAGCAAGTTGGACAAGTTAGTTAAATTCTTTGATGCCATGATGAACCCAAAAATTTTCTAAGTCCAGTACTCGAATTCCCTGTAGCTCCCTGTAGATCCTGCTTAAAATTAAACAAACAGATTTGTACTCGAAAATCTTTCTGTATTCGAAACTTTCTTGTACTCGAAAGTGCTACTGTACTCGAAAATGCTATTGTACTCGAAAGTCTTCCTGTATTCGAACCTCTGTATTCGAACTTCTTTCTTGTACCCGAAAAATGTTTATACTTCGATTACTCGAACTATACTCGAAATATTACTACACGAAAATTTTAGAACTTGAACAAAACTTAAGAAAATTTTATAAAAATTTTTCTTAAGAGTTGGAGTTCCAAATTTTTACAGCAGCTAGATAGAGTATAGAGGAGTAATAAAGTATAAAACTTACTTCAAAAAGGCACTACCTTGATGATGAAAAGAGCACTCCTGCTCTGATACCACTTGTAGGTCCGAACACTGTTCAAGATCCAAGCTTTGTGTTGCCAAACATCATCAATCACCTCTATTGTGTGCGGAATCCATAATAGAGTGAAATAAGAAGCA
Source organism: Mikania micrantha (assembly GCA_009363875.1). Lineage (NCBI taxonomy): Eukaryota > Viridiplantae > Streptophyta > Magnoliopsida > Asterales > Asteraceae > Mikania > Mikania micrantha. The sequence continues at coordinate 32,091,762 of CM018682.1, read as the reverse complement.
AGATGAAACAAGAGGAACAAGAAAGATCAAAACTTTGAATATATTCAGTAAGTATTCGAAAATGTGCCTCAATACGTCTAGAGAGCACACCTCGGGATTCGTGTATTTTACTGTACAAAAATACGTCTATTTATACTAAATACATCAGTATTCGAAGTTCAGGTTCGTGTACTCGAACCAGGTTCGTGTACACGAACCTGAGTACACGAAATCTATCTGAAGTCTTCCAAAATCTCTGTGTTGACTCTTCCGTGTTGACTTTGTCAGTCTTCATCATTGATTGGGCTCTACAACTTATGATGCTGATGAACGAAAGATGAATAATGATATACCATGACTATGTATGTACGTTTAGCTTTAGCACGATTTATGCATGAAAGTCGGCTAAGCATGATGGATGCATGCTAGTAAGTTATGATGATGAATTGTATGATGACAATTATAGGGTGTTATGATGACACGGACACATGATGCTAGCATAACATGTTATGATGATTCCTAAGTTGTTAGGATAAAGATACGATGAAACGATGCTAGCATGATATGTCCATGTTGTTATGATGATTATGATGATGATTATGATGTAAGCATGAAGGATATGATGCCTTCATGGTTATGAGGAAAAGATGATATAATGCTAGTATATCATATACGATGAAAGAATGATATCCTATACGTGTGATAGGATATGTACGTGATAGGTACCGGTATTTGTGCTGGGAATGAATGAGAGTCAACCATGACTATAACTGGGAATGATGTTCCTATACGTGTTATAGGAAAACGTATGAATGATAGTCAACTATGACTATAACTGGGTATGGTTGCTCCCGTATGTGTTACGGGGTAAGTATGATGTAAGTATGACGTTGCTCCTATATTCGTATGGGGTAATTATGGTTGCTCCGGTGCTCGTTATTGGGTAAGTATGGATCTGCAAAACGTTTCGGCGGGTCAGATCAACGGATACAGAGCCTTGTGCCGGCATAAGCCCATTGTTACGCTCAGTAGCAGTGGTTGTAAAATGATGATTAGGATATTTATGTGATCAGGGTTGGATGATGTGAACGAAATTATGTTTTATGTTCGATATGATTGAGACTGTTGACTTTGGTCAACAGTGATGCATGATGTATGATGAGTAGTAAGTATCTGGCAGACGAGCAGACACATGTTTCTATAAAGGACACTAAGGTTAATGTAAAGCTAAACTACATAGAAGAAGCAGTTGCAATTGTCGACACAAAAGAAAACAATTGCATAACAAGACGATTAGACAAATTACGGTTTAATAAAAACACCGAAAAGGATCTGAGGTGACATGGGAGACTGAAGACGAAATGAAACGACTCTACCCACATTTGTTTGAAATGTAACAGGTTTCGAGGACGAAACCTATTGTAAGGAGGGTAGATTTGTAACAACCGAAATTTTAGAAATTTAATAATAAACGTACGAGATTTCGGTTACTGTTGAAACTGTGACGATTGCGTACGAAAAATTCGGCAATTATGACGTAAGCACATTTGGTCGTGCTTGAAATCCACGAGGGTTTAGCAACTTTTGTTATTGGGGATTGATAGTATGTGAAAAATGATGAACGTGGGCGAAAACCGTGCGCAAAACGGAGTTCGTATGCTCCCGGAATCGCGAAAACAAGTTAAAACTCAAAATGATGATGCAGGATGACGTGGGGCGGTACGCCTGGCGCGGCGCACCCAGTTGGGGCGATGCGCCCCAGGCTTAAGTCGGCTAAAAGTTGGTTTTAAACGACCAGAACTCACCAGAACGTACTTTTTCGATCTAACTCGACCTCCAGACGCAAAAACACATCCTAAACACCTCTAATCTTCATATTTAAGGTCTCTAAACATCCGGATCATCCCAGGGATCGTATATACAAGTCCTGATCGTCGTTTTAACCGCAGAAACTCGTCAGATCAGGTAACGGTTCGTTTTAACCTTCTAGTTTGAGTTTGATTGATTAGATCTTGATTTTGAACGAAATGAGATAGTTAGGATTGTTGATTATTGCCTAGATGATGGCTAGGATTGATTAGAAATGAAGAACACGATGTTCTAACGGTTAAATCCTTGTTTTGAGCCGTTGTAATGCCCGGTTTGCATGAAATCACAACTATGATTATAATGGATTAATCTATTTGATTGTGATAATGTAAATGATTAGTTTGGTTAATCTTTGAAATGCAAAGGTTAAATCTGAGTGTTTCAAACTAATCACAATCATTAACATACTTATTGGAACGATTATCTGATGTTTGTGATAACCGTCATATTAGTATGTTAATCATGGTTATTAAACCTATTCTAAGACTATGTTGTGATATTTCATGATATCTGGGTAATCAATGATAAGGATTTATCATTTCTAAGCCATTAATCTGTTCAGGAACTGTTTTAGCATTATAATCAACAATATTAACTATTTGATGACTTTCAAGATAATGTCTTTGACATTGAACGTTCAGAAAGATCTAATCAGTAGGTTAAAACATAAATGATTTATTAAGTGTAAACGAATGCAGAATTACACCATTAGTACCAGTTTGCGAGTGATCTTGCTACAGTAAGACATCAGGTGAGTTCTATGAGCCCTCTTTTACTGTTTTAACGTTTTAGGGCTGATGTGCATGTATGATAAATATCTTTGAAATGATTATGAGTTCTTATAGCCCTGTTTTAAATGTTTTATCATTTTGGGCTGATATGCATGTTATAAAGTTCTGTTATGAAAATGATTGTATGTATGTATAAAGTATTGTATGAAAGTGATTTTAACCTGATTATAGTCAGGTAAAACATGTTTACAGATAAAGAAAGTTTACAGATAAAGAATGTTTATAGATAAAGAATGTTTTAAAGAAAAGAATGTTTTAAGTCTCAACTATGATTGAGAAGTAAATGATTTTAAGAATTTCAGCTGAGATGTAATGAATATGTTAAGTCTCAATGATGATTGAGAAGTAAATGATTTTAAGAATCTCAGCTAAAATATGATGAATGTTTTAAAGTCTCAACTGCGGTTGAGAAAGAAATGATTTTAAAGGACTCAACCGAGGTTGAGTAGGAAATGAGGTTTTGCTGGCTGCGGTTGGGCAAAACTTGAACACTACGGTGAAAGGAGCCGTTTATGATGATGATGGTTTAAATGATTTAAACCATATTATGTATGAATGATATATGTAAAGAAGTCTTGTACCGGTATGAGCCGTCAATTTCGGTTGATGGTTAAAGAGTCCTGTGAAAGAACAGGCCTGCCGACTGTGTGTCGCCAGTTCAGTTAAAGAAATCTTAGGCATGCTTGAGTTATCAGCTGCGCGTTGATAGTGTTAAAGAAATCTTATACATGTATGAGTTACCAGCTGCGGGTTGGTAGTTAAAGAACTTTGTGCTGCTCAAGCCTGTTTGACTTCAGGGTCAGCAGTTAACGGTGAAGTTTCTTCACCGTATGAATGATGTTATGATGATATGTATGTTATGTAATTATGTTATGAGGCTATGTATGTTATGAAACTATGATATGAGAACAGGTATGCAACGTATTTAAATTATGTCATCTGATGACATGAATGAATAAAGATTTTTCTAAGAAATGAACTTAGAACTCACCAGCATAAAGCTGACTTGTTTTACATGCATGTCAGGTTGAGCAGGTTATGATAAGGATATGATGGCTCGTGGCAAGACATGAGGACTACCTATTCAAGAACTGGCATTCCTGTTAAGATTAAATGTTATGTAAAGATTTCCGCTGCCATAGTATTCTACTATTCTACGGTTTAAGAGCTATGTTTTTGATGTTTTTACCAACTGAGGGACTTCCTGGGAACGGGGCCTCTCAAAGATGGTATTAGTAGTAGAAATGAATTAGGTAATTTTTGTGAACAATATGGTTTTGAAAATATAAAAATACCAAGTAATTCAAAAAGAAAAAATAATTATGTAAAAAGAAATAATTATATAAAAGGGAAAAATTATAGAAAAAACTATAAGAATAGAAAACCTAAAATTGAAGAACAAAATTATAATAAAAATAAAAAACAAAAGTTTTACAAAAGAAAAATAGTAACTTGTTATACTTGTGGTAAAAGAGGACATACCTCAAAAAGTTGTTATTCAAAAAGAAAGATAAATGAATTAAATATATCAGATGAATTAAAAGAACAGATAAATAAAATTTTAGATACTAAAATTAGTGATGAAGAATTTTCAGATTATGATAGTAATGATATAAATTATATTTCTGATAGCGATAATACTAGCAGTAATAATGATGAAGAATGTGGATGCATTGGTCCATGTTTATGTAACATTGATGGATCTATAAATATGATAAATAATGAAGAAAATCTAATATTACTAAAGCTTTTAGAAAACACTGAAGATTTGAATTTAAAACAATTATATTTAGAAAAATTAAAAGAAAATTTTAATAAAAAATCAGAAACAATAGAAGATACTACTGAAATATATAATTTAGAAGATATTTATAAAAATTTAAAAAACCAGAAAAACCTATAACTATGCAAGAATTACAAGAAGAATTAAAAATATAAAAGAAGATATTAAAATGATTAAATTACAGATTAAAAATATTGAAAAAGGAAAAGAAAAAGAAACTAATGTCGAAAGTATAATAATTAAAGATAATGAAACCAATGAAATTAATATATTAAAAGAACTAAATTATCAAAAGTGGTATACTAAAGTAAATATAATTGTTAATAACGAATTTAGAATCACTTTAACAGCTTTAATTGATAGTGGAGCTGATATGAATTGTATTCAAGAAGGAATTATACCTACACAATATTATGAAAAAACTTCATATAGATTATCTACTGCCAGTGGTTCAAGGCTTATAATAAATTATAAACTATCAAATGTTCATATATGTAAAGAAAACTACTGTTTTAAAACTCAATTAATATTAGTAAAAAATCTAACTTCTCAAATCATATTAGGAACACCTTTTATAACTCAATTATATCCATTTACTATAAATAGTAATGGAATAAGTACTAATGTTTTAAATAAAGAAATTATATTTGAATTTTCTGAACCTGTTTTATCTAAACAAATAAATATTATAAATTTAAAAGAAAAACAAAAGAAATTCTTAATAAATGAAATAAATAATGAAAGAATAAAAGAACAATTAAATGATAAAATAATTATTAATAAAATTAAGAAGATTGAAGAAAAATTTATAAAAAATGTTTGTGCAAATATTCCTAATGCCTTTTGGCAAAGAAAACAACATATTGTAAAGTTACCATATATAAAAGATTTTAATGAAAAAGATATACCAACAAAATCTAAAGCTATACATATGAATCAAGAATTAGAAGAACATTGTAAAAAAGAAATAAAAGATTTATTAGATAAAGGTTTACTGTCACACCCTGGTCGTTGCGGAAGCGTACGGTGTGACGTCAAGGTTTCACAGTCATGATTTACAACAACAACCATACATGTTTCTATATTACAGTGCAATAATACAACGACATTAGCCACAAGCCTAATGTAATAACAGTTTTATCAGAGTTTCACACTGTTGAGTCTATCTCTTATAGACTCCACCATGGGTCTCCCGAAATTGAGCTCCCAGCTCCACCCCCTGTATCACTACACCCCCTGTATCATTTGGTATCTGAGAAAACATGATTTTAAACAATCAGCATATCGCTGGTGAGTTCACAAGTTTATTTGTTAAAGAAAACTATCAAAATGTATACAATGTATCGCAAAAGATTTAAATGTTTGCATAAAAAGAGTTCAATAATGTTAATGTCCCAAATAGGGTATAAAATATTGGTATTCAGTGCAGACATTGTTCCTTTCAACAATGTCGTGTTTCTCCGCTCTGACCAGCAGTCCAATTATAACTCCAGGGCTCCCGTAACCGAGCTGACGAGTTCAGTGTTTGCCCCTTCCCAATGTCCTTGTCGCAAGACATTGTGTGTTTAGCCTTATTGAGCGCCCGCTCGACATCCAGTCGTGGTTTTAGCTACGAACCACGGGCGAGGATTGTCAATCACAAATAGAATCTATTCTCAATAATCACGCCCTCCCACGGTTAACGGTTACAGAATAGGGGACTTAGCGACAAATATGTAACCCGAGAAATAACGACAAGCCTGGTCAATGTTTTCTCCACTGTCTCATGTTTCAACCAAATATTTTACAACATATTTTGAAAGCTTTTCAGAATTCCACCCGATCTCAAATCAGGCATCATATTTCACAAAACAGTTCACAAGATGTTTCAAAGTTCCACCTGATCAAATCAGGCATCACGTTTCACAAAACAGTTCACAAGATGTTTCATAGTTCCACTTGTTCAAATCCGTTTTCATGTTTCAAAGCTTCATAGAAATCAGGATGTTTCAAACACGTTTTTATGTTTTCTCATTCCCCGAGTTCAAAAGCCAAAATACAGAAAAGGGGATTCGTGAACTCACCTGTGTTGATTCAAATCACTAACAAAGCACAACGTGAACCACTAGTTCTTGCGCTCAAAACCTGTATGTCATTAGAGTTCTATAAGTTACTTGAGCCTAATCTGACTATCAGAACTATCCTTAATTCAACACCTCATCACATGTGTTAACTGAGAACCTGTAATGATCTAGGTACTCATTAAAAGTTTTATGAATTGTTGGTGTAATCAGGACATTCCCAGATTAACCAAATTAGTATTGTTGTTGATTATATCATCAAAATAATTTCTCAATGGATTCCAGGTTTAGAAATAGTTAATCCTTGTCATTGATCATTCCAAAGAATGATCAGGACAATCACAACCATTGTTATAATCAAATGGTTAAAACCATTATGATCTATGATATGGTTTCATGATAATCGGACATTATAACGGATCAAAACAAAGATTTCACCGTTAACCTGTCGAGTTCTTGATTTCTAACTATTCCTAGCCATCATCTAGGCAATAATCAACAACAATAACCATGATATCACTGTTAAAATCTAGATCTAATTCATATATTATCAAACTAATAGAAGAGATCGAATCGTTACCCTTTAGAACGGATTTCTCGGATGAAAACGATGATCAGGACTTGTAGAAACGTTCCCTAACTTGATCCGGATGTTTGGATGGCTTCAAAACTGAGATTTGGGGGTTAAAATTCGATCTGGAGCGTTTGAAAGTCGAAAATATCGACTAAAATGAGTTCTGATCAAGAAAAGCAGATTTTTATGCGTACTGCTTCCGTCGCGTACCGTGAAGGATTTAAAAAGGTTCCTTCGCGTACCTCCACCGCCTTAGTTAGTTTTCAATTTTGTTTTCGCGATTCCGGGAGCATACGAACTCCGTTTTACGCGCCGTTTTCGCCCACGTTCACGATTTTTCGAGCTCTTTCCAATTATTATAATTTCAAGACCTGAAAAGTTCAAAATATATGATCTCTTATTTAACGCTATATTCGAATCAATGTATCTTGAAATCGGAGCCTCGTTTCGAAATTTCGCTTACACTCATTTTCTTTATTTTCAAGTTATGATTCTAACCTGGAATTTGTGAGTTGTCACATTTAATTAGATCTTCTAAGTCTCCTTGGTCATGTTCTGCATTCTATGTAAATAATAGCGCTGAAATTGAAAGAGGTGCTCCAAGATTAGTTATAAATTATAAACCTTTAAATAAAGTATTAGAATGGATAAGATATCCTATACCAAATAAAAGAGATTTATTAAAAAAGATATATGAAGCAAAGGTATTTTCTAAGTTTGATATGAAATCTGGATTTTGGCAAATCCAAATAGCTGAGGAAGATAAATATAAAACAGGATTTAATGTTCCCTTTGGACATTACGAATGGAATGTAATGCCCTTCGGATTAAAAAATGCTCCTTCCGAATTTCAAAATATTATGAATGACATAATTATTCCTATAGGAAATTTTTCAATAATTTATATTGATGATGTTTTAATTTATTCTAAGTCTTTAGAACAACATTTTAAGCATTTGAATATATTTTATGATATAATTCATAAGAATGGACTAGTAGTATCTCCTACTAAGATAAATCTATTTAAAACTGAGATAAGATTTTTAGGTCATAATATTAAGCAAAATACTATTATACCTATAGATAGAAGTTTAGAATTTACTAATAAGTTTCCTGATGAAATTAAAGATAAGAAACAATTACAGAGATTTTTAGGATGTCTGAACTATATACATGATTTCTTTAAGGATTTAGGAATCATATGTAAACCTTTATATAAAAGATTAAAAAAGAATCCTGAGCCATGGACACAGGAACATACAAATATTATAAAACAAATTAAAACTAAAATAAAACAATTACCATGTTTAAATATTCCTCATCCTAACGCTAAATTAATAGTTGAAACTGATGCTAGTGATTTAGGATTTGGAGGAATATTAAAGCAATCTTTAGAAAATAATAAAGAACAATTAGTTAGATATTATTCTGGATCATGGAATGATACTCAAAAGAATTATTCAACTATAAAAAAGGAAATTTTAAGTATTGTATTATGTATTAAAAAATTTGAAGATGATTTATATATGAAACCTTTTTTATTAAGAATTGATTGTTTGTCTGCAAAACATATTTTAGAGAAGGATATAAAAAATTTAATTTCAAAACAAATATTTGCAAGATGGCAGGCATTATTAAGCAATTTTGATTTTCAAATTGAATTTATAAAAGGAGAAAATAATTCTTTACCAGACTTTTTATCAAGAGAATTTTTACAGGGAATATGAGCAAGGATACAAAAAAGATTGTTTTATCTAAATCAAAGCCATCATTATCAGCAAGTTCTTCTTCAAGTTCTCCATTACCTATTCACAATAGTTTTACTCCATTATCTCCATTTCCAAGATTTAGACCATCTTCACCTGTTCCTATATCTTCCAGACCGCCATATTCTTCTATTGTTCAAACAACTAGAATTCTACCCCAATCAATTATTCGCCCCAATATATCTCCTACAACAGATTCTAGTTTATATTCTATAAATCCTCATCATAAAATTATCAAGATTTTAGAACCTATCGAAGAAGAAAAAGTTTCTCAAAGCTTTTTAACCCTTATAGATTATTTATATCCAAGAAATTGTCATTTTTATGATTCTGATCAAAAGAATATTGATTATTACCAGGCTATATTAGTTGATACCGGTTCTGTTGATATTCAACATATTCTCAATCCTCAAATCCCATCAAAAATTGACTATTCCAAAATAAAAATTAAAAAGATTATAAGTCTTGAAGAATGGAAATCTAAACCATTTGTTCAAAAAACTCTTTCAAATTTCAATTCATATTCTCAATATAATTATTACGATTATCAAGAAGCTTGGGAAAAGGCTCTTTTATTTAGAAATTTTAATCATTCCTGGTTTATATACTATGATGAACAATTCTCAAACAATTATCCAAGATGGTTTGTTAAATGGTTTAAGTATATTGGAATCATTCCAAATGCTTTTCCCAAACAAATTCTTGAGGCCTATAATAAGTTTATAGACTATTTTAAGCAAGATGGAATCCCCGATTTTGAATACACTCTTCAATTTATGACTGTATTTCAAATTCCTTGGATTTTCTCCTGGACTTATCATTATCAAGTTAAACAAGATATATCTCCTCCTCTTCTCCTAAGACATTATAGGAGTAAATGGTGGAATAAATTTTCAATTGAAAAAGCCAATATTGCTTCTGTGCAAAAATATTATATGTCTATATCCAGTCAATATGAAAGATCTGTAAAGACTCCTATTATTCAAAATCTAAATTCTTTTCAAGATCAAGACTATATAATTCGACTACAGTCTTGTTCTACCCCCCTGAAGAAATGCAGAAAATTATTAATGAGATTAAGCAATCTCCTTCGGGGTCAAAGCGTTCTACCAATGAAGAAGATTTACAAGATTCTCAAGATCCGTATGAAGATATTGGACCCATATAAGTTATCCATGGGTTGATCCGTTTTTAATATGGGTTAATATCAATTATTGTCAAGAAGATAAGATTTTCAAAAGAAGATAAGATTTTCAAGATGTGACAACTTTTATTAAAGTAGCTGCAACAATTTGTCAGAGATAAGATTTTCAAGTTGAACTTTATGTCAAGGAGGCTAGCTACTACTCTGCCAACTTTAATAAAGGAAGACAATTTACTTTGCCGACAATGTTGAATTATTTTCCAATTTAATTCGGATAAAGATGACAATGTTCAATTGGATAAGGCTGACGATGTTCAACTAGATAGGGTTGGAGGCTCTATAAATAAAAGCCTCGATTGCATTGTAAAGCATTCGAAAATTTACTTAGAAATAAATGTATGAAAAAACCCTCTCCTCAAAAACTTGTATTATAAACCACCCAATGTTCAAAATCTTTAGATTTTCAAGTTATTATTGCTCCATCCAATTGTAAGGAAATCATTTGTAATTCTGATATTCAAGAAATAAATCAAGGTATTATTTAAATATGAGTTGTTTAATTAATGTTTCTGCCATATTGCTATATTTGTTTGTTATTTAAATCTTCATGCTCTCGATCATCTTGAATATCAGAATTACAAATGATTTCCTTACAATTGGATGGAGCAATAATAACTTGAAAATCTAAAGATTTTGAACATTGGGTGGTTGATAATACAAGTTTTTGAGGAGAGGGTTTTTTCATACATTTATTTCTAAGTAAATTTTCGAATGCTTTACAATGTAATCGAGGCTTTTATTTATAGAGCCTCCAACCCTATCTAGTTGAACATCGTCAGCCTTATCCAATTGAACATTGTCATCTTTATCCGAATTAAATTGGAAAATAATTCAACATTGTCGGCAAAGTAAATTGTCTTCCTTTATTAAAGTTGGCAGAGTAGCTAGCCTCCTTGACATAAAGTTCAACTTGAAAATCTTATCTCTGACAAATTGTTGCAGCTACTTTAATAAAAGTTGTCACATCTTGAAAATCTTATCTTCTTTTGAAAATCTTATCTTCTTGACAATAATTGATATTAACCCATATTAAAAACGGATCAACCCATGGATAACTTATATGGGTCCAATATCTTCATACGGATCTTGAGAATCTTGTAAATCTTCTTCATTGGTAGAACGCTTTGACCCCGAAGGAGATTGCTTAATCTCATTAATAATTTTCTGCATTTCTTCAGGGGTAGAACAAGACTGTAGTCGAATTATATAGTCTTGATCTTGAAAAGAATTTAGATTTTGAATAATAGGAGTCTTTACAGATCTTTCATATTGACTGGATATAGACATATAATATTTTTGCACAGAAGCAATATTGGCTTTTTCAATTGAAAATTTATTCCACCATTTACTCCTATAATGTCTTAGGAGAAGAGGAGGAGATATATCTTGTTTAACTTGATAATGATAAGTCCAGGAGAAAATCCAAGGAATTTGAAATACAGTCATAAATTGAAGAGTGTATTCAAAATCGGGGATTCCATCTTGCTTAAAATAGTCTATAAACTTATTATAGGCCTCAAGAATTTGTTTGGGAAAAGCATTTGGAATGATTCCAATATACTTAAACCATTTAACAAACCATCTTGGATAATTGTTTGAGAATTGTTCATCATAGTATATAAACCAGGAATGATTAAAATTTTCTAAATAAAAGAGCCTTTTCCCAAGCTTCTTGATAATCGTAATAATTATATTGAGAATATGAATTGAAATTTGAAAGAGTTTTTTGAACAAATGGTTTAGATTTCCATTCTTCAAGACTTATAATCTTTTTAATTTTTATTTTGGAATAGTCAATTTTTGATGGGATTTGAGGATTGAGAATATGTTGAATATCAACAGAACCGGTATCAACTAATATAGCCTGGTAATAATCAATATTCTTTTGATCAGAATCATAAAAATGACAATTTCTTGGATATAAATAATCTATAAGGGTTAAAAAGCTTTGAGAAACTTTTTCTTCTTCGATAGGTTCTAAAATCTTGATATTTTATGATGAGGATTTATAGAATATAAACTAGAATCTGTTGTAGTAGAGATATTTGGGGCGAATAATTGATTGGGGTAGAATTCTAGTTGTTTGAACAATAGAAGAATATGGTGGTCTGGAAGATATAGGAACAGGTGAAGATGGTCTAAATCTTGGAAATGGAGATAATGGAGTAAAACTATTGTGAATAGGTAATGGAGAACTTGAAGAAGAACTTGCTGATAATGATGGCTTTGATTTAGATAAAACAATCTTTTTTGTATCCTTGCTCATATTCCCTGTAAAAATTCTCTTGATAAAAAGTCTGGTAAAGAATTATTTTCTCCTTTTATAAATTCAATTTGAAAATCAAAATTGCTTAATAATGCCTGCCATCTTGCAAATATTTGTTTTGAAATTAAATTTTTTATATCCTTCTCTAAAATATGTTTTGCAGACAAACAATCAATTCTTAATAAAAAAGGTTTCATATATAAATCATCTTCAAATTTTTTAATACATAATACAATACTTAAAATTTCCTTTTTTATAGTTGAATAATTCTTTTGAGTATCATTCCATGATCCAGAATAATATCTAACTAATTGTTCTTTATTATTTTCTAAAGATTGCTTTAATATTCCTCCAAATCCTAAATCACTAGCATCAGTTTCAACTATTAATATAGCGTTAGGATGAGGAATATTTAAACATGGTAATTGTTTTATTTTAGTTTTAATTTGTTTTATAATATTTGTATGTTCCTGTGTCCATGGCTCAGGATTCTTTTTTAATCTTTTATATAAAGGTTTACATATGATTCCTAAATCCTTAAAGAAATCATGTATATAGTTCAGACATCCTAAAAATCTCTGTAATTGTTTCTTATCTTTAATTTCATCAGGAAACTTATTAGTAAATTCTAAACTTCTATCTATAGGTATAATAGTATTTTGCTTAATATTATGACCTAAAAATCTTATCTCAGTTTTAAATAGATTTATCTTAGTAGGAGATACTACTAGTCCATTCTTATGAATTATATCATAAAATATATTCAAATGCTTAAAATGTTGTTCTAAAGACTTAGAATAAATTAAAACATCATCAATATAAATAATTGAAAAATTTCCTATAGAATAATATATAATATTTTGATTCATAATTTTTGAAGGAGCATTTTTTAATCCGAAGGGCATTACATTCCATTCTTAATGTCCAAAGGGAACATTAAATCCTGTTTTATATTTATCTTCCTCAGCTATTTGGATTTGCCAAAATCCAGATTTCATATCAAACTTAGAAAATACATTTGCTTCATATATCTTTTTTAATAAATCTCTTTTATTTGGTATAGGATATCTTATCCATTCTAATACTTTATTTAAAGGTTTATAATTTATAACTAATCTTGGAGCACCTCTTTCAATTTCAGCGCTATTATTTACATAGAATGCAGAACATGACCAAGGAGACTTAGAAGATCTAATTAAACCTTTATCTAATAAATCTTTTATTTCTTTTTTACAATGTTCTTCTAATTCTTGATTCATATGTATAGCTTTAGATTTTGTTGGTATATCTTTTTCATTAAAATCTTTTTATATGGTAACTTTACAATATGTTGTTTTCTTTGCCAAAAGGCATTAGGAATATTTGCACAAACATTTTTTATAAATTTTTCTTCAATCTTCTTAATTTTATTAATAATTATTTTATCATTTAATTGTTCTTTTATTCTTTCATTATTTATTTCATTTATTAAGAATTTCTTTTGTTTTTCGTTTAAATTTATAATATTTATTTGTTTAGATAAAACAGGTTCAGAAAATTCAAATATAATTTCTTTATTTAAAACATTAGTACTTATTCCATTACTATTTATAGTAAATGGATATAATTGAGTTATAAAAGGTGTTCCTAATATGATTTGAGAAGTTAGATTTTTTACTAATATTAATTGAGTTTTAAAACAGTAGTTTTCTTTACATATATGAACATTTGATAGTTTATAATTTATTATAAGCCTTGAACCACTGGCAGTAGATAATCTATATGAAGTTTTTTCATAATATTGTGTAGGTATAATTCCTTCTTGAATACAATTCATATCAGCTCCACTATCAATTAAAGCTGTTAAAGTGATTCTAAATTCGTTATTAACAATTATATTTACTTTAGTATACCACTTTTGATAATTTAGTTCTTTTAATATATTAATTTCATTGGTTTCATTATCTTTAATTATTATACTTTCGACATTAGTTTCTTTTCTTTTCCTTTTTCAATATTTTTAATCTGTAATTTAATCATTTTAATATCTTCTTTTATATTTTTTAATTCTTCTTGTAATTCTTGCATAGTTATAGGTTTTTCTGGTTTTTTAAATTTTTTATAAATATCTTCTAAATTATATATTTCAGTAGTATCTTCTATTGTTTCTGATTTTTTATTAAAATTTTCTTTTAATTTTTCTAAATATAATTGTTTTAAATTCAAATCTTCAGTGTTTTCTAAAAGCTTTAGTAATATTAGATTTTCTTCATTATTTATCATATTTATAGATCCATCAATGTTACATAAACATGGACCAATGCATCCACATTCTTCATCATTATTACTGCTAGTATTATCGCTATCAGAAATATAATTTATATCATTACTATCATAATCTGAAAATTCTTCATCACTAATTTTAGTATCTAAAATTTTATTTATCTGTTCTTTTAATTCATCTGATATATTTAATTCATTTATCTTTCTTTTTGAATAACAATTTTTTGAGGTATGTCCTCTTTTACCACAAGTATAACAAGTTACTATTTTTCTTTTGTAAAACTTTTGTTTTTTATTTTTATTATAATTTTGTTCTTCAATTTTAGGTTTTCTATTCTTATAGTTTTTTCTATAATTTTTCCCTTTATATAATTATTTCTTTTTACATAATTATTTTTTCTTTTTGAATTACTTGGTATTTTTATATTTTCAAAACCATATTGTTCACAAAAATTACCTAATTCATTTCTACTACTAATACCATCTTTCTTCATTTTTTGTTTTAATTTTAAATCGTTACATATTTGTAAACCTTCTTGATTTATATGATTTATTATTTGTCCATATGTCAATTCGTCATATGG
Source organism: Mikania micrantha (assembly GCA_009363875.1). NCBI lineage: Eukaryota > Viridiplantae > Streptophyta > Magnoliopsida > Asterales > Asteraceae > Mikania > Mikania micrantha. Next base: position 32,076,624 of record CM018682.1, on the reverse strand, counting down.
TATATAATTATTATTTTCTCTTTTAATTTTCTCTCTAACTCTTTCTGCAAATAATTTTGGTAATCCTGCAATAAATCTTTCTTTCCAATATGATTGTTTACAATCACTTCTCATCATAACTTTAGATATAAAAACATCCTTATACCATCTAAAATCTTGTAATTTTCTACACGTAAGATTTAATAGTATTAAAGAACTCCTTTCTTGGTAATCTGAAGGATTTCCTATAAAATTTTTTATAATAGCGAATATAAGTGTATTTATTATATCTGTTTCTTCAGTTTGGACTTGTATTCCATTTTCTAATTTCACCTTTTTAGCATTTGCAATAAATTGTTTATCAAAATCTGTTACATAATTATCCCACCATCCTTTTAAATTTCCGGAAAAACCAGAAACAATCATTTTGAAAATTTGTATTTCATTATTTCCTATTTGTTTATATGCATTAGATGCCATAGTCATTTCTTGTAATATATTAAAATTTGAAATTCAGATTGCCCGTCTATATTCCATTCATATATAGATTTACCATCATATGCAGTATAAACTCTATTACTACCTTCTTCAATTTGTACATCAGGAGGAGTTGGTTTATAATACCAATTCCTGGTATCTGGTTTTAAAGTAAAATTCTTTAATTTATTTATTGTTTCATTTTTCATATTATTAAATTGAGATTCTAATTTGTTATAAGAGGAATCTGAATTATAAGATTCATCATCTCCATCATTTACAGTATTTAGACTTAAATTTTTTAATTTTTCTAATGTTTCTAATTGTTCTTTCATTAGATTTAAATTTTTTTCTTTTTATTTAAAATTATAGGAGTATCTATAGTAAAAGGTTTGAATATAGGATTTTCTATTTTAATTTCTTTTCCTTTAATTTTTTCTTTTGCTTCTAATTCCGTTTTTTCATTTTCAATTCTTTCTAATTGTTCTCCTATAGTATTTAATTTTTCATTTGTATAATTATTCTGACAAATAATTGTATTTAAATTTTTGTATTATCGTCATTAAGATTTGCTAAAGGTACTCCTATATATTCTCTTCTTTCTTTTATAATTTTTATGTTCTCATGAGGAGGATGAATACTAACTAATTCTTCATTGTTTTTTATTAATGTATAATTTTTTGTAATTTTATTATTAACAGATATTTGTTCTATAGTAGGATATTTGATATTATTATTCTTACAATATATAGGTAACCAAGTAAAGAAAGTAATATTTTCATTATTGTTAATAATATAATCTTCCCATTCTTCTCTATGTAGTAATCTCGATTCTTGATTAAATGTTTTATGATACCATATTAGATTATCTAAATTATATTTATTTAATATTTCACATCTTAAAAAATTCATCATTTCTTTATTCATTTTAACAAGTAAATTTGGTTATTTCAGTAGAAATTATTCTTATCCTTTTAAATTGATATTCTATTTCTTCACTTAAATGGAATTGACGATTTGTATATAATATATTTATTTACTCGATCTTCTATATTTTCTTCTTCTATTTCATTATTAAAATAATTATCTATTTTTAATAATTCATTTTGATATTTATATAATTTTTCATAACATCATTCTTTTATTAAGAATTTAAGAAGTCTCATTTGAGAATTTCTACACTGAATTTTTGTATCACTCATATTAACAAGTATATTTGATATATTTGTAGAACAGATTTTTATAAGTTCTTTATTAATTTTTATTTTATCTTGTAAAAAATATTTAAAATTCATATGATGAAATTTTTGTTTTATTTTATCATTATATTTATTTTCTTCTAAATATTGATTTGTTTTTTCTAATTCTATTTTATATATTTTTGATTTTTTATGAAATTCTTTTAATGCTGAAACATAAAATTGAACTTGAGGATTCCTTCTTTGAATTCTAGTATCACTCATAATTGTTTTAAAAAATCCATATCAGATTTACTGGGATTATATGACTTATCAGATTTATTATCTTCTTCTTGTTCATAAAAGCCTTAGGTATAGAATTAGAATAATCTATTCCTGCTATTTTCATTGATTGTGATCTCATTAAATTATTTCTTTGTATATTATTTATACTATTATACTACTACTTGATGTTGAATATCTAGCAGAAGTACTATTATTATTAAAATTATTTCTATTGATCCATCAGAATTTTCTATTATATTTGATGTTTGATTTTCTGTATCTATGGGTTTTGGATTTATATCTTGTAAATTCCATGATAAAGACTGTGTAATTTCATTCCATTTTAATCTTTTTGGTGTTATAACTTTGCATGCATAGTATTTGCTTCAAATAATATAGTTTCATCTCTTGGAGATGATAATTTAGTTTTTGGCTCTATAGTAGTAGTCATAGTTTTATAATAAACTCTATATATTACGACTGCAGCATTAGTTTTTTCTTTAAATTCTAAATTTCTTGTTTTTATTGTTAAAGTTAAAGTATCAAGAATGTTTGGATCAAATAATCCTATAGAAAATTAGGATAACAATTAAAATATATTGGACCATTGGCTATATTTGATTCAGCCATAGCTAATAATGAATTATTGAAATTAGTGTGTCTAGCATCTCTTAATATAGTTAATATGGGAGCATCTATTCCTAATCTGAACATAGGTTTTATTGCTACCTGTACTAATCCTATATGTAAAAATTTATAATTCTTTCTATGGTTTAATATAGCTTCTTTAGATAATAATTGTAAATTTTGATGATCTTTATTTATAGGAATAGTTTGTTCAGTCATTTTGATTGAGTAATATTGTAAGAAATCAAAAGTTCCTATTTTATATATAGTTTTTACATCTTGTTTAGGTATATTCCAATTTAATAAATTATTTTCAATTTGAGAAATACTTATTTCCAAAGAATTCATATTGTTGTTTAAATCTTCCTCCTGATCATTAGCTAAAGTATTTGAGCTATGATCTCTTCGTGATAATAATCTAGATATCTGATTCATTATTTGTATTTGTTTTAATGATAAAATTTTTTGAATTAACTTAATCAATATTTTGAAATATTCAGATTATACTTGTCACACCCCCATCTCTCGTCACCTGAGAATGATGTCATCAAAAGGGTAGCGGAAGCATAGTGGTGATGTCTCAGAGCATGAGGGGTGACTTACTTGATCCGGTATCATCATAGCACACAGATTACGATAAGTAAAACTTACATTACAGGTTCGTGGTTACAAATATTATTACAGTTTATACATATTACAATTTATTTAATTACAGTTGTTGCTAGTGCTATGAGTGTGACAATTGCAGGTAAAGACTACGTCATCAATGACGTATCACACGTTTGGTTGTTCTAGAAATCCGCGCGAATTGATGATTGTAATTATTGCAGGTTTAAAGTATGCGAGAAATCGAGAACATAGGAGAAAACGGATCGCGAAACGGAGTTACGGATTGTCCGGAATCGAAAAACGAAGAAAAATCTCTAAGTATTGGTCGAAAGGGCTTATCGCGGTACGCGGAGGTGGGCTTGAGAGTCCTCCGCGGTACGCAATGGTTGTAAAATATCTCAGATTCCCGAAAAACTTCGCGGTACGCGAAGCCAAAATAGACTCTCCGTCGCGGTACGCGACGGATGAGGCGGTGGAACAAGTTGATCCTTTTATCAGATCTTCATGCAGAAATAAATTTTATTACTCTCTTGAACTTGGACGCCAACCAGACGAAGAACACGACCAAGACACCATCTAAATTCCTATTTCAAGCCCTCCGAACGCAAGGATCGCACCCGGGAACGTGTTTTCAAGTACTGATCGTAGTTTCATCCGCAGATATCCGTCTGTTTAGGTAATGATTCGTTTTAACCTTCTAGTTTGATTTTGATGATTATTAGATCTTGATTTTGAACGTAATGAGATAGTTAGGATTGTTGATTATTGCCTAGATGATGGCTAGGATTGATTATAAACGAAGAACACGAAGTTCTAACGGTTAAATCCTTGTTTTGATCCGTTATAATGCCCGGTTTCCACCAAATCATAACAATGATTATAATGGTTTAAACCATTTAATTATGACAATGTAGGTGATTATTTTGGTTAATCTTTGAAATGCAAGATTAATCCCAGGCATTTCAAACTAATCACAATCATTAACCTACCCATTGGAATAACTGTCTGGTGTTTATGATAACAGTCAGATTAGTATTTTTAAACATGATTGTTTAACATATTCCAATGTCACATTGTTATGTTTTGTGATATCTGGATAACCAGTAACCAGAATTAATCATTCCTAAGCTGTGATTTCATCTGAAAACTGTTTCAGGAACATAATCAACAATATTACCTAACTGGTTAATCAGAGATTATCTTGATTAATCAAGCATGTCATCAACTTCATATTAGGTATCTAAATCAGTCTAGGTACCTACATTATCATACATTGTATGATATTAGATTCAATAACTAATTAAACACCGAATATCGGTTTGATGACTTTTCATTACAATGTCTATGACATTGAACGTTCAAACAGATTTAATCAGCAGGTTAGAACATAAATCATTAATCAAATATAACCTAATGCAGATTTACATTATTAGCACCAGTTACGCGAGATCTTAGCACTCATCTGAACTCAGGTGAGTTTCGTACCACCCCTGTTCTTTTAATGTTGTATAAACATCGGGGTATAACTGCTAAACTTTTCTTGATCATATGATATGTGTCACTGTTATCTGCGTGATTTCATGTGATTAACTGAATTTGTGGATTTCATGGGATTGTTGCCGTTAGTATCTCTATCATGATATCAAAGTCCTCATTCTTGAACTGTATCTAGTGAACCCATGTGTGGCCGAGCAGAAAACATTGATAGTACTATCGGTTGACACCCCATTCACTGGGAGGATTGCATCTCCCCTGGTGTGAATGTTTGTTATCTGTTTCCTGAACTTCTTAATGGTGTGATAGACATTAAGATAATGAGGCAATAAGATATGTACCGACGGGTAATATCGAGAACTGAACATATCGTCCGAAAGGAACTAGATACGGGTCCCATGGTTATCCGGAACTGTGAACATGTATTTGAACTTAACTGTCATATCATATGATTTAACTAAACTGTATGAACTCACCAGCTTTGTGCTGATGTTTTCGAAACTAAAACTTTTGCAGGCAATCAAGGACAACGGTGAGGATGCACTCACAGCACTAGCAACAACTGTAATTAAATAAATTATAATATGTATAAACTGTAATAATATTTGTAACCACGAACCTTGTAATGTAAGTTTTACTTTTCGTAATCTGTGTGCTATGATGATACCGGATCAAGTAAGTCACCCCTCATGCTCTGAGACATCACCACTATGCTTCCGCTACCCTTTTGATGACATCATTCTCAGGTGACGAGAGGTGGGGGTGTGTGACAGGGTGGTATCAGAGCCACAGGTTATAGAGAATTAGGTTGACTTAGAAACCTAGACTATAACTATAGGTTCGTATAGTAACACAGAGAGCACTGAATACAACGAACGAACAAAACTTGTGTTGATTTAAGTTAGGATAATCGAGTGATCCAGGTTTCAGTTATGAGTGGCCAGCATAACTGAAATTTGTAATACTTGTGCATTCTAGTTTAAGTCAATCCAAGCTGAACTATAACAATTCTAAAAACTAATAGTTGCTTTGAGATAGGAAGAGATATCATATCATGTTTGTATTGAATATTATTATTCAATGTTTATTTCATGATACTGATCTAGAACTTTGTTTATTCAGCAATGGCGAACCCGGGAGAAAACTATATTTACCAGAGATTCCCTTACATCATCATTGACGACACACCCAGTGACAGCTCGGGATCGAGCTCGGGTGCAGTACCATCTCATGCGTCTTCTGTATCATCTCAGGTGGGACCACAGTTACCAGCTACACCACCCGGATCTCCGTTTATACCACCACCACCACCACCGGGATCCCCACCGGTGCACAGTCCACCCCACTCACCGGCCACGCAGCCATCAGCTCAGCTGCTTCAGCCATGAGCAGAGCTCCTCACCACACAAGAGCCCCGGCATGGGACGGGCTCAGGCGTATGCGGGGCCAGGCCCGCAAGACTACGGGACTACCTCCACGACGCCCTATGGCTCCACGGGACGAGCCAGCACCAGTATACGAGGTGGGAGAATCCTCCCACCAGGCTGAGCTTCGGGCTCAGGTACAGCAGGTCTCTCAGGACCTGCTGGGCCTCCGACAGGATCTGCAGCAGCAACATGTCACGATGGAGGACACCCGTAACACGGTGTTGGAGATTTTCACGTCTCACCTGGCTCTTATGGAGCAGGTGACTACTCAGGGTGCGGACACCCTAGCCTGGAGGGCGACCATTGAGGATCGCCTTCGGAGGACCTGGTGGAGGGAGATGATTGCTGCATGTAAGCAGCGGGTGGCAGCCTTTGGGGAAAGGCTGCAGGGACTGATCTGGATGCTCGGTACGCTGAGCACCGAGGCTAGACTTATCTGGTTAGCTATAGTACTTGCTACTATAGCTATAGTGCTAGCCTGTTTACCGTATTTCTTACGGTAAGTCAGATCAGTTGACCCACATTTTTGGGATTTTCATTGTACATCTCATAGACGGATAGGTTTGTTTGTATGAATGTATTATGAGGGCACTCTTTGTATCATAAACTTTATGGTTCTATAATAACAGTGTTGTTTTAATCAAACGTTTGTTTCTGTATATCTGTTGTATGTTATGTGAACACTATATCTATATCAGTATGAGAACGTATCTATGAACATATCAGTATGAGAACGTATCTATGAACATATCAGTATGAGAATGTATCTATGAACATATCAGTATGAGAACGTATCTATGAACATATCAGTATGAGAACGTATCTAA
>CM018682.1:31810222-32069621 GCA_009363875.1 Mikania micrantha | reverse complement strand
GAGTTCTGATCAAGAAAAGCAGATTTTTATGCGTACTGCTTCCGTCGCGTACCGTGAAGGATTTAAAAAGGTTCCTTCGCGTACCTCCACCGCCTTAGTTAGTTTTTCAATTTTTTTTTCGCGATTCCGGGAGCATACGAACTCCGTTTTACGCCCGTTTTCGCCCACGTTCACGATTTTCGAGCTCTTTCCAATTATTATAATTTCAAGACCTGAAAAGTTCAAAATATATGATCTCTTATTTAACGCTATATTCGAATCAATGTATCTTGAAATCGGAGCCTCGTTTCGAAATTTCGCTTACACTCATTTTCTTTATTTTCAAGTTAGATTCTAACCTGGAATTTTGTGAGTTGTCACATTTAATTAGATCTTCTAAGTCTCCTTGGTCATGTTCTGCATTCTATGTAAATAATAGCGCTGAAATTGAAAGAGGTGCTCCAAGATTAGTTATAAATTATAAACCTTTAAATAAAGTATTAGAATGGATAAGATATCCTATACCAATAAAAGAGATTTATTAAAAAGATATATGAAGCAAAGGTATTTTCTAAGTTTGATATGAAATCTGGATTTTGGCAAATCCAAATAGCTGAGGAAGATAAATATAAAACAGGATTTAATGTTCCCTTTGGACATTACGAATGGAATGTAATGCCCTTCGGATTAAAAAATGCTCCTTCCGAATTTCAAAATATTATGAATGACATAATTATTCCTATAGGAAATTTTTCAATATTTATATTGATGATGTTTTAATTATTCTAAGTCTTTAGAACAACATTTTAAGCATTTGAATATATTTTATGATATAATTCATAAGAATGGACTAGTAGTATCTCCTACTAAGATAAATCTATTTAAAACTGAGATAAGATTTTTAGGTCATAATATTAAGCAAAATACTATTATACCTATAGATAGAAGTTTAGAATTTACTAATAAGTTTCCTGATGAAATTAAAGATAAGAAACAATTACAGAGATTTTTAGGATGTCTGAACTATATACATGATTTCTTTAAGGATTTAGGAATCATATGTAAACCTTTATATAAAAGATTAAAAAAGAATCCTGAGCCATGGACACAGGAACATACAAATATTATAAAAACAAATTAAAACTAAAATAAAACAATTACCATGTTTAAATATTCCTCATCCTAACGCTAAATTAATAGTTGAAACTGATGCTAGTGATTTAGGATTTGGAGGAATATTAAAGCAATCTTTAGAAAATAATAAAGAACAATTAGTTAGATATTATTCTGGATCATGGAATGATACTCAAAAGAATTATTCAACTATAAAAAAGGAAATTTTAAGTATTGTATTATGTATAAAAAATTTGAAGATGATTTATATATGAAACCTTTTTTATTAAGAATTGATTGTTTGTCTGCAAAACATATTTTAGAGAAGGATATAAAAAATTTAATTTCAAAACAAATATTTGCAAGATGGCAGGCATTATTAAGCAATTTTGATTTTCAAATTGAATTTATAAAAGGAGAAAATAATTCTTTACCAGACTTTTTTATCAAGAGAATTTTTACAGGGAATATGAGCAAGGATACAAAAAAGATTGTTTTATCTAAATCAAAGCCATCATTATCAGCAAGTTCTTCTTCAAGTTCTCCATTACCTATTCACAATAGTTTTACTCCATTATCTCCATTTCCAAGATTTAGACCATCTTCACCTGTTCCTATATCTTCCAGACCGCCATATTCTTCTATTGTTCAAACAACTAGAATTCTACACCCCAATCAATTATTCGCCCCAATATATCTCCTACAACAGATTCTAGTTTATATTCTATAAATCCTCATCATAAAATTATCAAGATTTTAGAACCTATCGAAGAAGAAAAAGTTTCTCAAAGCTTTTTAACCCTTATAGATTATTTATATCCAAGAAATTGTCATTTTTATGATTCTGATCAAAAGAATATTGATTATTACCAGGCTATATTAGTTGATACCGGTTCTGTTGATATTCAACATATTCTCAATCCTCAAATCCCATCAAAAATTGACTATTCCAAAATAAAAATTAAAAAGATTATAAGTCTTGAAGAATGGAAATCTAAAACCATTTGTTCAAAAAACTCTTTCAAATTTCAATTCATATTCTCAATATAATTATTACGATTATCAAGAAGCTTGGGAAAAGGCTCTTTTATTTAGAAATTTTAATCATTCCTGGTTTATATACTATGATGAACAATTCTCAAACAATTATCCAAGATGGTTTGTTAAATGGTTTAAGTATATTGGAATCATTCCAAATGCTTTTCCCAAACAAATTCTTGAGGCCTATAATAAGTTTATAGACTATTTTAAGCAAGATGGAATCCCCGATTTTGAATACACTCTTCAATTTATGACTGTATTTCAAATTCCTTGGATTTTCTCCTGGACTTATCATTATCAAGTTAAACAAGATATATCTCCTCCTCTTCTCCTAAGACATTATAGGAGTAAATGGTGGAATAAATTTTCAATTGAAAAAGCCAATATTGCTTCTGTGCAAAAATATTATATGTCTATATCCAGTCAATATGAAAGATCTGTAAAGACTCCTATTATTCAAAATCTAAATTCTTTTCAAGATCAAGACTATATAATTCGACTACAGTCTTGTTCTACCCCTGAAGAAATGCAGAAAATTATTAATGAGATTAAGCAATCTCCTTCGGGGTCAAAGCGTTCTACCAATGAAGAAGATTTACAAGATTCTCAAGATCCGTATGAAGATATTGGACCCATATAAGTTATCCATGGGTTGATCCGTTTTTAATATGGGTTAATATCAATTATTGTCAAGAAGATAAGATTTTCAAAAGAAGATAAGATTTTCAAGATGTGACAACTTTTATTAAAGTAGCTGCAACAATTTGTCAGAGATAAGATTTTCAAGTTGAACTTTATGTCAAGGAGGCTAGCTACTCTGCCAACTTTAATAAAGGAAGACAATTTACTTTGCCGACAATGTTGAATTATTTTCCAATTTAATTCGGATAAAGATGACAATGTTCAATTGGATAAGGCTGACGATGTTCAACTAGATAGGGTTGGAGGCTCTATAAATAAAAGCCTCGATTGCATTGTAAAGCATTCGAAAATTTACTTAGAAATAAATGTATGAAAAAACCCCTCTCTCTCAAAACTTGTATTATAAACCACCCAATGTTCAAAATCTTTAGATTTTCAAGTTATTATTGCTCCATCCAATTGTAAGGAAATCATTTGTAATTCTGATATTCAAGAAATAAATCAAGGTATTATTTAAATATGAGTTGTTTAATTAATGTTTCTGCCATATTGCTATATTTGTTTGTTATTTAAATCTTCATGCTCTCGATCATCTTGAATATCAGAATTACAAATGATTTCCTTACAATTGGATGGAGCAATAATAACTTGAAAATCTAAAGATTTTGAACATTGGGTGGTTGATAATACAAGTTTTTGAGGAGAGGGTTTTTTCATACATTTATTTCTAAGTAAATTTTCGAATGCTTTACAATGTAATCGAGGCTTTTATTTATAGAGCCTCCAACCCTATCTAGTTGAACATCGTCAGCCTTATCCAATTGAACATTGTCATCTTTATCCGAATTAAATTGGAAAATAATTCAACATTGTCGGCAAAGTAAATTGTCTTCCTTTATTAAAGTTGGCAGAGTAGCTAGCCTCCTTGACATAAAGTTCAACTTGAAAATCTTATCTCTGACAAATTGTTGCAGCTACTTTAATAAAAGTTGTCACATCTTGAAAATCTTATCTTCTTTTGAAAATCTTATCTTCTTGACAATAATTGATATTAACCCATATTAAAAACGGATCAACCCATGGATAACTTATATGGGTCCAATATCTTCATACGGATCTTGAGAATCTTGTAAATCTTCTTCATTGGTAGAACGCTTTGACCCCGAAGGAGATTGCTTAATCTCATTAATAATTTTCTGCATTTCTTCAGGGGTAGAACAAGACTGTAGTCGAATTATATAGTCTTGATCTTGAAAAGAATTTAGATTTTGAATAATAGGAGTCTTTACAGATCTTTCATATTGACTGGATATAGACATATAATATTTTTGCACAGAAGCAATATTGGCTTTTTCAATTGAAAATTTATTCCACCATTTACTCCTATAATGTCTTAGGAGAAGAGGAGGAGATATATCTTGTTTAACTTGATAATGATAAGTCCAGGAGAAAATCCAAGGAATTTGAAATACAGTCATAAATTGAAGAGTGTATTCAAAATCGGGGATTCCATCTTGCTTAAAATAGTCTATAAACTTATTATAGGCCTCAAGAATTTGTTTGGGAAAAGCATTTGGAATGATTCCAATATACTTAAACCATTTAACAAACCATCTTGGATAATTGTTTGAGAATTGTTCATCATAGTATATAAACCAGGAATGATTAAAATTTCTAAATAAAAGAGCCTTTTCCCAAGCTTCTTGATAATCGTAATAATTATATTGAGAATATGAATTGAAATTTGAAAGAGTTTTTTGAACAAATGGTTTAGATTTCCATTCTTCAAGACTTATAATCTTTTTAATTTTTATTTTGGAATAGTCAATTTTTGATGGGATTTGAGGATTGAGAATATGTTGAATATCAACAGAACCGGTATCAACTAATATAGCCTGGTAATAATCAATATTCTTTTGATCAGAATCATAAAAATGACAATTTCTTGGATATAAATAATCTATAAGGGTTAAAAAGCTTTGAGAAACTTTTCTTCTTCGATAGGTTCTAAAATCTTGATAATTTTATGATGAGGATTTATAGAATATAAACTAGAATCTGTTGTAGGAGATATATTGGGGCGAATAATTGATTGGGGTAGAATTCTAGTTGTTTGAACAATAGAAGAATATGGTGGTCTGGAAGATATAGGAACAGGTGAAGATGGTCTAAATCTTGGAAATGGAGATAATGGAGTAAAACTATTGTGAATAGGTAATGGAGAACTTGAAGAAGAACTTGCTGATAATGATGGCTTTGATTTAGATAAAACAATCTTTTTTGTATCCTTGCTCATATTCCCTGTAAAAATTCTCTTGATAAAAAGTCTGGTAAAGAATTATTTTCTCCTTTTATAAATTCAATTTGAAAATCAAAATTGCTTAATAATGCCTGCCATCTTGCAAATATTTGTTTTGAAATTAAATTTTTTATATCCTTCTCTAAAATATGTTTTGCAGACAAACAATCAATTCTTAATAAAAAAGGTTTCATATATAAATCATCTTCAAATTTTTTAATACATAATACAATACTTAAAATTTCCTTTTTTATAGTTGAATAATTCTTTTGAGTATCATTCCATGATCCAGAATAATATCTAACTAATTGTTCTTTATTATTTTCTAAAGATTGCTTTAATATTCCTCCAAATCCTAAATCACTAGCATCAGTTTCAACTATTAATATAGCGTTAGGATGAGGAATATTTAAACATGGTAATTGTTTTATTTTAGTTTTAATTTGTTTTATAATATTTGTATGTTCCTGTGTCCATGGCTCAGGATTCTTTTTTAATTCTTTTATATAAAGGTTTACATATGATTCCTAAATCCTTAAAGAAATCATGTATATAGTTCAGACATCCTAAAAATCTCTGTAATTGTTTCTTATCTTTAATTTCATCAGGAAACTTATTAGTAAATTCTAAACTTCTATCTATAGGTATAATAGTATTTTGCTTAATATTATGACCTAAAAATCTTATCTCAGTTTTAAATAGATTTATCTTAGTAGGAGATACTACTAGTCCATTCTTATGAATTATATCATAAAATATATTCAAATGCTTAAAATGTTGTTCTAAAGACTTAGAATAAATTAAAACATCATCAATATAAATAATTGAAAAATTTCCTATAGGAATAATTATGTCATTCATAATATTTTGAAATTCGGAAGGAGCATTTTTTAATCCGAAGGGCATTACATTCCATTCTTAATGTCCAAAGGGAACATTAAATCCTGTTTTATATTTATCTTCCTCAGCTATTTGGATTTGCCAAAATCCAGATTTCATATCAAACTTAGAAAATACATTTGCTTCATATATCTTTTTTAATAAATCTCTTTTATTTGGTATAGGATATCTTATCCATTCTAATACTTTATTTAAAGGTTTATAATTTATAACTAATCTTGGAGCACCTCTTTCAATTTCAGCGCTATTATTTACATAGAATGCAGAACATGACCAAGGAGACTTAGAAGATCTAATTAAACCTTTATCTAATAAATCTTTTATTTCTTTTTACAATGTTCTTCTAATTCTTGATTCATATGTATAGCTTTAGATTTTGTTGGTATATCTTTTTCATTAAAATCTTTTATATATGGTAACTTTACAATATGTTGTTTTCTTTGCCAAAAGGCATTAGGAATATTTGCACAAACATTTTTTATAAATTTTTCTTCAATCTTCTTAATTTTATTAATAATTATTTTATCATTTAATTGTTCTTTTTTCTTTCATTATTTATTTCATTTATTAAGAATTTCTTTTGTTTTTCGTTTAAATTTATAATATTTATTTGTTTAGATAAAACAGGTTCAGAAAATTCAAATATAATTTCTTTATTTAAAACATTAGTACTTATTCCATTACTATTTATAGTAAATGGATATAATTGAGTTATAAAAGGTGTTCCTAATATGATTTGAGAAGTTAGATTTTTTACTAATATTAATTGAGTTTTAAAACAGTAGTTTTCTTTACATATATGAACATTTGATAGTTTATAATTTATTATAAGCCTTGAACCACTGGCAGTAGATAATCTATATGAAGTTTTTTCATAATATTGTGTAGGTATAATTCCTTCTTGAATACAATTCATATCAGCTCCACTATCAATTAAAGCTGTTAAAGTGATTCTAAATTCGTTATTAACAATTATATTTACTTTAGTATACCACTTTTGATAATTTAGTTCTTTTAATATATTAATTTCATTGGTTTCATTATCTTTAATTATTATACTTTCGACATTAGTTTCTTTTTCTTTTCCTTTTTCAATATTTTTAATCTGTAATTTAATCATTTTAATATCTTCTTTTATATTTTTTAATTCTTCTTGTAATTCTTGCATAGTTATAGGTTTTTCTGGTTTTTTAAATTTTTTATAAATATCTTCTAAATTATATATTTCAGTAGTATCTTCTATTGTTTCTGATTTTTTATTAAAATTTTCTTTTAATTTTTCTAAATATAATTGTTTTAAATTCAAATCTTCAGTGTTTTCTAAAAGCTTTAGTAATATTAGATTTTCTTCATTATTTATCATATTTATAGATCCATCAATGTTACATAAACATGGACCAATGCATCCACATTCTTCATCATTATTACTGCTAGTATTATCGCTATCAGAAATATAATTTATATCATTACTATCATAATCTGAAAATTCTTCATCACTAATTTTAGTATCTAAAATTTTATTTATCTGTTCTTTTAATTCATCTGATATATTTAATTCATTTATCTTTCTTTTTGAATAACAATTTTTTGAGGTATGTCCTCTTTTACCACAAGTATAACAAGTTACTATTTTTCTTTTGTAAAACTTTTGTTTTTTATTTTTATTATAATTTTGTTCTTCAATTTTAGGTTTTCTATTCTTATAGTTTTTTCTATAATTTTTCCCTTTTATATAATTATTTCTTTTTACATAATTATTTTTTCTTTTTGAATTACTTGGTATTTTTATATTTTCAAAACCATATTGTTCACAAAAATTACCTAATTCATTTCTACTACTAATACCATCTTTCTTCATTTTTTGTTTTAATTTTAAATCGTTACATATTTGTAAACCTTCTTGATTTATATGATTTATTATTTGTCCATATGTCAATTCGTCATATGGTATATAATTATTATTTTCTCTTTTAATTTTCTCTCTAACTCTTTCTGCAAATAATTTTGGTAATCCTGCAATAAATCTTTCTTTCCAATATGATTGTTTACAATCACTTCTCATCATAACTTTAGATATAAAAACATCCTTATACCATCTAAAATCTTGTAATTTTCTACACGTAAGATTTAATAGTATTAAAGAACTCCTTTCTTGGTAATCTGAAGGATTTCCTATAAAATTTTTTATAATAGCGAATATAAGTGTATTTATTATATCTGTTTCTTCAGTTTGGACTTGTATTCCATTTTCTAATTTCACCTTTTTAGCATTTGCAATAAATTGTTTATCAAAATCTGTTACATAATTATCCCACCATCCTTTTAAATTTCCGGAAAAACCAGAAACAATCATTTTGAAAATTTGTATTTCATTATTTCCTATTTGTTTATATGCATTAGATGCCATAGTCATTTCTTGTAATATATTTAAAATTTGAAATTCAGATTGCCCGTCTATATTCCATTCATATATAGATTTACCATCATATGCAGTATAAACTCTATTACTACCTTCTTCAATTTGTACATCAGGAGGAGTTGGTTTATAATACCAATTCCTGGTATCTGGTTTTAAAGTAAAATTCTTTAATTTATTTATTGTTTCATTTTTCATATTATTAAATTGAGATTCTAATTTGTTATAAGAGGAATCTGAATTATAAGATTCATCATCTCCATCATTTACAGTATTTAGACTTAAATTTTTTAATTTTTCTAATGTTTCTAATTGTTCTTTCATTAGATTTAAATTTTTTTCTTTTTTATTTAAAATTATAGGAGTATCTATAGTAAAAGGTTTGAATATAGGATTTTCTATTTTAATTTCTTTTCCTTTAATTTTTTCTTTTGCTTCTAATTCCGTTTTTTCATTTTCAATTCTTTCTAATTGTTCTCCTATAGTATTTAATTTTTTCATTTGTATAATTATTCTGACAAATAATTGTATTTAAATTTTTTGTATTATCGTCATTAAGATTTGCTAAAGGTACTCCTATATATTCTCTTCTTTCTTTTATAATTTTTATGTTCTCATGAGGAGGATGAATACTAACTAATTCTTCATTGTTTTTTATTAATGTATAATTTTTTGTAATTTTATTATTAACAGATATTTGTTCTATAGTAGGATATTTGATATTATTATTCTTACAATATATAGGTAACCAAGTAAAGAAAGTAATATTTTCATTATTGTTAATAATATAATCTTCCCATTCTTCTCTATGTAGTAATCTCGATTCTTGATTAAATGTTTTATGATACCATATTAGATTATCTAAATTATATTTATTTAATATTTCACATCTTAAAAAATTCATCATTTCTTTATTCATTTTAACAAGTAAATTTGGTTATTTCAGTAGAAATTATTCTTATCCTTTTAAATTGATATTCTATTTCTTCACTTAAATGGAATTGACGATTTGTATAATAATATAATTTATTTACTCGATCTTCTATATTTTCTTCTTCTATTTCATTATTAAAATAATTATCTATTTTTAATAATTCATTTTGATATTTATATAATTTTTCATAACATTCTTTTATTAAGAATTTAAGAAGTCTCATTTGAGAATTTCTACACTGAATTTTTGTATCACTCATATTAACAAGTATATTTTGATATATTTGTAGAACAGATTTTTATAAGTTCTTTATTAATTTTTATTTTATCTTGTAAAAAATATTTAAAATTCATATGATGAAATTTTTGTATTTTATCATTATATTTATTTTCTTCTAAATATTGATTTGTTTTTTCTAATTCTATTTTATATATTTTTGATTTTTTATGAAATTCTTTTAATGCTGAAACATAAAATTGAACTTGAGGATTCCTTCTTTGAATTCTAGTATCACTCATAATTGTTTTAAAAAATCCATATCAGATTTACTGGGATTATATGACTTATCAGATTTATTATCTTCTTCTTGTTCATAAAAAGCCTTAGGTATAGAATTAGAATAATCTATTCCTGCTATTTTCATTGATTGTGATCTCATTAAATTATTTCTTTGTATATTATTTATACTATTTATACTACTACTTGATGTTGAATATCTAGCAGAAGTACTATTATTATTAAAAATTATTTCTATTGATCCATCAGAATTTTCTATTATATTTGATGTTTGATTTTCTGTATCTATGGGTTTTGGTGGATTTATATCTTGTAAATTCCATGATAAAGACTGTGTAATTTCATTCCATTTTAATCTTTTTGGTGTTATAACTTTTGCATGCATAGTATTTGCTTCAAATAATATAGTTTCATCTCTTGGAGATGATAATTTAGTTTTTGGCTCTATAGTAGTAGTCATAGTTTTATAATAAACTCTATATATTACGACTGCAGCATTAGTTTTTTCTTTAAATTCTAAATTTCTTGTTTTTATTGTTAAAGTTAAAGTATCAAGAATGTTTGGATCAAATAATCCTATAGAAAAATTAGGATAACAATTAAAATATATTGGACCATTGGCTATATTTGATTCAGCCATAGCTAATAATGAATTATTGAAATTAGTGTGTCTAGCATCTCTTAATATAGTTAATATGGGAGCATCTATTCCTAATCTGAACATAGGTTTTATTGCTACCTGTACTAATCCTATATGTAAAAATTTATAATTCTTTCTATGGTTTAATATAGCTTCTTTAGATAATAATTGTAAATTTTGATGATCTTTATTTATAGGAATAGTTTGTTCAGTCATTTTGATTGAGTAATATTGTAAGAAATCAAAAGTTCCTATTTTATATATAGTTTTTACATCTTGTTTAGGTATATTCCAATTTAATAAATTATTTTCAATTTGAGAAATACTTATTTCCAAAGAATTCATATTGTTGTTTAAATCTTCCTCCTGATCATTAGCTAAAGTATTTGAGCTATGATCTCTTCGTGATAATAATCTAGATATCTGATTCATTATTTGTATTTGTTTTAATGATAAAATTTTTTGAATTAACTTAATCAATATTTTGAAATATTCAGATTATACTTGTCACACCCCCATCTCTCGTCACCTGAGAATGATGTCATCAAAAGGGTAGCGGAAGCATAGTGGTGATGTCTCAGAGCATGAGGGGTGACTTACTTGATCCGGTATCATCATAGCACACAGATTACGATAAGTAAAACTTACATTACAAGGTTCGTGGTTACAAATATTATTACAGTTTATACATATTACAATTTATTTAATTACAGTTGTTGCTAGTGCTATGAGTGTGTGACAATTGCAGGTAAAGACTACGTCATCAATGACGTTCACACGTTTGGTTGTTCTAGAAATCCGCGCGAAATTGATGATTGTAATTATTGCAGGTTTAAAGTATGCGAGAAATCGAGAACATAGGAGAAAACGGATCGCGAAACGGAGTTACGGATTGTCCGGAATCGAAAAACGAAGAAAAATCTCTAAGTATTGGTCGAAAGGGCTTATCGCGGTACGCGGAGGTGGGCTTGAGAGTCCTCCGCGGTACGCAATGGTTGTAAAATATCTCAGATTCCCGAAAAACTTCGCGGTACGCGAAGCCAAAATAGACTCTCCGTCGCGGTACGCGACGGATGAGGCGGTGGAACAAGTTGATCCTTTTATCAGATCTTCATGCAGAAATAAATTTTATTACTTCTCTTGAACTTGGACGCCAACCAGACGAAGAACACGACCAAGACACCATCTAAATTCCTATTTCAAGCCCTCCGAACGCAAGGATCGCACCCGGGAACGTGTTTTCAAGTACTGATCGTAGTTTCATCCGCAGATATCCGTCTGTTTAGGTAATGATTCGTTTTAACCTTCTAGTTTGATTTTGATTGATTAGATCTTGATTTTGAACGTAATGAGATAGTTAGGATTGTTGATTATTGCCTAGATGATGGCTAGGATTGATTATAAACGAAGAACACGAAGTTCTAACGGTTAAATCCTTGTTTTGATCCGTTATAATGCCCGGTTTCCACCAAATCATAACAATGATTATAATGGTTTAAACCATTTAATTATGACAATGTAGGTGATTATTTTGGTTAATCTTTGAAATGCAAGATTAATCCCAGGCATTTCAAACTAATCACAATCATTAACCTACCCATTGGAATAACTGTCTGGTGTTTATGATAACAGTCAGATTAGTATTTTTAAACATGATTGTTTAACATATTCCAATGTCACATTGTTATGTTTTGTGATATCTGGATAACCAGTAACCAGAATTAATCATTCCTAAGCTGTGATTTCATCTGAAAACTGTTTCAGGAACATAATCAACAATATTACCTAACTGGTTAATCAGAGATTATCTTGATTAATCAAGCATGTCATCAACTTCATATTAGGTATCTAAATCAGTCTAGGTACCTACATTATCATACATTGTATGATATTAGATTCAATAACTAATTAAACACCGAATATCGGTTTGATGACTTTTCATTACAATGTCTATGACATTGAACGTTCAAACAGATTTAATCAGCAGGTTAGAACATAAATCATTAATCAAATATAACCTAATGCAGATTTACATTATTAGCACCAGTTACGCGAGATCTTAGCACTCATCTGAACTCAGGTGAGTTTCGTACCACCCCTGTTCTTTTAATGTTGTATAAACATCGGGGTATAACTGCTAAACTTTTCTTGATCATATGATATGTGTCACTGTTATCTGCGTGATTTCATGTGATTAACTGAATTTGTGGATTTCATGGGATTGTTGCCGTTAGTATCTCTATCATGATATCAAAGTCCTCATTCTTGAACTGTATCTAGTGAACCCATGTGTGGCCGAGCAGAAAACATTGATAGTACTATCGGTTGACACCCCATTCACTGGGAGGATTGCATCTCCCCTGGTGTGAATGTTTGTTATCTGTTTCCTGAACTTCTTAATGGTGTGATAGACATTAAGATAATGAGGCAATAAGATATGTACCGACGGGTAATATCGAGAACTGAACATATCGTCCGAAAGGAACTAGATACGGGTCCCATGGTTATCCGGAACTGTGAACATGTATTTGAACTTAACTGTCATATCATATGATTTAACTAAACTGTATGAACTCACCAGCTTTGTGCTGATGTTTTCGAAACTAAAACTTTTGCAGGCAATCAAGGACAACGGTGAGGATGCACTCACAGCACTAGCAACAACTGTAATTAAATAAATTATAATATGTATAAACTGTAATAATATTTGTAACCACGAACCTTGTAATGTAAGTTTTACTTTTCGTAATCTGTGTGCTATGATGATACCGGATCAAGTAAGTCACCCCTCATGCTCTGAGACATCACCACTATGCTTCCGCTACCCTTTTGATGACATCATTCTCAGGTGACGAGAGGTGGGGGTGTGACAGGGTGGTATCAGAGCCACAGGTTATAGAGAATTAGGTTGACTTAGAAACCTAGACTATAACTATAGGTTCGTATAGTAACACAGAGAGCACTGAATACAACGAACGAACAAAACTTGTGTTGATTTAAGTTAGGATAATCGAGTGATCCAGGTTTCAGTTATGAGTGGCCAGCATAACTGAAATTTGTAATACTTGTGCATTCTAGTTTAAGTCAATCCAAGCTGAACTATAACAATTCTAAAAACTAATAGTTGCTTTGAGATAGGAAGAGATATCATATCATGTTTGTATTGAATATTATTATTCAATGTTTATTTCATGATACTGATCTAGAACTTTGTTTATTCAGCAATGGCGAACCCGGGAGAAAACTATATTTACCAGAGATTCCCTTACATCATCATTGACGACACACCCAGTGACAGCTCGGGATCGAGCTCGGGTGCAGTACCATCTCATGCGTCTTCTGTATCATCTCAGGTGGGACCACAGTTACCAGCTACACCACCCGGATCTCCGTTTATACCACCACCACCACCGGGATCCCCACCGGTGCACAGTCCACCCCACTCACCGCTGGCCGACGCTTCAGCCATGAGGAGGCAGAGCTCCTCACCACACAGAGCCCCGGCATGGGACGGGCTCAGGCGTATGCGGGGCCAGGCCCGCAAGACTACGGGACTACCTCCACGACGCCCTATGGCTCCACGGGACGAGCCAGCACCAGTATACGAGGTGGGAGAATCCTCCCACCAGGCTGAGCTTCGGGCTCAGGTACAGCAGGTCTCTCAGGACCTGCTGGGCCTCCGACAGGATCTGCAGCAGCAACATGTCACGATGGAGGACACCCGTAACACGGTGTTGGAGATTTTCACGTCTCACCTGGCTCTTATGGAGCAGGTGACTACTCAGGGTGCGGACACCCTAGCCTGGAGGGCGACCATTGAGGATCGCCTTCGGAGGACCTGGTGGAGGGAGATGATTGCTGCATGTAAGCAGCGGGTGGCAGCCTTTGGGGAAAGGCTGCAGGGACTGATCTGGATGCTCGGTACGCTGAGCACCGAGGCTAGACTTATCTGGTTAGCTATAGTACTTGCTACTATAGCTATAGTGCTAGCCTGTTTACCGTATTTCTTACGGTAAGTCAGATCAGTTGACCCACATTTTTGGGATTTTCATTGTACATCTCATAGACGGATAGGTTGTTTGTATGAATGTATTATGAGGGCACTCTTTGTATCATAAACTTTATGGTTCTATAATAACAGTGTTGTTTTAATCAAACGTTTGTTTCTGTATATCTGTTGTATGTTATGTGAACACTATATCTATATCAGTATGAGAACGTATCTATGAACATATCAGTATGAGAACGTATCTATGAACATATCAGTATGAGAATGTATCTATGAACATATCAGTATGAGAACGTATCTATGAACATATCAGTATGAGAACGTATCTAATTGAAAACATATTGCGCTGATATACAGTACGAGAGCCATACTGTATGCGAATATGTCGAACTAAAAATATATATATTGTGCGAAAATACAGTACGAGAGCAATACTGTATGCAAATATATCTAACTGAAAATATATTGCGCTGATATACAGTACGAGAGCCATACTGTATGCGAATATATTTAACTAAAAACATATATTGCGCGAAAATACAGTACGAGAGCCATACTGTATGCGAATATATTAACTAAAAGTACAGTACGAGAGCCATACTGTACGAGAACATATCTAAACGAGAACGTATCTGTAATGTGAACGAGAACATATCAGTAACTAAAATATAGTACGAGAGCCATACTATACGAGAACATATCAGTTACTAAAAGTACAGTACGAGAGCCATACTGTACGAGAACATATCTAAACAAGAACGTATCTGTAATGTGAACGAGAACATATCAGTAACTAAAATATAGTACGAGAGCCATACTATACGAGAACATATCAGTTACTAAAAGTACAGTACGAGAGCCATACTGTACGAGAACATATCTAAACAAGAACGTATCTGTAATGTGAACGAGAACATAACTAATGAGAACATATCTGTAACTAAAGTACAGTACGAGAGCCATACTGTACGAGAAAACGTGAACATATCTGTTGTTATGTGAAAACATATCTAGTACATGAACTGAGAACATATCAGAGGACTTGTGTGAGAACATATCCTAGTCCTGTATGAACATATCTCTAAAAACATGTATTGCGAGGCAATGAGTTGGGTTATACTCTACACATGTTTTGAAATAACAGGACTAAGTATAACTACGAATATCTGAATGACTAGTGTGAATTGAGAACGTATCTGGATCTTTTCAATGTAGTTATACTTGAATACTTGAATGATCACATTTCAACATGAAATTATCAGCATGTCTGAACATGGTTGAGTTATGTGATTAAAAAGGGTTATATCTTTAATATTCTTGAACTGACCTGAGTTTGTCTGCATGTGAGCAGAACTATGGCTCCGAAAAGAGGTCGTCCAGCTAAGAAAGCTACTGAGAATATTACTTCCCCTGAACCGAATCCAGTTCCACCACCTGTTTCTGAAACAAATACCGTTCCTCTGGTGAACCAGGACCCAAACCCGACACCAACAGCAGCTCCTAGTGGGTCGGTATTGAATGAAGCAGCTATAGCCCGAATCGTAAAGGAACAGCTATCGGCTGCTGGCATTGTAATACCACCACAGCCACATGTCACTTCGGGGTCTGGTCATGTGGAACATAATGCCACAGGTGGACACGTTGAAACTGTTCATACCACAGGCACAACTACTACTGCTCCTGATCCACCACGACAGGGATGTACGTATAAATACTTTGCTTCCTGTAACCCACCTACTTTTACAGGTAGGGAAGGAGCGGCTGGACTCCTTAGGTGGATCGAGGAGATGGAAACAAAACTGAAAATCAGCCAGTGTCTGGAGGAGCATAAGGTGTCTTATGCTGCCTGTTCTTTGAAAGAATCAGCTCTTACCTGGTGGAATACCCAGGCTAAAACTTTGGGTTCTGTGACAGTTGATTCTATGGGCTGGAATGAATTCAAAACTCTGATTATGTCAGAGTACTGCCCAATCACTGAAATCCAAAAACTTCAGGAGGAATTCTGGAGTCACTCAATGGTCGGTGCTGATTCTTTCGCCTACACCGATCGTTTTCATGAACTTACTTGTCTACTTCCCAATATGTTTCCAACTGAGGCAGCATTGATTGAGAAGTATATCAAAGGGTTGGTTCCCCAGATTCGGGGAAATGTAACTGTTGCTGAACCCGCAACCCTTAAAAGAACCATTCTATTGACCACCAAGCTTACCGATGAGGCGGTAAGAAGTGGTACATTGATCTCAAAATCTCAGACGGCCGTGGGCCGTAGTGAAGCTGGTACCTCGAACGTTTCTAAAGGTACCAAACGTAAATGGTTTGGCAAGTCCAAGACCAAAGCTCCAGCTGAAACCAGTCAGAACAAACCAACCGTGAAAAACTATGGAGCGGCGGTACCGGAGAGGAAAGTTTACACTGGGCCGGCGCCCAAATGTGATAGGTGTCCCTACCATCACACAGGACCATGTCCTGTTTGTGCAAAATGTAATCGGGTAGGACACTATGCTAAATACTGCAACTTTCCTGCTCGTCAACCAAACCAAGCTCCACGACCCACTGCTCAAACGAACCGGTCATGTTACATTTGTGGAAGCCCTGATCACCTCATGCGCAATTGTCCAACCAATAACACCAATCCAGGGAATCAAGCTAGGGGTAGAGCTTTTCAGATTGGTGCAGCCGAGGCAAGACATGATGCAAACATTGTCACTGGTACGTTCCTTCTCAATAATCTTTATGCATCAGTTTTATTTGACACAGGAGCAGATAAGAGTTTTATTTCTCCTGAATTTGCATCATTACTTTTATTGCCTACGGTAGAACTAGAAACTCCTTATGTCATTGAACTTGCAAACGGCAAGATGATCAAAACTAGCAGTGTTATTCAAGGATGTTCCTTGAATCTGAATGATCACCTTTTCTGTATCGACTTACTTCCTATTGAGCTTGGTAGCTTTGATGTCGTAGTAGGCATGGATTGGCTTTCTGATAACCAAGCGGAAGTTGTATGTCAAACTAAGGTGATCCGTATTCCATTACCTAACGGTAATACACTGGTAGTTCAAGGAGAAAGAGCCGGTAGAAAACTTGGTCTCATATCTTGTATGCGGGCTCAGAAATTTTTAAGGAAAGGCTGTTATGCTTTCCTGGCACACGTGACCGAGCACAATTCTTCACCTACACGTATCACTGATATTCCAGTAGTCAAAGATTTTCCTGAAGTTTTTCCTGAAGATATATCAGGATTACCCCCAACAAGACAGGTTGAATTTCGTATTGACTTGATTCCTGGCGCTGCACCTGTTGCTAAAGCCCCGTATCGGCTTGCGCCATCTGAAATGCAAGAACTTTCAGGTCAATTACAGGAACTTCTTGATAAAGGTTTCATTCGACCCAGTTTTTCACCCTGGGGAGCACCAATTCTTTTTGTGAAAAAGAAAGATGGATCATTCAGGATGTGTATCGACTACAGGGAACTCAATAAACTGACAATCAAGAACCGTTATCCATTACCTCGTATTGATGATCTGTTTGATCAGTTGCAAGGTGCTACATATTTCTCAAAAATTGATTTGAGGTCCGGATATCATCAGTTGCGAATCAATGACAATGATGTTCCAAAAACTGCTTTCCGAACCCGGTACGGACATTACGAGTTTTTAGTAATGCCGTTTGGTTTAACCAATGCACCTGCAGTTTTTATGGATCTGATGAACCGAGTATGTAGACCTTATCTGGATAAGTTTGTGATTGTATTTATTGATGATATTCTCATTTATTCCCGGAACCAGCAGGAACATGCCCAACATCTGAAACTCATCTTAGAACTTCTAGCACGTGAACAGCTATATGCCAAATTTTCCAAGTGTGAATTTTGGTTACGAGAAGTTCAGTTTCTGGGGCATGTTGTGAATAAGAATGGTATTCAAGTGGATCCCAGTAAGATCAAAGCGGTAGAACAATGGGAGACACCTCGAACCCCGACTGAAATACGTCAATTCTTGGGGTTGGCAGGTTATTATCGTCGATTTATCAAGAACTTTTCAAAAATCGCTCTGCCACTTACCACTTTGACTCAGAAGAACCAACCGTTTATATGGGGTTCCCAACAGGAGGAGGCTTTCCAACTGTTGAAACATAAACTCTGCAATGCACCTATTTTAGCACTACCGGAAGGTACAGATAACTTCACGGTTTATTGTGATGCTTCCCGTCAGGGACTTGGGTGTGTTTTAATGCAGAACGATAAGGTGATCGCTTACGCTTCTCGGCAGTTGAAAGTACACGAGAAGAACTATACCACTCATGATCTAGAACTTGGTGCAGTTGTGTTTGCACTCAAGATTTGGAGACATTATCTGTACGGAACCAAGTGTATTGTGTACACGGATCACAAAAGTCTCCAACATATTCTAGATCAGAAAATGTTGAACATGCGACAAAGGCGATGGGTTGAACTCTTGAACGATTATGATTGTGAAATCCGTTATCACCCAGGCAAGGCAAATGTTGTGGCCGATGCCTTGAGTCGCAAGGAACGGATCAAACCCCTACGTGTGAGAGCGTTAGGTTTGACTATCCAAACTAGTCTAATTCCTCAGATTAGAAATGCTCAGCAACAAGCTTTACAAACAACGAATTATTCTGCTGAGGGACTAAGAGGATTAGATAAGAAACTCGATACTAAGGTTGATGGACTGTTGTATTTCAAAGACCGAATGTGGATTCCTTTATTCGGTAACTCTCGAACTATTATCTTGGATGAGGCGCACAAATCCAGGTATTCTATTCATCCAGGTGCCGATAAAATGTATAAAGATCTTAAAGACTTTTACTGGTGGCCTGGAATGAAGAAACAAATAGCTGAATACGTGGACCGATGTCTAACATGTCTCAAAGTTAAGGCTGAACATCAACGACCTTCTGGGTTATTGCAACAACCTGAGATTCCCATGTGGAAATGGGATCAGATCTCTATGGATTTCATTACTAAATTACCCAGAACATCACGTAATCATGACTCTATATGGGTTATCGTTGATCGCCTTACTAAATCTGCGCATTTCTTACCCATCCGAGAAGATTATTCTATGGATCGACTCGCTAAACTCTATGTTAATGAGATTGTATCTCGACATGGAGTACCGATCTCTATCATTTCTGACAGAGATAGTCGATTTATGTCACGATTTTGGCAAACTCTTCAGAATGCTCTGGGCACGCAAATCAATATGAGCACATCCTATCATCCACAAACGGATGGGCAAACGGAGCGAACAAATCAAACGTTAGAAGACATGCTCAGAAGCTGTGTGATTGATTTTGGAGGTAGCTGGGATATTCATCTTCCACTTGTGGAATTCTCGTACAATAACAGCTACCATACCAGCATACAATGCGCTCCATTCGAGGCACTGTATGGGCGCAAGTGCAGATCTCCTATTTGCTGGTCGGAAATAGGAGAAAATCAAATCATTGGCCCAGAATTCATCCAAGAAACCACTGACAAGATCGCACTGATTCAAGAACGAATTAAAGCTGCTCGCGATCGTCAAAAGAGTTATGCTGATAACCGTCGTAGACCACTAGAATTCCAAGTTGGTGATCGTGTAATGTTGAAAGTATCACCCTGGAAGGGCATTTTCAGATTTAGTAAACGAGGTAAACTCTCACCGAGGTTTGTAGGGCCATTTAAAATTCTTGAACGAATTGGATCTGTAGCCTACAGACTCGAATTACCTCTTGAACTCAGTAACATTCATGACGTTTTTCACGTATCAAATCTGAAAAAGTGTTTAAACGATGAATCTTTGATCGTACCTCTCGAAGAACTTCAGATCAATGATAAACTTCAGTTTACCGAAGAACCGGTAGAAGTAATGGATCGAGAAGTTAAGGTACTCAAACGCAGTCGCATACCAATCGTTAAAGTTCGCTGGAACTCTCAACGAGGACCTGAATATACCTGGGAACGTGAAGATCAGATGAAAGCAAAATATCCTCACTTGTTCTCATAGACAATTGTCGACAGATAAGTCTTCACTAAATTTCGGGACGAAATTTCTGTAACAGGAGGAGACTGTGACAATTGCAGGTAAAGACTACGTCATCAATGACGTTCACACGTTTGGTTGTTCTAGAAATCCGCGCGAAATTGATGATTGTAATTATTGCAGGTTTAAAGTATGCGAGAAATCGAGAACATAGGAGAAAACGGATCGCGAAACGGAGTTACGGATTGTCCGGAATCGAAAAACGAAGAAAAATCTCTAAGTATTGGTCGAAAGGGCTTATCGCGGTACGCGGAGGTGGGCTTGAGAGTCCTCCGCGGTACGCAATGGTTGTAAAATATCTCAGATTCCTGAAAAACTTCGCGGTACGCGAAGCCAAAATAGACTCTCCGTCGCGGTACGCGACGGATGAGGCGGTGGAACAAGTTGATCCTTTTATCAGATCTTCATGCAGAAATAAATTTTATTACTTCTCTTGAACTTGGACGCCAACCAGACGAAGAACACGACCAAGACACCATCTAAATTCCTATTTCAAGCCCTCCGAACGCAAGGATCGCACCCGGGAACGTGTTTTCAAGTACTGATCGTAGTTTCATCCGCAGATATCCGTCTGTTTAGGTAATGATTCGTTTTAACCTTCTAGTTTGATTTTGATTGATTAGATCTTGATTTTGAACGTAATGAGATAGTTAGGATTGTTGATTATTGCCTAGATGATGGCTAGGATTGATTATAAACGAAGAACACGAAGTTCTAACGGTTAAATCCTTGTTTTGATCCGTTATAATGCCCGGTTTCCACCAAATCATAACAATGATTATAATGGTTTAAACCATTTAATTATGACAATGTAGGTGATTATTTTGGTTAATCTTTGAAATGCAAGATTAATCCCAGGCATTTCAAACTAATCACAATCATTAACCTACCCATTGGAATAACTGTCTGGTGTTTATGATAACAGTCAGATTAGTATTTTTAAACATGATTGTTTAACATATTCCAATGTCACATTGTTATGTTTTGTGATATCTGGATAACCAGTAACCAGAATTAATCATTCCTAAGCTGTGATTTCATCTGAAAACTGTTTCAGGAACATAATCAACAATATTACCTAACTGGTTAATCAGAGATTATCTTGATTAATCAAGCATGTCATCAACTTCATATTAGGTATCTAAATCAGTCTAGGTACCTACATTATCATACATTGTATGATATTAGATTCAATAACTAATTAAACACCGAATATCGGTTTGATGACTTTTCATTACAATGTCTATGACATTGAACGTTCAAACAGATTTAATCAGCAGGTTAGAACATAAATCATTAATCAAATATAACCTAATGCAGATTTACATTATTAGCACCAGTTACGCGAGATCTTAGCACTCATCTGAACTCAGGTGAGTTTCGTACCACCCCTGTTCTTTTAATGTTGTATAAACATCGGGGTATAACTGCTAAACTTTTCTTGATCATATGATATGTGTCACTGTTATCTGCGTGATTTCATGTGATTAACTGAATTTGTGGATTTCATGGGATTGTTGCCGTTAGTATCTCTATCATGATATCAAAGTCCTCATTCTTGAACTGTATCTAGTGAACCCATGTGTGGCCGAGCAGAAAACATTGATAGTACTATCGGTTGACACCCCATTCACTGGGAGGATTGCATCTCCCCTGGTGTGAATGTTTGTTATCTGTTTCCTGAACTTCTTAATGGTGTGATAGACATTAAGATAATGAGGCAATAAGATATGTACCGACGGGTAATATCGAGAACTGAACATATCGTCCGAAAGGAACTAGATACGGGTCCCATGGTTATCCGGAACTGTGAACATGTATTTGAACTTAACTGTCATATCATATGATTTAACTAAACTGTATGAACTCACCAGCTTTGTGCTGATGTTTTCGAAACTAAAACTTTTGCAGGCAATCAAGGACAACGGTGAGGATGCACTCACAGCACTAGCAACAACTGTAATTAAATAAATTATAATATGTATAAACTGTAATAATATTTGTAACCACGAACCTTGTAATGTAAGTTTTACTTTTCGTAATCTGTGTGCTATGATGATACCGGATCAAGTAAGTCACCCCTCATGCTCTAAGACATCACCACTATGCTTCCGCTACCCTTTTGATGACATCATTCTCAGGTGACGAGAGGTGGGGGTGTGACAGAGTGCATCCTCACTGTTGTCCTTGATTGCCTGCAAAAGTTTTAGTTTCGAAAACATCAGCACAAAGCTGGTGAGTTCATACAGTTTAGTTAAATCATATGATATGACAGTTAAGTTCAAATACATGTTCACAGTTCCGGATAACCATGGGACCCGTATCTAGTTCCTTTCGGACGATATGTTCAGTTCTCGATATTACCCGTCGGTACATATCTTATTGCCTCATTATCTTAATGTCTATCACACCATTAAGAAGTTCAGGAAACAGATAACAAACATTCACACCAGGGGAGATGCAATCCTCCCAGTGAATGGGGTGTCAACCGATAGTACTATCAATGTTTTCTGCTCGGCCACACATGGGTTCACTAGATACAGTTCAAGAATGAGGACTTTGATATCATGATAGAGATACTAACGGCAACAATCCCATGAAATCCACAAATTCAGTTAATCACATGAAATCACGCAGATAACAGTGACACATATCATATGATCAAGAAGAGTTTAGCAGTTATACCCCGATGTTTATACAACATTAAAAGAACAGGGGTGGTACGAAACTCACCTGATGATATAAGGTAGCAAAATCTCTCCAATCTAACAACAAAGAGATGATTCTGCATTTAATTATATTTAATAAGTTATTTTTGTTCTAGTTTACTGATTAGATCTTTCCGAACGTTCAATGTCAAAGACATTGCTTAATAAATCATCAACTCGATATTAATTATATAATTAATTAATTTAAGGTTATATCATACAATGTATGATAATGTAGGAATCTACATTGCATTAGATTCCTGATACAAAGTTGATGACTCTCTTGATTAATCTAAATAATCTCGGATTAATCAAATAGTTAATATTGTTGATTATAATATTAAGACAATTTTTAGATGATTTAATGGCTTAGAAATGATTAATCCTTGTTATTGATTACCCAAATATCATGAAATATCACAATGTAGCACCATAATAGGTGAAATAACCAGATTTAACATACTAATCTGACTGTTATCATAAACATCAGATAATCATTCCAATGAGTATGTTAATGATTATGATTAGTTTGAAACACTTGGATTTAACCTTTGCATTTCAAAGATTAATCAAACTAATCACCTACATTGTCATAATCAAATGGTTTAAACCATTATAATCATAGGTATGATTTCATGCAAACCGGGCATCACAACAGATCAAAACAAGGATTTAACCGTTAGAACTTCGTGTTCTTCGTTTATAATCAATCCTAGCCATCATCTAGGCAATAATCAACAATCCTAACTATCTCATTACGTTCAAAATCAAGATCTAATCAATCAAAATCAAACTAGAAGGTTAAAACGAACCGTTACCTGTTCTGACGAGTTCCTGCGGGTAAAACTACGATCAGGACTTGTATATACGATCCGTGGGATGATCCAGATGTTTGAGGAGCTTAGATTTGAAGTTTGGAAGTGTTTGCTGGCTGGTTTTTCGTTTAAGAACGAAGCAGGGACGAAAAAAATGAAGTTCTACAAGTTTCTATGCGATCTGATCATCAAAATATATTTTTTTGCCGACATAGTCGCCAGGCGTATCGCCTGGGTTGGTACACTCACGCCAGGCGTACCGCCTGACCCGATTTTCATCCCATTTTTGATTTAAACTTCGTTTCGCGATTCCGGGAGCATACGAACTCCGTTTTGCGTACGGTTTTCGCCCACGTTCATCATTTTTCACATTCTAACAATCCCCATTAACAAAAGTTGTTAATTCCTCGTGGATTTCAAACACGATCAAATGTGCTTACGTCATTAATGCCGAATTCTTCGTACGCAACTGCCACAGTCTCCTCCTGTTAGAGAAATTTCGTCCCGAAATTTAATGAAGACTTACTTTATAACAGTCGTTTATGTGAATAGATGTGGGTACTTTGATTTCATTTGATCTTCTCGTTCCCAGGTATATTCAGGTCCTCGTTGAGAGTTCCAGCGAACTTTAACGATTGGTATGCGACTGCGTTTAAGTACCTTAACTTCTCGATCCATTACTTCTACCGGTTCTTCGGTAAACTGAAGTTTATCATCGATCTGAAGTTCTTCGAGAGGTACGATCAAAGATTCATCGTTTAAACACTTTTTCAGATTTGATACGTGAAAAACGTCATGAATGTTACTGAGTTCAAGAGGTAATTCGAGTCTGTAGGCTACAGATCCAATTCGTTCAAGAATTTTAAATGGCCCTACAAACCTCGGTGAGAGTTTACCTCGTTTACCAAATCTGAAAATGCCCTTCCAGGGTGATACTTTCAACATTACACGATCACCAACTTGGAATTCTAGTGGTCTACGACGGTTATCAGCATAACTCTTTTGACGATCGCGAGCAGCTTTAATTCGTTCTTGAATCAGTGCGATCTTGTCAGTGGTTTCTTGGATGAATTCTGGGCCAATGATTTGATTTTCTCCTATGTCCGACCAGCAAATAGGAGATCTGCACTTGCGCCCATACAGTGCCTCGAATGGAGCGCATTGTATGCTGGTATGGTAGCTGTTATTGTACGAGAATTCCACAAGTGGAAGATGAATATCCCAGCTACCTCCAAAATCAATCACACAGCTTCTGAGCATGTCTTCTAACGTTTGATTTGTTCGCTCCGTTTGCCCATCCGTTTGTGGATGATAAGCTGTGCTCATATTGATTTGCGTGCCCAGAGCATTCTGAAGAGTTTGCCAAAATCGTGACATAAATCGACTATCTCTGTCAGAAATGATAGAGATCGGTACTCCATGTCGAGATACAATCTCATTAACATAGAGTTTAGCCAGTCGATCCATAGAGTAATCTTCTCGGATGGGTAAGAAATGCGCAGATTTAGTAAGGCGATCAACGATAACCCATATCGAGTCATGGTTACGTGACGTTCTGGGTAGTTTTGTAATGAAATCCATAGAGATCTGATCCCATTTCCACATGGGAATCTCAGGTTGTTGGAGTAACCCAGAAGGTCGTTGATGTTCAGCCTTCACTTTAAGACACGTTAAACATCGGTCCACATATTCTAATACGTTTCTCTTCATCCCAGGCCACCAGTAAAAATCTCTAAGATCTTTATACATTTTATCGGCACCTGGATGAATAGAATACCTGGATTTGTGCGCCTCATCCAAGATAATAGTTCGAGAGTTACCGAATAAAGGAATCCACATTCGGTCTTTGAAATACAACAGTCCATCAATCTTAGTATCGAGTTTCTTATCTAATCCTCTTAGTCCCTCAGCAGAATAATTCGTTGTTTGTAAAGCTTGTTGCTGAGCATTTCTAATCTGAGGAATTAGACTAGTTTGGATAGTCAAACCTAACGCTCTCACATGTAGGGGTTTGATCCGTTCCTTGCGACTCAAGGCATCAGCCACAACATTTGCCTTGCCTGGGTGATAACGGATTTCACAATCATAATCGTTCAAGAGTTCAACCCATCGCCTTTGTCGCATGTTCAACATTTTCTGATCTAGAATATGTTGGAGACTTTTGTGATCCGTGTACACAATACACTTGGTTCCGTACAGATAATGTCTCCAAATCTTGAGTGCAAACACAACTGCACCTAGTTCTAGATCATGAGTGGTATAGTTCTTCTCGTGTACTTTCAACTGCCGAGAAGCGTAAGCAATCACTTTATCGTTCTGCATTAAAACACACCCAAGTCCCTGACGGGAAGCATCACAATAAACCGTGAAGTTATCTGTACCTTCCGGTAGTGCTAAAATAGGTGCATTGCAGAGTTTATGTTTCAACAGTTGGAAAGCCTCCTCCTGTTGGGAACCCCATATAAACGGTTGGTTCTTCTGAGTCAAAGTGGTAAGTGGCAGAGCGATTTTTGAAAAGTTCTTGATAAATCGACGATAATAACCTGCCAACCCCAAGAATTGACGTATTTCAGTCGGGGTTCGAGGTGTCTCCCATTGTTCTACCGCTTTGATCTTACTGGGATCCACTTGAATACCATTCTCATTCACAACATGCCCCAGAAACTGAACTTCTCGTAACCAAAATTCACACTTGGAAAATTTGGCATATAGCTGTTCACGTGCTAGAAGTTCTAAGATGAGTTTCAGATGTTGGGCATGTTCCTGCTGGTTCCGGGAATAAATGAGAATATCATCAATAAATACAATCACAAACTTATCCAGATAAGGTCTACATACTCGGTTCATCAGATCCATAAAAACTGCAGGTGCATTGGTTAAACCAAACGGCATTACTAAAAACTCGTAATGTCCGTACCGGGTTCGGAAAGCAGTTTTTGGAACATCATTGTCATGGATTCGCAACTGATGATATCCGGACCTCAAATCAATTTTTGAGAAATATGTAGCACCTTGCAACTGATCAAACAGATCATCAATACGAGGTAATGGATAACGGTTCTTGATTGTCAGTTTATTGAGTTCCCTGTAGTCGATACACATCCTGAATGATCCATCTTTCTTTTTCACAAAAAGAATTGGTGCTCCCCAGGGTGAAAAACTGGGTCGAATGAAACCTTTATCAAGAAGTTCCTGTAATTGACCTGAAAGTTCTTGCATTTCAGATGGCGCAAGCCGATACGGGGCTTTAGCAACAGGTGCAGCGCCAGGAATCAAGTCAATACGAAATTCAACCTGTCTTGTTGGGGGTAATCCTGATATATCTTCAGGAAAAACTTCAGGAAAATCTTTGACTACTGGGATATCAGTGATACGTGTAGGTGAAGAATTGTGCTCGGTCACGTGTGCCAGGAAAGCATAACAGCCTTTCCTTAAAAATTTCTGAGCCCGCATACAAGATATGAGACCAAGTTTTCTACCGGCTCGTTCTCCTTGAACTACCAGTGTATTACCGTTAGGTAATGGAATACGGATCACCTTAGTTTGACATACAACTTCCGCTTGATTATCAGAAAGCCAATTCATGCCTACCACGACATCAAAGCTACCAAGCTCAATAGGAAGTAAGTCGATACAGAAAAGGTGATCATTCAGATTCAAGGAACATCCTTGAATAACACTGCTAGTTTTGATCATCTTGCCGTTTGCAAGTTCAATGACATAAGGAGTTTCTAGTTCTACCGTAGGCAATGAAAGTAATGATGCAAATTCAGGAGAAATAAAACTCTTATCTGCTCCTGTGTCAAATAAAACTGATGCATAAAGATTATTGAGAAGGAACGTACCAGTGACAATGTTTGCATCATGTCTTGCCTCGGCTGCACCAATCTGAAAAGCTCTGCCCCTAGCTTGATTCCCTGGATTGGTGTTATTGGTTGGACAATTGCGCATGAGGTGATCAGGGCTTCCACAAGTGTAACATGACCGGTTCGTTTGAACAGTGGGTCGTGGAGCTTGGTCTGGTTGACGAGCAGGAAAGTTGCAGTATTTAGCATAGTGTCCTACCCGATTACATTTTGCACAAACAGGACATGGTCCTGTGTGATGGTAGGGACACCTATCACATTTGGGCGCCGGCCCAGTGTAAACTTTCCTCTCCGGTACCGCCGCTCCATAGTTTTTCACGGTTGGTTTGTTCTGACTGGTTTCAGCTGGAGCTTTGGTCTTGGACTTGCCAAACCATTTACGTTTGGTACCTTTAGAAACGTTCGAGGTACCAGCTTCACTACGGCCCACGGCCGTCTGAGATTTTGAAATCAATGTACCACTTCTTACCGCCTCATCGGTAAGCTTGGTGGTCAACAGAATGGTTCTGTTGAGGGTTGTGGGTTCAGCAGCAGTTACATTTCCCCGAATCTGGGGAACCAACCCTTTGATATACTTCTCAATCAATGCTGCCTCAGTTGGAAACATATTGGGAAGTAGACAAGTAAGTTCATGAAAACAATCGGTGTAGGCTAAACAATCAGCACCGACCATTGAGTGACTCCAGAATTCCTCCTGAAGTTTTTGGATTTCAGTGATTGGGCAGTACTCTGACATAATCAGAGTTTTGAATTCATTCCAGCCCATAGAATCAACTGTAACAGAACCCAAAGTTTTAGCCTGGGTATTCCACCAGGTAAGAGCTGATTCTTTCAAAGAACAGGCAGCATAAGACACCTTATGCTCCTCCAGACACTGGCTGATTTTTAGTTTTGTTTCCATCTCCTCGATCCACCTAAGGAGTCCAGCCGCTCCTTCCCTACCTGTGAAAGTAGGTGGGTTACAGGAAGCAAAGTATTTATACGTACATCCCTGTCGTGGTGGATCAGGAGCAGTAGTAGTTGTGCCTGTGGTATGAACAGTTTCAACGTGTCCACCTGTGGCATTATGTTCCACATGACCAGACCCAGAAGTGACATGTGGCTGTGGTGGTATTACAATGCCAGCAGCCGATAACTGTTCCTTTACGATTCGGGCTATAGCTGCTTCATTCAATACCGACCCACTAGGAGCTGCCATTGGTGTCGGGTTTGGGTCCTGGTTCACCAGAGGAACGGTATTTGTTTCAGAAACAGGTGGTGGAACTGGATTCGGTTCAGGGGGAGTAATATTCTCGGTAGCTTTCTTAGCTGGACGACCTCTTTTCGGAGCCATAGTTCTGCTCACATGCAGACAAACTCAGGTCAGTTCAAGAATATTAAAAATATAACCCTTTTTAATCACATAACTCAACCATGTTCAGACATGCTGACAATTTCATGTTGAAATGTGATCATTCAAGTATTCAAGTATAACTACATTGAAAAGATCCAGATACGTTCTCAGTTCACACTAGTCATTCAGATATTCGTAGTTATATTTAGTCCTGTTATTTCAAAACATGTGTAGAGTATAACCCAACTCATTGCCTCGCAATACATGTTTTTAGAGATATGTTCATACAGGACTAGGATATGTTCTCAGTTCATGTACTAGATATGTTCTCACACAACAACAGATATGTTAACGTGTTCTCGTACAGTATGGCTCTCGTACTGTACTTTAATTACAGATATGTTCTCATTAGATATGTTCTCGTTCACATTACAGATACGTTCTCGTTCAGATATGTTCTCGTACAGTATGGCTCTCGTACTGTACTTTAGTTACAGATATGTTCTCGTATAGTATGGCTCTCGTACTATACTTTAGTTACTGATATGTTCTCGTTAGATATGTTCTCGTACAGTATGGCTCTCGT
The DNA here is from genome assembly GCA_009363875.1 of Mikania micrantha. NCBI lineage: Eukaryota > Viridiplantae > Streptophyta > Magnoliopsida > Asterales > Asteraceae > Mikania > Mikania micrantha. Next base: position 32,039,774 of record CM018682.1, on the reverse strand, counting down.
ACTGTACTTTTAGTTAATATATTCGCATACAGTATGGCTCTCGTACTGTATTTTCGCGCAATATATATTTTTAGTTAAATATATTCGCATACAGTATGGCTCTCGTATTGTATATCAGCGCAATATATTTTCAGTTAGATATATTTGCATACAGTATTGCTCTCGTACTGTATTTTCGCACAATATATATATTTTTAGTTCGACATATTCGCATACAGTATGGCTCTCGTACTGTATATCAGCGCAATATGTTTTCAGTTAGATACGTTCCCATACTGATATGTTCATAGATACGTTCTCATACTGATATGTTCATAGATACGTTCTCATACTGATATGTTCATAGATACGTTCTCATACTGATATGTTCATACATACGTTCTCATACTGATATGTTCATAGATACGTTCTCATACTGATATGTTCATAGATACGTTCTCATACTGATATAGATATAGTGTTCACATAACATACAACAGATATACAGAAACAAACGTTTGATTAAAACAACACTGTTATTATAGAACCATAAAGTTTATGATACAAAGAGTGCCCTTATAATACATCCATACAAACAACCTATCCGTCTATGAGATGTACAATGAAAATCCCAAAAATGTGGGTCAACTGATCTGACTTACCGTAAGAAATACGGTAAACAGGCTAGCACTATAGCTATAGTAGCAAGTACTATAGCTAACCAGATAAGTCTAGCCTCGGTGCTCAGCGTACCGAGCATCCAGATCAGTCCCTGCAGCCTTTCCCCAAAGGCTGCCACCCGCTGCTTACATGCAGCAATCATCTCCCTCCACCAGGTCCTCCGAAGGCGATCCTCAATGGTCGCCCTCCAGGCTAGGGTGTCCGCACCCTGAGTAATCACATGCTCCATAAGAGCCAGGTGAGACGTGAGAATCTCCAACACCGTGTTACGGGTGTCCTCCATCGTGGCATGGTGCTGCTGCAGATCCTGTCGGAGGCCCAGCAGGTCCTGAGATACCTGCTGTACCTGAGCCCGAAGCTCAGCCTGGTGGGAGGATTCTCCCACCTCGTGTACTGGTGCTGGCTCGTCCCGTGGAGCCATAGGGCGTCGTGGAGGTAGCCCCGTGGTCTTGCGGGCCTGGCCCCGCATACGCCTGAGCCCGTCCCATGCCGGGGCTCTGTGTGGTGAGGAGCTCTGCCTCCTCATGGCCGAAGCGTCGGCCAGCGGTGAGTGGGGTGGACTGTGCACCGGTGGGGATCCCGGTGGTGGTGGTGGTATGAACGGAGATCCGGGCGGTAGTGGTGGTACAAAAGGAGATCCGGGTGGTGTAGCTGGTAGCTGTGGTCCCACCTGAGATGATACAGAAGACGCATGAGATGGTACTGCACCCGAGCTCGATCCCGAGCTGTCACTGGGTGTGTCGTCAAGGATGATGTAAGGGAATCTCTGGTAAATATAGTTTTCTCCCGGGTTCGCCATTGCTGAATAAACAAAGTTCTAGATCCGTATCATGAAATAAACATTGAATAATAATATTCAATACAAACATGATATGATATCTCTTCCTATCTCAAAGCAACTATTAGTCTTTAGAATTGTTAGTGTTTTGCTTGAATTGACTTAAACTAGAATGCACAAGTATTGCAAATTTCAGTTATGCTGGCCACTCATAACTGAAACCTGGATCACTCGATTATCCTAACTTAAATCAACACAAGTTTTGTTCGTTCGTTGTATTCAGTGCTCTCTGTGTCATTATACGAGCCTATGGTTATAGTCTAGGCCCCTATGTCCACCTAGTTCTCTATAACCTGTGGCTCTGATACCACCCTGTCACACCCCCATCTCTCGTCACCTGAGAATGATGTCATCAAAAGGGTAGCGGAAGCATAGTGGTGATGTCTCAGAGCATGAGGGGTGACTTACTTGATCCGGTATCATCATAGCACACAGATTACGATAAGTAAAACTTACATTACAAGGTTCGTGGTTACAAATATTATTACAGTTTATACATATTACAATTTATTTAATTACAGTTGTTGCTAGTGCTATGAGTGCATCCTCACTGTTGTCCTTGATTGCCTGCAAAAGTTTTAGTTTCGAAAACATCAGCACAAAGCTGGTGAGTTCATACAGTTTAGTTAAATCATATGATATGACAGTTAAGTTCAAATACATGTTCACAGTTCCGGATAACCATGGGACCCGTATCTAGTTCCTTTCGGACGATATGTTCAGTTCTCGATATTACCCGTCGGTAAATATCTTATTGCCTCATTATCTTAATGTCTATCACACCATTAAGAAGTTCAGGAAACAGATAACAAACATTCACACCAGGGGAGATGCAATCCTCCCAGTGAATGGGGTGTCAACCGATAGTACTATCAATGTTTTCTGCTCGGCCACACATGGGTTCACTAGATACAGTTCAAGAATGAGGACTTTGATATCATGATAGAGATACTAACGGCAACAATCCCATGAAATCCACAAATTCAGTTAATCACATGAAATCACGCAGATAACAGTGACACATATCATATGATCAAGAAGAGTTTAGCAGTTATACCCCGATGTTTATACAACATTAAAAGAACAGGGGTGGTACGAAACTCACCTGATGATATAAGGTAGCAAAATCTCTCCAATCTAACAACAAAGAGATGATTCTGCATTTAATTATATTTAATAAGTTATTTTTGTTCTAGTTTACTGATTAGATCTTTCCGAACGTTCAATGTCAAAGACATTGCTTAATAAATCATCAACTCGATATTAATTATATAATTAATTAATTTAAGGTTATATCATACAATGTATGATAATGTAGGAATCTACATTGCATTAGATTCCTGATACAAAGTTGATGACTCTCTTGATTAATCTAAATAATCTCGGATTAATCAAATAGTTAATATTGTTGATTATAATATTAAGACAATTTTTAGATGATTTAATGGCTTAGAAATGATTAATCCTTGTTATTGATTACCCAAATATCATGAAATATCACAATGTAGCACCATAATAGGTGAAATAACCAGATTTAACATACTAATCTGACTGTTATCATAAACATCAGATAATCATTCCAATGAGTATGTTAATGATTATGATTAGTTTGAAACACTTGGATTTAACCTTTGCATTTCAAAGATTAATCAAACTAATCACCTACATTGTCATAATCAAATGGTTTAAACCATTATAATCATAGGTATGATTTCATGCAAACCGGGCATCACAACAGATCAAAACAAGGATTTAACCGTTAGAACTTCGTGTTCTTCGTTTATAATCAATCCTAGCCATCATCTAGGCAATAATCAACAATCCTAACTATCTCATTACGTTCAAAATCAAGATCTAATCAATCAAAATCAAACTAGAAGGTTAAAACGAACCGTTACCTGTTCTGACGAGTTCCTGCGGGTAAAACTACGATCAGGACTTGTATATACGATCCGTGGGATGATCCAGATGTTTGAGGAGCTTAGATTTGAAGTTTGGAAGTGTTTGCTGGCTGGTTTTTCGTTTAAGAACGAAGCAGGGACGAAAAAAATGAAGTTCTACAAGTTTCTATGCGATCTGATCATCAAAATATATTTTTTTGCCGACATAGTCGCCAGGCGTATCGCCTGGGTTGGTACACCCACGCCAGGCGTACCGCCTGACCCGATTTTCATCCCATTTTTGATTTAAACTTCGTTTCGCGATTCCGGGAGCATACGAACTCCGTTTTGCGTACGGTTTTCGCCCACGTTCATCATTTTTCACATTCTAACAATCCCCATTAACAAAAGTTGTTAATTCCTCGTGGATTTCAAACACGATCAAATGTGCTTACGTCATTAATGCCGAATTCTTCGTACGCAACTGCCACAATACTGAGGGAACATCCCCAAAGCCCAAGACGTGGTCCGGCTGCTCTCTATCTTGGAGCCTTACGCTAATCCAACCGTCTAGCCGATAGGACTTGCCAACACAGCATAGTTCTAAATTTTCAAAATATGACGTTGTTTTTTCAATAAATTTTTCCATTATAACATTTACAAATAATTAATTAGAGTATTTAGACATAATATCACTTCAATCATGGCTCTGATACCAATAAGGATCAGGATCGAGAGCTATATATATATATATATATATATATATATGATTGTGAACAAATAATAACCCATGGATAAAACAATAACCCATTAACCCAAATCTAATGACTAATCAAAAAGTTGAGTCTATAGGATTGTGTCACGTGTCATGTTTATATTTAAATACAGAAGGATAGTTTAGTCATTTGCACCATTTTAAAAAGCTGGAATTAATTTGGTGGTGCCATGTGTCACCTTCTAATATATTATAATATATCTACTTTTTTATTTAAAGTTTACCCCCTCATTTTTTATATATCCATAACATTTTTATCCTATAATATTTTTTTATAAAAATTGCAAAATTTTACTCGTCTTATTTTTCTCTTTAATTCCGTTATAGTCTTGACTAGTTTTTTTTTAACTTTTTTCGGATGTTCGTATTTACACGGATTGAATAAAAATAAATAATAAATAATTAGTAATAAAATTTTTAAAATTATTGAATGATTTTTGGATATAAAATATGATCGAACGTTACTCCCATATCAAAAGCACAACGATTTGAGTTCGAGTGCTCGCGACGCACTTGAATCCCTCAAACCATTATCTCTGATACCAACTTGTAACCCTCAAAATCCTCCCACGTGTGACACACGTTTTAAGATACCCTCAGAGTTAGGTCCAGATTTTTCAAATTAAAACATCCTTTTTAGTCACCAAAATAACCCAATGTTCACCAAACATCTATACTTAAGTTTATTCTACATTTAAAAACCCCATTACAACATTAACAACAATTTACAAAAGTTGTTGACTTTCAACCAAAACATGCTCGACCCGATCCTCATCGGTATTTCCGATCACATGATGTCACACCCCCAAATTCCCACTTGCGGTGTCAGACCGCTGGGGTGTGACGTGGCCAGAATCACAGTTCTTAGTCATATAGAACGACTCTATATGTGTTTGAAAATACGTTTAACATAACAACAATAACCAAAATAGTTTGTAAAACATGCAACAGAATATCATAAATAATCTAAAGCATCGGAAGTATAAATAGTTCATGCAACAGAAAATAAGTTGTTCAAATGCAGCGGAAAAAACCAACAGACACTACATTGTTTGTTAAACAAAATAAAATATCATTGTTTGTTGGTATGAATGCATGCGACTCGTGTTTTTTCCTTATGTGTATCCTGAATCCGAGTGCAAGATAGTTACCTGAGAATACATGTTAAGAAAAGTGTCAACACAAGGTTGGTGAGTTCAAATATTTTGATATCAGTACATAAGCAAAAATAATTTTTTGTCACGTGTCATGCTGTTTATTTATATTTGTCCAAGCCCTAGGCTCCAAGTGTCAGTTGCGTCTCTACCGAACTAGACTTGTCTACTCTTGCCTCCGTCATGTGTATCGTAAAAACAATGGAGATGGGTTGAGATTACACGCGTCCTGACATCCAGTCAAAGTTGGCGCCACGTGAGGTTCGTCACACCCAATTGTACTGTCTAAACTCACCTCGTTGTATACACATTAACAGTAAGACTGTACGAGGGCTTTGTTACGATACAACACTTAATGTTTGTCCAATAAACCAACACACACAATATGTTGGTACAAATATTGTTTCACTCACAACATGTATTCTAATATCCCTGAAAGTGGTCTAAGAAAACAACTATAAATACTAACCTAGACTTGACTTAATTACAACGAGTTAAAACCGAAAATCTTAAACTAAACCACTACGACAGGCAAGTGTATCTATCAATTGTAGAATAGCTAATGAAAGTCCGGATATCGAACCCACGAGACACTGACTTAACGAAATAAGATTAAAAAAATGATTTAAAACAAAGAATGGGTTTTGAGTAAAAATGACAATCAATTAAACTAATTATCCTAATTAAATTAGAAAAAGCAAGTTCAAATAATATTAAACCCTAAAACAAATTAATGATTTTAATTAAAAGAAATGGTTTACAATTTTAGAAAATCCTAAACAATTGAGAAAACTCTACTTAGGTAGAATTCATGTTTGTGATTATTGACACTATTGACTTTGTTTGATATGATGGAACTAGGATCTTAAACAACAAATTATGGCAGAAACATTAATTAAACAACTCATATTTAAATAATACCTTGATTTATTTCTTGAATATCAGAATTACAAATGATTTCCTTACAATTGGATGGAGCAATAATAACTTGAAAATCTAAAGATTTTGAACATCGGGTGGTTGATAATACAAGTTTTTGAGGAGAGGGTTTTTTCATACATTTATTTCTAAGTAAATTTTCGAATGCTTTACAATGCAATCGAGGCTTTTATTTATAGAGCCTCCAACCCTATCTAGTTGAACATCGTCAGCCTTATCCAATTGAACAGGTTCAGAAAATTCAAATATAATTTCTTTATTTAAAACATTAGTACTTATTCCATAAATAAAGAAATTATATTTGAATTTTCTGAACCTGTTTTATCTAAACAAATAAATATTATAAATTTAAAAGAAAAACAAAAGAAATTCTTAATAAATGAAATAAATAATGAAAGAATAAAAGAACAATTAAATGATAAAATAATTATTAATAAAATTAAGAAGATTGAAGAAAAATTTATAAAAAATGTTTGTGCAAATATTCCTAATGCCTTTTGGCAAAGAAAACAACATATTGTAAAGTTACCATATATAAAAGATTTTAATGAAAAAGATATACCAACAAAATCTAAAGCTATACATATGAATCAAGAATTAGAAGAACATTGTAAAAAAGAAATAAAAGATTTATTAGATAAAGGTTTAATTAGATCTTCTAAGTCTCCTTGGTCATGTTCTGCATTCTATGTAAATAATAGCGCTGAAATTGAAAGAGGTGCTCCAAGATTAGTTATAAATTATAAACCTTTAAATAAAGTATTAGAATGGATAAGATATCCTATACCAAATAAAAGAGATTTATTAAAAAAGATATATGAAGCAAAGGTATTTTCTAAGTTTGATATGAAATCTGGATTTTGGCAAATCCAAATAGCTGAGGAAGATAAATATAAAACAGGATTTAATGTTCCCTTTGGACATTACGAATGGAATGTAATGCCCTTCGGATTAAAAAATGCTCCTTCCGAATTTCAAAATATTATGAATGACATAATTATTCCTATAGGAAATTTTTCAATAATTTATATTGATGATGTTTTAATTTATTCTAAGTCTTTAGAACAACATTTTAAGCATTTGAATATATTTTATGATATAATTCATAAGAATGGACTAGTAGTATCTCCTACTAAGATAAATCTATTTAAAACTGAGATAAGATTTTTAGGTCATAATATTAAGCAAAATACTATTATACCTATAGATAGAAGTTTAGAATTTACTAATAAGTTTCCTGATGAAATTAAAGATAAGAAACAATTACAGAGATTTTTAGGATGTCTGAACTATATACATGATTTCTTTAAGGATTTAGGAATCATATGTAAACCTTTATATAAAAGATTAAAAAAGAATCCTGAGCCATGGACACAGGAACATACAAATATTATAAAACAAATTAAAACTAAAATAAAACAATTACCATGTTTAAATATTCCTCATCCTAACGCTAAATTAATAGTTGAAACTGATGCTAGTGATTTAGGATTTGGAGGAATATTAAAGCAATCTTTAGAAAATAATAAAGAAAAATTAGTTAGATATTATTCTGGATCATGGAATGATACTCAAAAGAATTATTCAACTATAAAAAAGGAAATTTTAAGTATTGTATTATGTATTAAAAAATTTGAAGATGATTTATATATGAAACCTTTTTTATTAAGAATTGATTGTTTGTCTGCAAAACATATTTTAGAGAAGGATATAAAAAATTTAATTTCAAAACAAATATTTGCAAGATGGCAGGCATTATTAAGCAATTTTGATTTTCAAATTGAATTTATAAAAGGAGAAAATAATTCTTTACCAGACTTTTTATCAAGAGAATTTTTACAGGGAATATGAGCAAGGATACAAAAAAGATTGTTTTATCTAAATCAAAGCCATCATTATCAGCAAGTTCTTCTTCAAGTTCTCCATTACCTATTCACAATAGTTTTACTCCATTATCTCCATTTCCAAGATTTAGACCATCTTCACCTGTTCCTATATCTTCCAGACCACCATATTCTTCTATTGTTCAAACAACTAGAATTCTACCCCAATCAATTATTCGCCCCAATATATCTCCTACAACAGATTCTAGTTTATATTCTATAAATCCTCATCATAAAATTATCAAGATTTTAGAACCTATCGAAGAAGAAAAAGTTTCTCAAAGCTTTTTAACCCTTATAGATTATTTATATCCAAGAAATTGTCATTTTTATGATTCTGATCAAAAGAATATTGATTATTACCAGGCTATATTAGTTGATACCGGTTCTGTTGATATTCAACATATTCTCAATCCTCAAATCCCATCAAAAATTGACTATTCCAAAATAAAAATTAAAAAGATTATAAGTCTTGAAGAATGGAAATCTAAACCATTTGTTCAAAAAACTCTTTCAAATTTCAATTCATATTCTCAATATAATTATTACGATTATCAAGAAGCTTGGGAAAAGGCTCTTTTATTTAGAAATTTTAATCATTCCTGGTTTATATACTATGATGAACAATTCTCAAACAATTATCCAAGATGGTTTGTTAAATGGTTTAAGTATATTGGAATCATTCCAAATGCTTTTCCCAAACAAATTCTTGAGGCCTATAATAAGTTTATAGACTATTTTAAGCAAGATGGAATCCCCGATTTTGAATACACTCTTCAATTTATGACTGTATTTCAAATTCCTTGGATTTTCTCCTGGACTTATCATTATCAAGTTAAACAAGATATATCTCCTCCTCTTCTCCTAAGACATTATAGGAGTAAATGGTGGAATAAATTTTCAATTGAAAAAGCCAATATTGCTTCTGTGCAAAAATATTATATGTCTATATCCAGTCAATATGAAAGATCTGTAAAGACTCCTATTATTCAAAATCAAAATTCTTTTCAAGATCAAGACTATATAATTCGACTACAGTCTTGTTCTACCCCTGAAGAAATGCAGAAAATTATTAATGAGATTAAGCAATCTCCTTCGGGGTCAAAGCGTTCTACCAATGAAGAAGATTTACAAGATTCTCAAGATCCGTATGAAGATATTGGACCCATATAAGTTATCCATGGGTTGATCCGTTTTTAATATGGGTTAATATCAATTATTGTCAAGAAGATAAGATTTTCAAAAGAAGATAAGATTTTCAAGATGTGACAACTTTTATTAAAGTAGCTGCAACAATTTGTCAGAGATAAGATTTTCAAGTTGAACTTTATGTCAAGGAGGCTAGCTACTCTGCCAACTTTAATAAAGGAAGACAATTTACTTTGCCGACAATGTTGAATTATTTTCCAATTTAATTCGGATAAAGATGACAATGTTCAATTGGATAAGGCTGACGATGTTCAACTAGATAGGGTTGGAGGCTCTATAAATAAAAGCCTCTATTGCATTGTAAAGCATTCGAAAATTTACTTAGAAATAAATGTATGAAAAAACCCTCTCCTCAAAAACTTGTATTATCAACCACCCAATGTTCAAAATCTTTAGATTTTCAAGTTATTATTGCTCCATCCAATTGTAAGGAAATCATTTGTAATTCTGATATTCAAGAAATAAATCAAGGTATTATTTAAATATGAGTTGTTTAATTAATGTTTCTGCCATATTGCTATATTTGTTTGTTATTTAAATCTTAATGCTCTCGATCCTGATCCTTATATATGTATATATATATATATATATATATATATAGGGTAATGATGTTCTTAAAAGGCTCAAAACCTTAAAAAGTATAAGAAGCCACAAAATAATGAAATGTGGATTAGAAGCCTAAGAGTAAACATGTCAAAACAAAAAATGAACATACACATGCAAGTCACATGCAAATTTCTCTCATTTTTTTAAACGCTCATAACTTGTTTGTACGTTAATATTTTTTTAAAAAAATTTACACCATAAAACTATGCGTTTTTTTTACCATTCTAAAAAGTATAATATTAATATATTTTTTTAAAATACAAATAATGACTTATACCGAGTGCCACGTGTCAATCTCAGAGGTGAGTCAGCATCCACGTGTCACCAGGACATGCCACGTGGCGCCACGTGTCAACACGTGGACACATGCAACATACTGCTTTCAGACGCTACGCCCCGAACCAAATGTTGGGGCTAGGCTATGCGCCCCAGACTAGGCACCACGCCCCAAACCAAACGCTGGGACTAGGCAGTACGCCCCAGACCCAAAATTCGCCTATAAATACCAGGCCACCAGATTTCGATTCTGGTTACGAAAATCGACCTTCTAACCCTCAAATCTTGACCCTACACCTCCAAATACCCATATTTAACCCCTCCAATCATCTAGTGTTCAACACGAGGTGTTGCCAAACTTCTGTGAGGTAAAAATCTCATTTTGTATCATTTCAATTCGTTATAATACTTGTTTTAGATCTTATTATTATTATATAATCGGATTATGTTTATTTGTTTGTATTTAATCAAAAACAAGTCGAGGTTCTGTCTGACTAGTTTTTGGTGTGGGGCCCCGGAACCGGGCACCTCACAGAGGTTGGTTTTCATCATAACACATAGCTCTTAAACTAAAAACTTTCATAATCATGCAGCGGAATTGTAAACATAGTTTGATAAACAGAAATCAATAAAGTGTCTGTATCAAAAAACATATCGGATTGCCAAAAACAACCGGATCGTATGACTCTATGCCCGAGCTCCATGCCCTCTCATATCATACCTTCAACCTGACATACATGCTAAATCAAGTCAGCTTACGCTGGTGAGTTCTAGTTTTCATAAAACAACATTAAACATACTTAACATACACATCATTTCATACACATAGTCCATAACCTTAGCACATAACATCCTTACATCATCATCATCATACGTTCCACTGTTACCATACGAACAGTGGGCTTATGCCGGCACAAGGCTCCATAACCGTTGATCTGTCCCGCCGAAGCGTTCTACAGATCCATACTTACCCAGTAGCAAGTACTGGAGCAACCATACTTACCCCATCCATACTTACCCAGTAACGAGTACGGGAGCAACCTCATACTTACCCCGTAACGAGTACGGGAGCAACCTCATACTTACCCAGTACAAATACTGGAGCAACCATACTTACCCAGTACAAATACTGGAGCAACCATACTTACCCAGTACAAATAATGGAGCAACCATCATTCATCATGACATGACACATTAGCACCATATCATCATTCATCATAACATCGTATCATTATCCTAATAACATAGGATTTCTCATACAGGGTATGCTAGTATCGTGTCATCATAACATCCTAGTACCATGCACATGTCATGCTAGCAGCACGTCATCATATCATGCATCATGACAACATAAACACATTTTGCTAACATGTAATCATCATAACATCATACTTTCATCATAGCATACCTAGGATTTCATCATAACATAACATCATACTTTCATCATAGCATACCTAGGATTTCATCATAACATAACATCCTTATTTATCATCATGGCATGTTATCATTCAGTTTATCATCATAACTTACTAACATGCATTCATCATTCTTAGCACACCTTCATGCAATAATCATACTAGCACCTTAACATGCATACATAGTCAGGGCATATCATCATTCATTCATCATCATCATAGGCACATAACATCATAGACATAACAATAAGCATGTATGTCAGCCCAAAACATTAAGCATAAAATAGGGCGTCTAGAACTCACCTGATAGTAGACTCCTGTTAACCTTAGCCGAACTCCTTAGCTAGGGCCTTAAGGACCTATATCAGTTACATCATATCATCACGTACCATCACATCACATACTTAGACTTAGAAATTATTCTAAGTCCTCATTGCCTACTAGTCCCCCTTATTGAATCCAAGTTCTCAACACTTAGCTAAGTGTTCGAAACCCTTGAAATTCATTAAGTCTTCATGTACACGAAATCCATGAGTATTCGAAACACCAGTACACGAAATACCCAAGGTACACGAACCCCCTTGTGTACACGAACATCCCTGTGTACTCGAACCCAATGGTGTACTCGAAATCACCACATACTCGAAATACTTGTACTCGAAATAATCATACATAATTTCGAGTACCCTCTTGTGCACGATTTCGTGTACTCATCATTTCGTCATTAAACATCTCAGAAATTCATCTAAGACTTTGGGGAGCTAGTTCTAGGTTCCTTTGGTTGTCACCAACGTATTGGAACCTCAAAGTTACGAACTTTATGCATAAAGGTGTGAGCTTTATGCATAAGTTCACCCTTTGTTTAACCATCCTAACTTTTGTATAAAAATCTAACTTTCTATACAAGAATCACTTACTTGAAGGTAGCTGATCCTCCTGGTAAAAATCCCGTGCGTTTCCTACTTCGTTTGGTCGATCAAAGTTTGATTCTTGAAATTCTTGGACTTAAACTTCGTGTACTCGAGGGCAGATGAGCTTCCAGCCAAAGGTTCGCACATTTCCCAAGGCACGACTATTTATAGACAAGGTCTCTGTATTCGAAAACCCTGTACACGAAAATATAGTGTACTCGAAATGTGATGTATTCGAAATCTTCATTATTTCGAGTACACGATTTCTAAGCCCCATTTTGGTTATTTTTCGTCTATTTTCCCACAAGTTACTTATCCGTTACACGGGCGTAGAATTCAAATAACTTGTATCTTAGAAAAATTTGGGATGTTACATTTGGGAAACAAACAATTATAAGTAGAGATTCTGCCTAATTGTTTTCAGAAAACTTAAGAATTATAAGTCGAGGTTCTGCCCGACTTAAAACCTGAAAAATCTCACTTTTATAAGCAGAAACTCTATCCTAAACAAGTATACGAAACCTCGGTCCTATAAGACGTTGTAATGCCCAATTGTCTAAAACTATTGGCATTGCAAATACTTATATTTCTATTATTATTATTTATATGTTTTAAAATATAAATAATACATTTAATAGAAAAGCACTCCTAATAGGTTCAGACTAGAACCGGACTACCATCTATATTCAGCTGCAGGTTGGAGCAGGACGGTTATCAGATTATTATTAATCTGTGAGTCTTCATACTCCCCCTTTTAATGTTTCAGTATCTAAAACTCGGGGATTCATTACCAAACCCTTTTCAAAATACATAATATGTCTAAGTATCTATTAGTATTCAAGCATGTGATATCTGTTGCATGAGGTGTTCGAGGTATTTTGGTGGTGCATGTTTAGTGAATTTATATTCAGGTTATTGATTGTTGTTGGTTGAGATTACATGTTCAGTATCTGGTGAATTCATATATGTCTGTCTCTATTTTGTAAGTTATCTCATTGTAATGTGACTCATGTTGCATGAACTACTTATGATTACTTGAGCTATCATGTGAACTGTATGGAACTCACCAGCACGTTGTGCTGATCCTTTCCAAAACCAAAACCTTTTCAGGAAACCACATGTGTATATCATTACGTTTTGCAGAGACGTTTAAGATCAAAAAATTCAGGTATGATATCTAGACCGTTTGTGTTCTGAACCAGTCGTCAAAGCAAGTTGCACCCACCCCTGCCGACGTCCTATAAACCGCTTCCGCAAAGCGCCACAAGCTCTGACGAGCATCCACGGGCGACCGAGGGGGTGGGGTGGGGTGTGACATGTCTTTCAAGTTATTTATGGTGTTAACATTTATGGTGTTTATGATGTTTAAAAGTTAATGAACTAAAACAAAGTATTTTATGGTTTTTTGAAACAAAAAACACCATAAACACTTTTATGTTGTTTTTTTGTAACGCATCTGTACATTTTATGGTGTTTTTCGAATTATTTTATGGTGTTTATGATATCTAGGTGTTGATAAAAATAAAACGGGACATTTTATGGTGTTTTTTAACTTAGATTTATGGTGTTTACATTTTATGGTGTTTTTTCTTGATATTTTATTATATTTATGTAAATAGGGGTAAGGTATGTCTTTATCTTTCCCTCCTCAGACCCCACTCTAAGTGGGATTTTACTGGGCATGGATGTTGTTGTTGTTGTATGGTGTTAACATTTTGTGGTGTTTATGTTGTTCGGATATTCATAAGATCAAAGCTGGACATTTTATGATGTTTTTCGTGTTCAGTGTGATAAACATCTAGAAAACACCAAGAAACATAAAATTCATATACATCAATTCAGGTCGGTTTTTTTCATATAGCAATATTATACTCGTTGAAAAAAATTAAAAAATGCATGATTTTATGGTGTAAATTTTTTTTTTGAAAAAAATAACATATAAAAAAGTTATAAACGTTTAAAAAAAATAGAGAGAAGTTGTTAAAAAGTCAACAATGATTAAAATACACATTATACCCCTTCAATCACTTAAATTCCCTCTTAATTCTCTCCAATGACGTGTCACACTTACAACCATTCATCTTAAAAATCAATGGCTTAGATTTCTTCCTACACTTTTTATAGTTTTTCTCCTTTTTAACATAACCCTATATATATATATATATGTATATATATATAGGGGCCGGTTAATGTACAAAGGGGTTAAACGGTACTAAGCGTAGGAAGGAACCAGAACGTGCCATGTGTCATATAGAAAAAGGGTATAATCGTCACAAAAAATCACACACCACGTTATACAAAATTACAGACCGTGATACTGGATAATTACGGACCAAGTGTAAAATCATGCTATATGATATCACAGACCGTCATTTGATGCCGGTAATCAAGGAATTACTAGATAAATCACGGACCAATAATCACGGACCGTACTTTAACACTCAAAATCAAAGAAAAACTGTATAAATCACGTACCAGATCATCACAAACCGTGTTATATAAAAATTAAGGATCGTTATTTTGAATGCATAATCAATAACGAACCGCATAATTACAGACCAATAATCACGGACCAAACTTAAAAATCACGGACCATACAAAAAAATCGAAAAAAAACCATAACAATATCATACTCAAATTAAAGATAATAAAATTCTTAATTTTATGGTGTAATTTTTTTTAAAAAATAATTAAGCATTTAAAAGTTATTTGATTTTAAAAAAATTGGTGGAACTTGATTTACCCACACAAAAAGTCAACTAGAGTTGGTTATTCCTTTTTTGCCCTTTCAGCTTTAAATCACGCAAGTTTATAGGAAAAAGTGGGGACCACAAGATCTTAACCATTGATTAATTTGATCAAAGGCTGAGAATCCTTCTTATCCTTCTCACCAAAAACTCCCTTTGTATTGGAACCGTCTCCTATATATATATATATACACACACACAATTATCAAATGTAATCATTACACATATACAGTAATACTAATTTTTTAAGTTTTTATGTTTCTGTATAAAAGGTTTATGGTACAAAGGCAAGGAGCTATCATTGGGTTTAAAGCATAGTGGTACTCCTTGACCACAAGCAATGCGAGGTCTTGGGTTCGAGTCTCGCCTAGAGCAAAATATGTTCTGGGTGAGCTAGAGGGTTTTTTCAGTGTGAGTTTCCTCCTAGATGGTGTGGTGGTTCCTCGATTCGGCACTCACCAACGCCCGGCTTTAAATGTTTTCGGGGGTTGGTAGCGGTCTGTGGTAGCAGCGCGTGTGTTGTTGGGTCCGAGTACTCGTTTAGCTGTTAAAAAAAAAAAAAAAAAAACAAAGGCAAGGAGCTCTTGCCCAATGGATCCACCGGCAATTCAAGGACTAACATAAATATTGCCTCCTATTTAACCTATGTTCAAAACCTTCTCTCTTTTTTTCTTTTTCTTTTTTTTACGCATATACATAATTAAACGTTAACGCTTATTATACTAAATAACAATAGTTTTTTTTTTAACACTAACCATTCTTGAATTAAATAACGTTACGAATTAAAAAAAATAACAATATTAATATAGTGAACGTTTTTTGTTATTTAATTGTAAGATTTTTAAAATTGTTCACTTGTATTTGGGTTCTACTGCTTATGATTAAAATTTGCTTTAGTTACAGTCAAATTTATTGTTTTAGGACAAGTTAACAACTAATGTGGTTGGTTTTTTGTCTGCATTTTAATATTCGTAATGTTCGAATCCATGGACCATGCATCACCTTTTTGATCACACATATATATAAATAAGACACACCTACATAAATAATTAAACACAAACACTTCTTAAAATTTAATAACAATACTAATTAGAAAAAATATTAACAATTCTTAGTTAAATTATGACACTAATTAAAAAAATTAAAACTTTTACGATTACAAACGTCTTTTTATCAGTTAAATGATTTTTAACATTGTGCACTTATATTTGGGGTTCATATTTCGTATTATTGACATTTACTTTTGTTATGGTTTGATTGTTATTTTAGGACGAATTAGCAACCACAATGGTCAGTTTTTTCATCTGCATTTTAATCCATGAAGTTCGATTCCATGCACCATTTCTTTTTCACACATAGATAAATTAAAAAAACATTAACAAATTTTAAATTATATAACGATACTAATGAAAATAATAACATTAACAATTCGTAGATTAAATAACGATTATACTCATGAAATTTTTTTGTTGTTTTAGTTATATGATTTTTAGCGTTGTTTATGATTGACACTTGCTTTTGTTATGGTTAGGTTTATTGTTTTACGATCAGATTTTTCGTCTGCATTTTGATATCTGTGATGTTGTAAGCGCTGTCGTGATTGAAAACCCATATGGGCAAGGCAGGTTTTTAACATTGTGTGTTATGTATTGTTTCCATGACAAACTAACAATCGTTGGCCGATTTTTTGGTATGCATTTAATATTTGTGATGTTGTAACTACCATCATGATCAGATACTCATATTAGGACTAGCCCACTTGGTAAAGGCTTGCCTCTTAGAATGGGAGATCATGTGTTCAATCACATGCAAAGGTGCAATATTGGTGTAATTTAGGTGGAGAGAAATATTAGCCGTTCAAAAAAAAAAGAATGATACAACATTACGACTTAATATTTTTTTAGCATACTTATAATTGATAGATATTGTATTTTTTGATTCAATATGGGATTCTTGCCGCAACACGCGGGGTACACCCTTAGTTTCAAGTAACAAAGCAAATAAATTAGGTTTATTTATTTATTATTATTATTTTTTTGTTTTTAATGTGTTTTAAAATAAATTAGAAGGTTTCCTCGCGTATTGCGTTGGGAGGTCTGCTACTATTTTGAATATCAGAATTAAGTCAGGATTCTGTAAATCAAAATACAGATACAAAAACATGTCAGAACGGTTGTCACTATAACATAAACTCCAAAGGGCACTTGTTGTAAACATGTTAGTCACTTCCAAAAAAAGCGTTGTGTTTAATCGTTGAATTCAGTATCAAAAAACATAAACATAAGATCAACAAATAAAATAGGAAAACGAAAAATTATTATTTATTTAAATATTAATATTGTTAGTAATCATTTAATAATAGTAAAAAAAATTAAAAACAACCTAAAACTCGTCTCGCAAAACTCGGTCATGACAACGATAACAATATCACGAATATCAAAATACATACCTAAAAACCGGTCGTAATAATTGTCAATTCATCGCAAAAAGATAAATCAAATCATCGCAAAAACATGTCTCACTCCTAAGAATTACGAATGCAAACAAAGTGAAGCAGAGGAACATAGGAAAACACTATCGTGGTGACGTGGTGTCAAAAACAAAGTGGTGCCGAAAACAAAAACTTAAGAAAACCACATATTAAACAAAAAAGAAACCGAGGAAGACACAATCGTGGCCAAAGTGAAACGTACAAACTTTACACTGCTCCGCTCCATCGCTTTTAATTTTATATATATATATATATATATATATAAAATTTATTTCCACCTATTTTTATTTATATTTTGACAATTGATTTAAATTATAGCCAATGGCCTTGCATGTTGAAACCTAATGATTTAAATAATTGTGTCTTACCAAAATATCAAGTTTAAATCCTTATAAACACATAATTAAGTGTAATTATGCGTGTAAAATTGTTGTTTAAGAAAATTATATTAAGTTGTAAAGGATGTGGTATCAGTGGTAGTATATGGAGTTAAGAGTCATTAGGTGAATTAATGTGATGTGATTCCTTTCCTAAATAGTTATTTTTGTCAACTATAAGTAAATTGAACCATTTAACCTAGTCGTACATCATGTGGTTATAGGTGTCTAGGTGTTGATAATTCATATCAAAACAACAGTTAATATATAGTTATTGGGGCGGGCGGTACCAAGATAGAATAGACTTACTAATATGCCCAAAGTCTTTGCCATAATAAACATTATATCATATAACTTTAAAACTAATTAGGTAGGTCTTCAAATGCCAAGAAGTGTTAGCATTTCATTGATTTTAAACTTTACAAGGGGATATCGGTTCTTGTTCTTTGTCGTTTTTGTTTCACACATTATGGAATAAGCTTGGTTACATGTATGTGTAATGTGTTTGCTTCTACCATAAAATACCATATTTTTTACAAGTGAAATGCCGGATGTATTTGTTGGGCTAGTATGTCTTGGTGACAACACAATATACAATGACCACAAAAATTTTAAATAGCTAAATAATCCATACTTAAAATGATCGTATAGTTGAGCATCTGAATTTTTACAAGAATAACACCTTTATGTTTAAAATGATCGTATACTTAAAAAAATAATATTTTTACATTTTTTATGTTTAATAACTATTTACATAAACATCGTTCCACATCAAACGTAATCGATCCAACACGTAGCCGTAAAAATGTAGGTTTTAATTTATATAATAGTTTGGTAAATGAAAATAGTAAGTGGAAATGTGTTCTTCATCATATAGCAGTAAAAATACAAGTTTTTGTTCATATAATACTTTTTAAATGAAAACAGTAAGCGACAAATGTCTAACACTATGAGTAGCAAGCGCGGATGATATACGAGACGTAACCTTATATCCACTATAAAGTCTGAAGAGTTTGAAAAATTTAATATTTTGGCTTGCCAAAAAGAAAATGAAATCTCATTTTTATGTTTTCGTTGTCATAGTTCATGTTCTATTAATTGTCAAAGTTTCTACAACAACTTTTGAATATGTTTTTCTTGTAATAACATAATTTTTATTCATTTGAAGGATGAGACAAACCCTAGAGTCGATGAAAATAACCATTTGTTAGAAAGAGACCTTTTGAACAATATAGAACATGCACAAAATATTAGATGTTTGTAATGAGAACTACTCGTGGAAGAAGAATCACACCAGTATGACGTATCAAAAGGAAAGATGACTCTGTTTTTTTAAATTTATGTTAAATAAATCTCTACGCTTAGTAATCCTGAATCATAAAATGCAAAGATGATGATGACATTGATGATTATAAAATGCATTTGTGGATTTTTTATGCATTTTTTGGAATCAGTGTTTCAAAATAAAAAAAAACTATCAAATTAAATTATATACTTGTTATTATTTAGTCTCTTTAAAAAAATAAAATATAAAAATCGGTGTTTTCAATTAACCGGTTTAGTTATGCCTAGATGGCTGCCAGATTGGATTTATATGGGTTGGGTTTTTGGTTTTTCGAACGGGTTTATATCCAAACCAGTTCATCAAAAAACCAGTTTGATAATTAAAATCTGGTTCGGTTAAAAGTTAAAACTTGAGCCCACCGATTTTTCATTTTGTCCACCTCTAAATGATTTATTGTGAAATGCTATGAATCTCTCAGTTAGAGGTTAAAAAAAAACCGGTTTGGGTTTACAAATCGGTATTTAGTTGATCTCAAATCAATTCCAGCCAAACCGGTCGAATTGCCGGTTTGGCATAGGTTCGAGATTTTGGCTTTAAAACTGGTTTACAAACCGACCCAAACCGGTTTCAACCCCTCCAAACCGGTTCCTATAGGTTTGGCATCCTCTTCTCTCAGACCGGTTTCCAAACCGAATCTGGTGTTACCCCAAACCGATTTAGGACTATCATTGACCAAACCGGACCGGTTTCTAAACAGAACCGGTTGGCCAAAAAAACGGTTTGTACACCACTACTCTTAGTTAGAGGTGGGCAAAAAAACTGGACCCGGAACTGACAACCCGAACCGGAACAAGCCATACCTGAACAGGTGGGTGCAAACGGGTCCGGTTTTTCAGACAAATTAAAACCGGAACTGGTTCCACCTGTACCCGGCCAAAACCCGAACTGGAACCGGTCAAAAACCGGTCGGAACCGGTCGAAGCCCGGAACTGGAACCGGAACCGGAACC
This sequence comes from Mikania micrantha, assembly GCA_009363875.1. Classification (NCBI taxonomy): domain Eukaryota; kingdom Viridiplantae; phylum Streptophyta; class Magnoliopsida; order Asterales; family Asteraceae; genus Mikania; species Mikania micrantha. The sequence continues at coordinate 32,019,319 of CM018682.1, read as the reverse complement.
GGAACCGGGTATTGACTTTGTTGACCGGAACTGGAACCGATTGGAATCGGAACCGGTTCCAAAAAAAAACCGATTTGCGCACCTCTACTCTCAGTTATGAATTACGGGCCTAATTTTTTGGTGGGCTGGGATTGAGAAAGATGGAGCGGCCGTAGGCCCATAGCTGTTTTCTTATCTGTTGATTTAGAGTCGCTCAGTCGCACACTCGCATGCTTAATGAGTTAATGTTATAACGGACTGACAAGTGAGAAATGAGAATATGAAGATAAAACGGCCCAATTTATTTCGTTTTAAAGGATTTTATTAAGTATGGTATTTCTTAAACAAGACCTCGAGATGGGCAAATAAACCGGTTCTGAACCAGAACTGATTACCCAAACCGGACCGCAACCATTCCTACCCGAACTGGCAGGCATTAATGATTCCGGTTCCTCAGAGAAAACGAAACCATAAATGAAATTACCGGATCGGTTGCACTTTTACCTGGATAAAGCCCGAACTGAAACTAACCAAAAACCCGATCCTAATCGGAATCGATTATTGACTTTGTTAACCAGTACCAGAACCGGCTGATAAAAACCAATTTGCGCCTCTATTATATCTGTATGTACAAAGCACTACATGCAAGGGCATTATAGTTTATGTAATCTTTAGGTAAACTTGGTTGGTATAACTAATTTTAAATAGAAAACTGTATAATGTATTTTTATGCCGTATTACATAGGAAAAGCGAGTCGTCACATGCCATATGACCAAGTTAATTACGTATAAAATATATGTAAATTGAGTAATTATATTAATAAAATAATGTTGAAATATAGAAGTTATTCAACGTTTTGAACAAAAATATTTGAAATAGTGAGGAAAAACTAAAAAGATTGAAAAACTAAAATATACTCGATAGTCGATAGTCGACCAATGATGTCTTGTCCTAATGGTAAGATGGATGTATGGAGGAAGTGATAGAAGACCCATGTCTTGGGTTCGATTCTTGATCCCACCCGGTTTTACCGACCTTCCACCGTCGTGCCTTTGGGCGGGTGTGTGCTTGGGTTGGGTTTCCTCCGGGAATTGGTGGGTGGTGGGTGCTCCGTCCTTCTGGACTAATAGTCAACTTGGGCATTCTTAAGCCATTGTGGGACGCGTATGAAGTACCCGACGGTTGATTAGTTGGTCGTTAAAAAAAAAAAAGATATGACATAATTATCAATAAGGTGTTGAACATTTCAATATTTAAACAAGATACCAAACTTTTCGATGTGAATATATTTAGTTTCCCTGTTATTTAATAAGATATGCCCAGCAATTGAATAGCGTGTGAATCTGAAATGGAACAACTATATTTCAAGTTCTAAGAAATAACCGATCGAAATCGTTGCAGGTACGTACTCCAATATCTTTTGTTAGAAGACTTTACGTAGCCCATCGAATACTCAAACCATATACACAAAGAGAAGACTATGTGTTTAATTTAATTTAATTAATTAGGTTAGGCATGAGCGAAGGATAATCCCCCCCCCTCCCCCGGTCCGCATTATTAGTTTTTCGGCTGAAAGATTATTTTTTTGTTTTGTATTAAGTATTGGTTTGTTATCTTGGTTCAAAAAATTAACATGTATTTTGACCTCTCTCAGGTTTTTGATTTAAAGTTTATCCTTATAAATATTGTCAAAACTTTTAAGTTTTTCCTTCTAAACTTAAGTTTTATTTGTAAAATTTTAAGTTTTATCCTTAAACTTTGTAAATGTTGTTTTAACCCTTTCAAGCTTTTAGAGCTTAGAGTTTATCCTTACACTTGATTAAAAATGTAGGTAGCAATTTGCAATCGACCATTTCTAACCCTTCAACTTTCCAAATCTTTATGTTTCACTCCTAAGTTTTTAAGATTTATCCCAATTGCCACCGACCGCTTATACTACTCCAATCTTCAAAAAGTTTAGGTTTCGCTCATAAAATTTTTGGTAAAATCCCTAAACTTTGTAAAATATTACTATAACCTCCTCACATTTTTAGAGTTAGAGTTTGCCCATATACTTAATGTTAAAATTTTAAGTTCACTTATATACTTTTATGTTTTATTTCTAAACTTTGTTGACAATTTGATTTTGTCAAGATTTAAGAGTTTATAGTTTATCCATATGCCTAATGTCAAAACTTTTGTGTTTATCTTTTAAACTTTTAGGTCTCATCCATAGAATTAATTGAATGTTACTTCGACTCCCTCTTGGTTTAAGAGTTTAATACTCAATTTGAAATGTCGATAGCAACCTGTCACTTAATATCATACTATAACTTTTAAGTTTTACTTCTAAATTGAAGTATATCCTAAACTTTGTATAATGTTATTTTATGTACGCTTTTAGTTGATTTATGCTTCAATGTAAATTTTGTTACGAAACAAATTAAGTCAAATATAATAGGTGTCATTTAACTTCTAATCATAGGAACGTGAACCACTGTTGTCCTTATCAATTCCTCTATTGATGATTCTTCCAATAAGAGTACACTAGCCTCGACATTAATCCATTTAAACAACCAAAAACTTTGATACCAAATAAAGTAGTTATGAAAACGATCAAATGCCTCAAGAGTATAATAATAATCAAAGACTTCAATGCGAAACCAAAAGGTTCAAAAACAAGGTTCTTATTGAAACTTAATCAAAATAAAAAAAAAAAAACTAAAAATAAATGAAAACAAATCCTAACATTTATAAATTATAATACATCCTAGCAACCTAAAGATAATGACAAACTAAAAAACAAACAAAATAAATATACTAAAAAGATAAATATGGAAATTCAAAGAATAATCTTGACATTTAACAACCCTTGTAACATATTTATGTAAATTGTCTAAAGGGTTGAGAAGTATTAATCAGTTTGTAAATGTTATAACCAGGATCCATGTAAATGCGTCAACCAACTTACTTAAAAAGTTGGTTAGTCTATTCGATTAAACGTGTTAAACAAGTTAAACCTAAGCACTAACATATTACCTAAACGTGTCAACTCCAACATTATCTAAATCTACACGAGAATTCAAAATCTGATAATTTCCGCGTTACTGTATAATTTAAAAGTTTGAACCACTTCAAACCTATCTGGATTCAATTAAATTTAATAATAATTTTGTACGATAGAAATTTCTTCGTAATAAGCCCTCTCTCCACTATATATACATATGTGATATTAAGAATTGTTTCATCACAGAGAACATACATATATATTTCAAGTAAATAGAGGAGATATTGGTTCTGATCACGAGTTGCACGTAAAAGTTGCAAATTGTAGTTTGTATTTTCAAATTTTCATACCAGTTTAAGTTGATAACAAAAAGGTACAATCTTTATTTACTTGCATTATTATATAATTTGTGGAATATGAAATATTATGTTGGTTATAACATTATTTTAAGCGTGGATACATTTTATAACACCTATATCTCATTACAAGGAAAAGACATCTAACAATGACAAAAATCGTCGATATAAATGCCATTTTTTTTGTTGATAGAGGCCAGGATATAGATACGACCTAACGTTGTCTGTAAGGATTGATAGTAAATCGTAAAATTTATTTTGCTTTCTTTCAATTTTTCCACTTTCTTCCGTTTTGAACGAAAAGTTGGCAAGGGAAGAACGATTAGCGTAACGTGGGTATTCCATATTGTTATTATTAAATATATCATGCGCGTTATTGTCATCTATTTGCATCACTTTTTATTCAGTGGGTGTAAATGGCTCACCAAGCTTTAAATCAACTTTTGCAATAAGTATTCCCTCGTTACAAAGTAATAAAATAATGAGTAAATTACGGATATAATTATTGTGGTTTGTAAGTATTTGCTCTTGGTTCATAGTTTTAATAAATTACCCATATAGTCCCTAACTTTGACATTAATAACACATATAGTCCTTAAGTTACCAAATTACCATCATATAGTTGACCAAATTACCCTTACATAAGGACTATATGGGTTACAATGTCAAATGTTAGGGACCATATGTGTAATATATGAAATTAGAGACCAAAAGTGAAATAATAACAAAACACGATGACCATTTCGGTAATTTACTCTAAGCTTATGATTTATGATGGTAGCTTCAATTTAGACTTAATTCATTTAAGCAAGGACCATAGTCTATATATATATATATAGATATATAGATTGAATTCTATGAAAACACAATGCTAGAGAAAAAACCCTTAAATCCTATGTGAGTCATTGATTTAGAATCTTGAAAATAAATATGTGGTCCACATTAAATCCGAATAAAAAATTGGGTTTTGAATAAACAAATCTTTTTTAATGTGGGTTAATGTGGACTACATATTTATTTTCAAGATTCCAAATCAATGGCTCACATAGAGTTTAAGAGTTTTCTCTTTAAGATTTAGTTTAGTTGGATTCAATTCCCATATATATATAGATATATATGGGAGGGTTTCTAAGAAAACCTTTTTTTTTTTAGTAAAAAGAAAACTAATCAGACTCATTATCAATTAATTTATTTTTCATTTTTATTTCTTATTATTATAAGGTAAGGAATGAACAAAAAAAGAAAAAAAAAATTAAAAATATATGCATTTCATGTTATTGCATATATGTAACTTGTATGCTACATTTACTAGCTACATATAAACACACACACTAACACACACATTAAACGGATTGCAACAAAGACACCCAAGATGAATTTTCAACCAATTATTTGGATTTGACTCTCTTGGCATACATCTGTCCCACCCCAGAAGTAATTCGACAGCCAAGTAAACTTCCTTATATGCCTTAGCGTATATGTATTGATCCGGATTTGAATCAAATACCTTTTATATAGAAGTTAATAGGGTAACCAACTAGTCACTAGGCTAGAAGTTGCGGTTCATATTCAAGGTCATTGCTAATGAATCTAAATACCTGAATTACATTAGGAAATTACACCTGTGATACTTGCTTTCTCACGAGCCACGTCTATATGTCCATGAAATTTCTGGTCCGACACCCCATCTAAAACATCAAACAAACTCTTACGACTGCACCCTGTGAATTCATATTATGCCAACAGTTCTCATGCAAACTTAACCTAGACACCACAATAAACAACACCATTGTCAAAACACTTTCCACCATCAAAACACAACTATCACATCCCTATATTTCAACCTTTATATTCAAAAAAAGCTGCATTAGCTAAAGTTACATTAGATCTAATACAACTTTTTTCTTACATAGTGCAACTTTCTTTTTTCTAATGGAATTTTTTTTTAAAAAGTTGCATTATGTAAGAAAAATGTTGGATTAGGCTAATGCAACTTAATCTAATGCGATCTATTTGCAACCTGACAAAAAAGATTGTATTAGACTTAATTTGTAGTAGTGATCACATCCCTGTATTTCAATCTATATTTTCCAAAAACAAATTTATAGCATTAAGACACCACGAATTACGGCCACCCTATATATGGTTAATCTGTGATGTCGCCCGAAGGTGGGTTACATTAAAAAAGTTAAAATACAACTTTCTAAAGTTAAACCTTATAAGGTGTTAAGTTTAATAATACGTAATTGCTGAAGTGAATTATCACCTAAACATGTTTCTTGATATAATTCTCATCTTATCCACCGTTATTGTATTAAAATAACGTTGGTACGTAGTATACAAGACAAGATGTTTAGATTTAGGACAAATTAAGTTATCTCTCGTGTCACACTTCATTTGCAGTGCATGCATAAATGTATACGTATGGGTCTCATGGGGCAAAAGTAAAATTGCTCTAACTTTAACATTATTTAACTTATTTTGTGAAATAACGTTAAAAGCGTTGTAATGATTATCTTCAAACGATAACTTTGAGCCGGAGACTCCTATGAAACGTCCTCTCTATTTTAGCTGTGATAGGTGTAATGTTTGCATTCATCATTCCCTCAGATCCTATTAAATAGTAAAAATTTACTTGGTAAGTTTGATTTTTGTTTATACCTTATTTCTCATGTAGATAAGATAGAACGAAACAAGACCACATAAAATTTAGGTAAGGTGTAACGTGGATAAACTAACTCTAAAAGCTATATAAGAAACTCTAACAATATATTCGTAGAATCGCTTCTTTTATCGGCCTGAAACGAAGATACTAACGACAAGACTTCAACCTTCTTTTCGAATTTAAAACTTTAGGAAATATGCCCAACCCGACCTTAGAAGGCAGAAAGAAAATCTCTGACCTAAACTCAACAAATAAAAAATTAACCAAATAACCAGGCGCGTACAGTTGAAATATCCGAATATTACCGTCGCTTGTTGCTAAAATAAGAATCTGGTTCGTGAACCATCGCGTCTGATAACATGCATCTTCCATCAACCTTCCAGAACCGTGTTCGTATGTCTGTTGCAGTTGTTTAAATAACAGACAAGCCAACGGTTCTTTACTACTGCATTTACGACCAACTAACAAGTTCCTAATTTCATCAATTCAAACTCTCCAGGTATCATCATTTTGTAGGGTGTTATTGCCTTTGATTGTCGTATCATTTAGCGATTGATCATCCTCAGAATAGGATTTCAGACACACGCATGATTAATTATTGCGAGTGTTTTTAAAATTATTGAATTCGAACTTGACTTATTTAGGGTTTTGATTTGCAATTTATGTGTGTTCTTGTTGCTAATTTAGCGGTGGAATTTAGAGATGAACGCAAAAAACGCTTATGAGGTAGCTTTACAAACAGTGGTGGTGGAATTACTGAAAGCAATAGCATCGGTAACTAAAAGAACCCCCAAATTTAGAACTCTGCTAAAGCGCATTGATAAAACTTTAAGAGAAATTGAACCTGTATTGTATGGAAGTGGAAGATTGAGCAGAGTGTTGGACCGTCCTGAAAAGGAGACCAAAATGTTCATATTTTATTTGGAAAATGGTAAAGAAATAGTCCTCAAGTGCTCAAGAATCAAGTGTTGGAATGTGTACAAGAAGTTTGTTCACGCGAATAAGCTGATTCGCTTGGACAATGAGCTACTGTGGTTCTTTCAGGTTGAATTTAAGGATAAATTGAGTGCTAGAATGACGGGTCTTGCTTTGGTAGATGAAGTGGATCAAGTAGTGTCAACAATTACCAAAAGGGCTGGTGGATTTTCAAGTTTTGGCAATGTTCCAGGACTCCCAGATCTCATTGTTGGCTTGGATTTTCATCTTAAAGAATTGAAGCGCTTGCTGCTCAAAATTGATAACCAGGTGTTGACTGTTTCAGCTCCAGGAGGCTGTGGGAAGACTACATTGGCAAAGATGCTTTGTCATGATGATGAAATTAAAAGTATAAACTTTAACGCTATTCTTATTTGTTAAAGAAATTGATAATATGCAATCTTATATGGTGTTGGATGTAAGTATTATACAGATGGTTAAATACATTTCATCTTGACTGTTGTGTGCTTGTATATGTCCAGGCATTTTTGGGGACAAAATCTTCTATGTTACTGTTTCTAGAACTACTTCCCTCAAAACCATTGTCCAGAAACTATTTGCACATCATCTTCATGTTGACAATTGTGAGTTCCGGACTGATGAAGATGCAAAGAACCAGCTAGAGAACATGATGAGGCAATTGGGATCACATAAGATATTGCTGGTACTAGACGACGTGTGGTCTGAATCTGAATCACTTATTCAGGATCTTCATTCCCAAATACTAGGATACACTATCTTGGTCACTTCAAGATTTATGTTTTCAAGAATTGGTTCTACGTACGAGTTGAGCTTGTTAAATGACGAGGATGCAAGAACCCTTTTCTGCCATTCAGCATTTCCCAATGACGGGAATCAGATTAGTGTGCCTGACGATCTTGTGAGCAAGGTAATGTTTCAACTTTCAGAAACCTTTTTTTTGGACTGGCATAAAGATCATTTCATCTGTATTTTACATGATTACATGCAAGTAATGAACTTTGGTTCTGTTTTTATTTATAGATGGTTAAGTGCTGCAAGGGATTTCCTTTGGCCCTCACAGTGATTGGTGCATCATTACGCGGTCAAGATGTTGTCAAATGGACCACAACTTTACAAAAATGGTCTGAAGGTCAATCTATTTTTGATTCAAACTGCCAGTTATTGCATAGTCTTCAAGCCAGTGTTGATGCACTTGAAGATTTGCCAATAGCCCGTGATTGTTTTCTTGATTTGGGTTCATTTCCTGAAGATGAAAAGATTTCTGCTTCTGCTCTAATGGATATGTGGGTCGAGTTTTACAATTTTGACAAGGAAGGAATGTATACTAGTGAATACCTTCAAGTGCTTTCTTCAAGAAATCTTCTGAGTCTTCTTCCCACAAGGTAAAAGTTGTTATTCTCGGATGAATTGTAGTTATTTTATAATTTGTTGTTTCTCTGATGATTAACTAATTTTTTGTTTGGTTTTTTCAGGAAAGATGCTAGTGAACTAGAAGGTTATTGCAATGAGCATTATGTCACGCAACATGATTTGCTAAGAGAATTAGCCATCCATCTAAGTAGCAAAGAACCGATAGCTTTAAGAGAAAGATTGTATATAGAAATTCACGAAAATGACATACCTGATTGGTGGATTCAACAAACTCAATCATCAATCGATGCCCGTCTTTTGTCTATTTCAACAGGTTTCATTTCTCTACTCATATCATGAAATAAAACCATTTGGTAGGATTGTTGTAGTAACTGTACCTGAACTGTTTGTCTGCAGATGAAACGTTTTCCTCAGTCTGGTATGACATGAAAGCACCAAAACTTCAAGCTTTGGTATTGAACGTAAAAAGTAAAAAGTACACACTGCCCTATTTTATAAAAAACTCCAAAGAATTGAAGGTTTTAAACATCACAAGCTATGAGATTTATCCTACTGAGCTGCATGAACTTCCATTGATTAGTTCTCTATCCAACTTAACAAGATTGAGACTCGAACACGTCTCACTTTCTCCCTCAATTCAGTCCATCTGTAAAATAAAGAACTTGCAAAAGCTTTCTTTAATAATGTGCGAGATTGGCGATTCATTAGAGAGTTGTACTTTTGACCCTGACCCTCACATGCTACCTAATCTCATTGAGCTTGAGATTGAAAGTTGTTACAATTTGAAAGTATTACCAGCAGGACTAAGTTGTAGTCTTAATCTTCAGAAACTTAGCATCACCAACTGTCATGAGCTCGAGACTCTTCCTGAAAGGTTGGGGAGTCTGCCAAATTTGGAAATACTGAGACTTTATTCTTGTACAAAATTAGCTGAATTGCCGGAGTCAACTGTGAACCTTCATAGGTTGGTCTTTCTTGATATATCTGATTGTTTGAGCATAAACTCACTGCCTGATCAGTTTGGTGAGCTAACCGGGTTAAGAGTGCTGAAGATGAGTAATTGTCATGGATTAGAAGAGTTACCGGTTTCTGTGACCAATTTGACCTTGTTAGAAGATGTGATATGTGACGAAGCGACATCGTATCTGTGGAGTTATTATGAAGATGATCTGTGTAGTTTAAAGATAAACGTTGTCGAAGAGGATCGATTTGCAAACTTTATGAAAATAGTTGGTTAGGATATACAAACAAACATACCCAGTATATTCCCACTGTTCAATAGTTGGTTAGGATATGTGATTCTCAAACTTTCCTTTTTATGTACTTTTATTTTCTGTAAGTTTGCCTGGTTTGTAGCACTTAACCTGAATATGCTTCTATGTATTCAAATATAATGAAATAAATCTCTTTCTAATGTGTCATTTACATGTTTTTCTCCCATTCTATCATTTCTACTAGGTTGAGCTTGGTTAAGGTTTTGTGGGCTTGGAGCTTGGGCCAATTCGTTCACAACAACAATATTCAACAACTACAGCTATTATCATATTTGACATTTTTTTTTGGTAAAATTACCTGATATAAAGTATAAAAGTATGTATAATGTAGAGTTTAGTTATCATGGTCTTCTAATTACATCTGACAGATAATTTTCAAAAAGCTATGACAAAACATGTAAATTACTTGACAACTATAAAAGATTGTTATCACCTATTTGTCGATGAAACATCTTTGATTTCCCATTTGACGTTTCAGGAATGTTCCAACCACCTAAAAGCTTACTTGCAATGATTTTTTAATAATGTAAGCTTTTGGTAGATAGAGCTCGGATGCTCTTTAAAATCATGTATCTTCATTTGTAGGGTACAACGATACCTATGATGGATATTCTTGCTAGACACAACTCAGATTTTTAAACTGCCATAAAAAACCAATCATGGTCGCAAAAGTATGCCTGACAAAATGAGAGGTTCGGTTGGTTCACGAGTCAAAACAGATTAAGGTGTAAATGATTTTTGAGCGTTAAAACTTCTTCTAAAAAGTTACCAATTTGATTCGAGTAACTAAACGCCCCATTTGTGGTGTACGCATATAATGTATATATGTGTATGCCTTCAAGGGCTAAAGTAAAATGACACCAATTTTAACGTTATTTTACTTATATTGTGAAAATAATGTTAAAGTGTTGGGATGATTAGCTTCAAACGATAACTATGAGCCGGGGACTCATTCGGAGCAGCCTCTCTATCCCGAATGGGATAGGGGTAAGGTTTGTGTCCATCCTTCCCTCCAGACACTACTGAAAAGTGGGAATATACTGGGTAAGTTTGTTTATTTAACAATTAGTTTTGATCAATATGGTTTTTGACTGTTAGTGATGAGTGGTGAAGGTGAAGGGTCGATGGTGGTGAAACAGACAAAAAGGTAGTATATGTGGAGGTAGATGAGGAGGGTGGTGTTGGACGATGGAAGAGGCATCAAGGGTGGTGTCAAATTGGTGATTGGGCCTTTTTGGTAGTGACTGGTGACAACAAGTAGGTGACTTAACTATGTAGTGATAAATGATAAATTGTGTGCAATGCTTACCCATTTGTACCTAAGAGTTTTGCAAGTTTTATAAGAATTGCATTCTTAAACCCGTTATATTTTAGCAGGTCAAAATTGACTATTGTAAATTAAATTCAACTTGATTTAAATATACCTGTATAGTTGTATACGAGTCTATGATTGCTACCTCTATGCAAAAGACACATCTAATGCATAATGTATCTGAAAACCCATTTCCAAAAAAGAAATTTCTAAAATCGTACATCACAATATCCAAAAAAATATTAAAATAATAATAATAAATAAATAAATAGGCATACACAATATCCAAAAAAAAACGTACGTTTTTAACTCTTAGGTGTTATCTAAAAAGAAGATAGACTTTAAGTTTAAGCAAAATTTTAACATGCACAACAAAATTAACTAGGCCACAAGTATGCCTTTCGGTAAGTCAAGTAACTAGTCAAAGCAAATTTAGGTGAAAACAATTTATCAAAATCAAAATAGATCATTCTAATTAAAAAGTATCACCTACTTACAATTAGTTATAACAGAAATGAACTTGATTTGAAAGAAGTTGCTTCGGAAAACAAAACTATTGAAATTTAAATTCCTGTTATTATATTCCTTTTGATGGTTAGTGATGAGAGGTGGAAGGTGGTGATGTAAACAAAGATAAAAAAGGTGGTGTATGCAGATATGGAGATAGATACAGGCGGTGTGGATGTTGTGAGATATGTTTTGGGGAAATACCGAACTAATGACCGGTTTGTGCGGTTTTGTTGTTTTAAATCGGACCATAAACGCCCTAATTCTTTTGAATATAGTTTTCTTAAACGTATATCAAAAAACATTGTATCACGCAAAATAATTAACATATATATCAAGTAATTGTGTGTCATGTCAAATAATTGACACAAATATCAATAAATCTTGGTCGTGCAAATAATTGGTGCATATATCAAAAAAACTAGGTCGTGCAAATAATTGACGTATATATAAAGAAAACTAGAATTTTGTCAAATAATTTTTTTATATGCGACGTATAGTGTTATACGACTCATGTGACAGTGTTTAACCTCTTTACATTCCTTAACAAACTTACAAGATCATAATTTTTATCAATTTGCCTAAACCTATACATAATGTATAAATCTATAACCCGATGGTGTAGACTAACGCACGTGATGCATGGACATAGAGATCCCAATTTGCAAACCTTTTTTTTCTCAAATCCCCATGTGCCATGCACCTACTTGTTCAAGTTAAAATCTATATATGTCCAAATGCATTTATGATTTATAAAAAAACCAAGAAATAAATGCCAACGTGGAATAACCAAGGATAAGTAACCGTGTGAAAAGCGAACCATCCTCATCAGCCCGATGGGAAGACTGTTTCAGTACGGTCCAACACTCTGCTCAATCTTCCACTTCCATACAATACAGGTTCAATTTTTCTTAAAGTTTTATCAATGCGCTTTAGCAGAGTTCTAAATTTGGGTGTTCTTTTTAGTTACCGATGCTATTGCTTTCAATAATTCCACCACCACTGTTTGTAAAGCTACCTCATAAGCGTTTTTTGCGTTCATCTCTAAATTCCACCGCTGAATTGGCAACAAGAACACACAGAAATTGCAAATCAAAACCCTAAATAAGTCAGGTTCGAATTCCATAATTTTAAAAACACTCGCAATAATTAATCATGCGTGTGTCTGAAATCCTATTCTGAGGATGATCAATCGTTAAATGATACGACAATCAAAGGCAGTAACACCCTACAAAATGATGATACCTGGAGAGTTTGAATAGATGAAATTAGGAACTTGTTAGTTGGTCGTAAATGCAGTAGTAAAGAACCGTTGGTCTTCCCACAGCCTCCTGGAGCTGAAACAGTCAGCACCTGGTTATCAATTTTGAGCAGCACACGCTTCAATTCTTTAAGATGAAAATCCAAACCAACAATGAGATCTGGGATCCTGGAACACGCATGATTAATTATTGCGAGTGTTTTTAAAATTATTGAATTCGAACTTGACTTATTTAGAGTTTTGATTTGCAATTTATGTGTGTTCTTGTTGCTAATTTAGCGGTGGAATTTAGAGATGAACGCAAAAACGCTTATGAGGTAGCTTTACAAACAGAGGTGGTGCAATTACTGAAAGCAATAGCATCGGTAACTAAAAGAACCCCCAAATTTAGAACTCTGCTCAAGCGCATTGATAAAACTTTAAGAAAAATTGAACCGGTATTGTATGGAAGTGGAAGATTGAGCAGAGTGTTGGACCGTCCTGAAAAGGAGACCAAAATGTTCATATTTTATCTAGAGAATGGTAAAGAAATAGTCCTCAAGTGCTCAAGAATCAAGTGTTGGAATGTGTACAAGAAGTTTGTTCACGCGAATAAGCTGATTCGCTTGGACAATGAGCTACTTTGGTTCTTTCAGGTTGAATTTCAGGATAAATTGAGTGCTAGAATGACGGGTCTTGCTTTGGTAGATGAAGTGGATCAAGTAATGTCAACAATTACCAAAAGGGCTGGTGGATTTTCAAGTTTTTGCAATGTTCCAGGACTCCCAGATCTCATTGTTGGCTTGGATCTTCATCTTAAAGAATTGAAGCGCGTGCTGCTCAAAATTGAAAACCAGGTATTGTCAGCTCCAGGAGGCTGTGGGAAGACTACATTGGCAAAGATGCTTTGTCATGATGATGAAATTAAAAGTATAAACTTTAAGGCTATTCTTATTTGTTAAAGAAATTGATAATATGCAATCTTATATGGTGTTGGATAGAAGTATTATACAGATGGTTAGATACATTTCATCTTGACTGTTGTGTGCTTGTATATGTGCAGGCATTTTTGGGGACAAAATCTTCTATGTCACTGTTTCTAGAACTACTTCCCTCAAAACCATTGTCCAGAAACTATTTGCACATCATCTTCATGCTGACAATTGTGAGTTCCGGACTGATGAAGATGCAAAGAACCAGCTAGAGAACATGATGAGGCAATTGGGATCACATAAGATATTGCTGGTCCTAGACGACGTGTGGTCTGAATCTGAATCACTTATTCAAGATCTTCATTCCCAAATACTAGGATACACTATCTTGGTCACTTCAAGATTTATGTTTTCAAGAATTGGTTCTACGTACGAGTTGAGCTTGTTAAATGACGAGGATGCAAGAACCCTTTTCTGCCATTCAGCATTTCCCAATGATGGGAATCAGATTAGTGTGCCTGACGATCTTGTGAGCAAGGTAATGTTTCAACTTTCAGAAACCTTTTTTTTGGATTGGCATAAAGATCATTTCATCTGTATTTTACATGATTACATGCAAGTAATGAACTTTGGTTCTGTTTTTATTTATAGATGGTTAAGTGCTGCAAGGGATTTCCTTTGGCCCTCACAGTGATTGGTGCATCATTACGCGGTCAAGATGTTGTCAAATGGACCACAACTTTACAAAAATGGTCTGAAGGTCAATCTATTTTTGATTCAAACAGCCAGTTATTGCATAGTCTTCAAGCCAGTGTTGATGCACTTGAAGATTTGCCAATAGCCCGTGATTGTTTTCTTGATTTGGGTTCATTTCCTGAAGATGAAAAGATTTCTGCTTCTGCTCTAATGGATATGTGGGTCGAGTTTTACAATTTTGACAAGGAAGGAATGTATACTAGTGAATACCTTCAAGTGCTTTCTTCAAGAAATCTTCTGAGTCTTTTTCCCACAAGGTAAAAGTTGTTATTCTCGGATGAATTGTAGTTATTTTATAATTTGTTGTTTCTCTGATGATTAACTAATTTTTTGTTTGGTTTTTTCAGGAAAGATGCTAGTGAACTAGAAGGTTATTGCAATGAGCATTATGTCACGCAACATGATTTGCTAAGAGAATTAGCCATCCATCTAAGTAGCAAAGAACCGATAGCTTTAAGAGAAAGATTGTATATAGAAATTCATGAAAATGACATACCTGATTGGTGGATTCAACAAACTCAATCATCAATCGATGCCCGTCTTTTGTCTATTTCAACAGGTTTCATTTCTCTACTCATATCATGAAATAAAACCATTTGGTAGGATTGTTGTAGTCAATTGTGAACCTTCATAGGTTGGTCTTTCTTGATATATCTGATTGTTTGAGCATAAACTCACTGCCTGATCAGTTTGGTGAGCTAACCGGGTTAAAAGTGCTGAAGATGAGTAATTGTCATGGATTAGAAGAGTTACCGGTTTCTGTGACCAATTTGACCTTGTTAGAAGATGTGACATGTGACGAAGCGACATCGTATCTGTGGAGTTATTATGAAGATGATCTGTGTAGTTTAAAGATAAACGTTGTCGAAGAGGACCGATTTGCAAACTTCATGAAAATAGTTGGCTAGGAGATGTGATTCTCAAACTTTCCTTTTAAAGTACTTTTATTTTCTGTAAGTTTGCCTGGTTTGTAGCTGTAACACTTCTTATTTCAAGCCTATATATATATCAATCAATCAATCAACGTACTCAGTATATCCCGCCATTAGCATGCTAAGGCAGGGTCTGAGGAGGGTGAGATGTAGACAGCCTTACCCCTACCCCGTAGGGGTAGAGAGGCTGCTTCCAGTGAGACCCTCGGCTCATGATGCTTGATCAACCGTCCGAAACGATTTTAACGTTATTTTCACTGAATAAGTAAAATAACGTTAAAATTAGTGCAATTTTACTTTTGCCCCTCAAGAGCTGTCGACACATATATACATTATATGTGCGCACCGCTAACGGGGCGTTTATTTCAAGCCTATATATATATAGATATATATAAAGAATAAAGAATTTATTTGTTGACTGGTTAAATAGGGTTTGAACGGGTTAAATAAATTCGAATAAAAGATGGTCGGTTGAGTTGACGGACGAACCATCTCATTTCGGTTTAAACCGGACCCAAACACAGACGAGATGAACCGACGTTAATATATATATATATAAGAAAAAAAATAGTTCACGTGACTTTGGAAAAGAAAAAAAATTAAATAAAATAAAAAAAAACAAAAACAAAGAATGCAGTTACGAATTATTGGATGTGTATATGGGCTTAAGGGCCCAAAATATTGCCAACAAAATTAAAATGAAAAGAAAGACAGGAGGCAGATTCACACAGACAAGCCTCAGTAGGGGTGTTCAAAAAATCCGAAATCTGAATCGTATCCGAAATCCGAAAAAACCGATCCGAATTAAAGATTCGGATATTCGGATAGATTCGGATCGGATATCCGTTTTCCGAATTCGGATCGGATCGGATTTCGAATATCCAAAATCCTCTTTATTCGGATCGGATATCCGAATTCAATCCGAATAACCCGAATAAACCCTGTTTATTCGGGTTGTTCGGATTATTCGGATGAAAAAATAGGTTTATTCGGATTTTTCGGGTTATTCGGATAGATTCGGATCGGATAGAAAATTTTCGAATTCGGATCGGGTCGGGTTTCGGATAAGGTCTTAAAATTTTCAAATCCGAACAACCATATCCGAATAAACCGTTATCCGATCCGATGAACACCCCTAAGCCTCAGCTTCGACCAGAAGAAGAAAAAGAAAAAAAACAAAGAAAGAAAGAAAGAAAAGAAGAAGCAGCGATCAGAAGAATTCTTGAACCCAAACAACTTAAGAGCTGTAAATACAAAGATTTCAAGAAGGTTAGAGGTATGCTAACTCTTGTATTTACTAAATTAGTGTTCTTGTGTTTAGAAGTAACCTATTTATACCCTTTTTGTATAGGATCGTTTATGAGATGAAATTGAAGCTTGAAATCATATAATCAAGGGATTAGGGACAATTTGTGAAGAAATTAGAGGTCACAAGTATGGATTTCTTCTCTTTGGTCAAATGTAGGTATATGTTTATCAAAAGTCAAAGATTGAAAGATTTTGACTTGATTTTGTAGGTTAATCCATCTACTTGTGTAAAGAGTTGAACTTCATCTTCATTGGGCACTTAGGTGCGTGCGTGCTTGTTATTGCTCATGCAGGTTTGACTTTTAAAAGTCTAATTGCCATGAATAAAGTTTAGTGCTTTGAACCATTACTTTGGGTAATGATCCTAAGATAATTATTAGGTTGATTAACTGCCATGTATGTATGTTATTAGGTTTGACACACACACACACACACGTTTAAGAAATAAAAGGATCTATAAATGATTGAAAGGACTTTTAAGAGAGGATTTTAAAGGATGAAATTATACTAAAAAAAAGAAAGAAATATTCTAAAATGTATAGAAACATCTCCGGTTATAATTACGACTATTACCGAATTACTAATCTTGGGTAATATGTCTTAAGGGTCTAAGATTAAGGATTCAAGATTTGGTCATGAGGCCACTTCTTAAACTCATGTTTTGACTCAAAATATTTATTAAACAAGATTTGCACGTGCGTGATTAACCTTACGCACAAGGACTCTGTGAATCTACTCCTTCAGGATTTACGAACCAGTTAAATAACTCAGGTGACTCTTGACCTCCCCTTTTTACTTAATTGTTTTGGGGATGTATCCGAGCTCTTTTAAAAGGATTTTTACTTAAAAGGATTTTAATGTGTGTTGCTATAAGATAAACTGTACGTCTTAGCTAACATTGCATAGACTTAGGTAGAGGTGTTCAAAATATCCGAAACTCGAAAAAATTCGAAATCCGAATCGTATCCGAAACCCGAAAAAACCGTATCCGAAATCTTTTTCGGGTTTTTCGGGTCGGATAATATGATTTTAGTTTCGGGTCGGGTTTCGGATATGCAAAAAGTGGTTTTTTCGGGTCGGATATCCGAAAAACCCGAAAAAAACAGGGTTGTTCGGGTTATTCGAATGAACGAATTCGGGTTTTTCGGGTCGGATAATATATTTCGAATTTCGGGTCGGGTTTCGGATAGGCCAAAAAAATTTCCCAATCCGAATAACTCGTTATCCGACCCGATGAACACCCCTAGACTTAGGTACGTCCGGTTATGGATGTTGGTCAGAGGCAAATCATCAAGGTAGGGGGAAGGGATGGGCCGGTTTAACCGTAAGACCTACTTAAAACTATCTCGGAGCATATACGCGTTCAAACGGATCCGTGTGAATTGGAGATACCTTGCTCTAGAAACTAAGGATAAGGATTTAGAATGGGGTCGTGTATTCGACTCCGGCCTACGGGCCATTCCCTACGGGGATAAGGGATTTCTAGGCTACTGTTCACTATGGTGGAGTCGTTACGGTTAATGTCACAGGATAGGATTTGGTGTAGCACTGCAGTGGACCTCATGTGTGTCATTCAACACTGTATCTGCACCGGTGGCTCTATAGTAGTGTATATGTTAACAAACACCGCGTTAGGATCGTTGACGGACAAATACTTGACGTCGTGAGACTTGATTTGACAACCAGTTTACTTGCACACACAAATATGATTTGATTATTATTTTAAATGTCGCTAGCCATGACTCACCAACTATGTATGTGGTTGACTTGTTTTAGCTCGCGATACAAGTAATACATGAACAAGGAAGTGAAGGGATTTAAGAAGGATGCTGACAAGAAATTGAAGACTGACTTTTGGAAACTCGTCTACTTGATAAAACTATGAACATCGACTTAAGAATTTATGAATATTTTGTAACTACTTCACTTAAGCACATTAATGGTGCATCTATTACAATGTTTTAAAAAGTTCAAATTTAGTCGTATTTTTGTGGTCAATATAAGTCTTCTGTTGTATTTGACTGGCTAAGAATGGTACGAAACATCACACCCTAGGACGGGTGTTACAGGTTGGTATGAGAGCCATAGGTTTCAGCGAAGTAAGGGTCACATAGATCATTAAGCTCTAACCTTTAGTGCTCTTGACCACGAAAATATTAGGACCTAACCTAGGATAGTTAGGAAACATGGTATTTAATAGTTAGTGTACACCTGCAAGACAACTTGACAAGTGTGCCTGATCAACATAGTTGTCAAGGTTATCTTGATACGGATATACTAATCGTTATCTATAGTGCAGATTAACTTAGAAACCTCATCACGAAAATGACGGGAAGCTTATGACTTACGACTGATGACTGACAAATGACTGCTGATGATTGATAATACATATACATTTATAGTTGATGGGATATTTATTTTGGATGTCTGAAGGAAGTAGCAAAAGTAAGGGTATCCTTGGAATATTAATACGTAAGAAGACTTGGTCAAAGTCACATTTTGGAATTCAATGCAGTGAAGAGGGCCCGAGAAGGCCTAGGCTATCAAAAGAACCAAACGCATCTGGCTACTTCATGGCTATACCACCAGGATCAATACAAAGATGGTCACAAGCTCTAGTGGTTAATAAGCCACGATTTGCATGACAATGATGCTCCTCTTATGTAAGGAAGACTACACCGATAACTGTGACTGAGTGGTTCTATGGACGAGGAGTCTTATGAGAAGTCAGAGGATCCAAACCACGTGGTGCTTTCGGATGACGACACACAAGGTTTTGCAACTGATAGTGTGCCACTTCAGAAGTTGTCGGATGATAGGGCACCCATAGATGTTATGACATATGATGGTTACGAGGATATATGAATTCTGATAAATATATGCCTCGATAGGATATTTTGTATAGAATGAAAAATGACAATACTAACAAGACTGACAACCAAGCAAGTCCATCTCAGGGGACTAAGAGTAAGAAAGTTGTGGAACAGCCTGAGAGATTCCTTTTGTTGGAAGTTATGAATAATGATAAACCTCCATCCAGTTATGAAGAACAAATGGAGGCTGGGATAGAAATCAAACTTACGAATCTAATAGCAACTGGCATCGCAAAGGCCATGCCTAAGATTATTAATGGGGTTGCAAAAGATGTTAGGAAGGAGAAAAAATGCTAAAAAAGTTGGTAGCAAAAGTTCTAAGTCAAAACAGGAGAAAGAAGAAAAATCAAAGACAAAAGAAAAGATTCTTTCAGAATCCGAATCTACTTACAACATTTCTGATAGCAGTGATTACCATGATAATAGTCACCGTTCTTATGACTTGGTTGATAAACCTAAAAAGAAAAAGAAAGAAGGAAAAGCCAAGTCGAAGGACTCAAGTTCAAAAGGATGTTCTTATCGCAACTACATGGCATGCAAGCCTGAAGTGTTTAAAGGAGATAAGTCGGCTACTGAAGCTCTAAAATGGATTGAGGAGATTGAAACCATGATGGATGTGAGTGGTTGCAAAGAGGAAGACAAAGTGAAGTTTGCTGCTCAATCTTTTAAGAACGAGGCTCGCATTTGGTGGAAGACCATTCTTTCCACTTGGCGTAGAGAAAAAGCGTATGCAATGGGTTGGAAGAAATTTCGCAAGATCTTGAAAAAGTATGTGCCTCATCATGAGGTAGAAAGTTGGAAGATGAGTACTTACACATGAAAATGGAGGGTACCGATTATCGAAAATACATTTCTCGCGTTTTGGAAATCACGGGTCTGATTCCTGACTTTGTTGGTTCATAATCAAAAAAGAATAGGAAGGTTGATTTTGGGTGCCCATCCTGATGTTCGGGCAGACATGAGGACCACCAAACCCCGCTCCATACAAAAGCTACGAAATTACTTGCTGAACTTACCGAAGAACTCATTCGAACAAAAGGAAGCCGTGTATTTGATAACGGTCATAAACGGAAACGTGATGATGGCAAGCCCGGGAGACATGGCGGAAAATTTGATCGTAGCGGAAAAAACTATAATGCTGAAAACAACAAGTTTCGAAAGGTGGATTCAAGGGGGAGATGTAAAGTTCGTTTGCAAAATATGTAACTGATGTGCACGGTCCGTACCCTAAAAATAAGACAAATTAAAGCTGTCTAACCTAAGCTAAGACACTATAACTAATCCTAGACCTAGACTCGACCTAAACACCTAGTTAAAATCAGAAAACCCTAAACTAGACCGCGACGAAGGCAAGTGTACCTATCGGTGACAGTTAGCTTGTGGAAGTCCGGATATCGAACCTAAGGACAGTAGTTTGACAAACTTAACCTAGACTGTGAACAAAATAAAGTAAAAGAGGGGGCTTTGGTGCAATTCTAAAAACCTGATCAAGGTTGTAACTACTAACTGACTAAGCTAACAATTAATCACTAAAAAGACTGACTAAAACTGAAACTAATAACGGGACTGTAAACTGAAATCTAACTGCAAATAGGAAAACTGGTATACCTAGGAGTGTAACAAGTGATGACTTGGACTGACTTTTTAAGGATGAAGACTAGGATCTTAAGAAACACACTTAGAATAACCTAATGGGACCCAGATCAGATACTAGGCAACACCAATGGAAATCCTAAGAATGTTATGTATGCGCTAGTCTACCGGGTCACCTTCCAGATTTTCCCGATATGCAATTGCACTCCAACGGGTGAATCACCTTCCGGATTTCTCCACCCGCGTGTATCCTAAGACACTAGAGAGGCATAAAGTTGACTACTTTGACATGGATTGACACAAACACTAAGGAAATCTAAGACAACGCCCTCCCAAGTTGTTTAACTCAAATATCCCAAGTGAAATAAACCAACCATCTAACCTATCACCTCCCGGATTTATAGGTTAGGTCACATATGCAAATCACAATACTTAATGATATCAAATCCTATGAAATGTGATCACCAATCCATAAACTAACCTAAAACACCAAGTAATAGGCCTAACATGCATCTAATGGTGGAAAGACCTTCCTAAACACATGTGGATCTAATCAATAATCAAATATCATCATTCACACATGCAAATATCATCAAAGTTTCAATCTTTACAGATGATTACAATGCATATAACACCCCATAACATAATTCAAGTCCAAACATCATCAAGATCACAACTTTATCATCCCAAACCTAAGTATAATCCAAGATCTAGCCAATAAACATCATAACAGTAGCAAACCAGATTTGAATATAGTCAAAATACATGTTAAACTACTGATTAAACTAAGAAAATGAAAAGATAAGAACAATACTCAAAATGCTTCCTTCTTCTTCACTCCAACAAAATCTAATCAAGCCCTAACATCCATGGTTAAGCTCCAGCAGCTCCAGGGCTTTATTAGGGTTCCAAAAATCGCAGAAGAAGACCCTCAAAACCGTCTGGACGCGTCCCATTTGTAGAGGGCATGAAATTAGGGTTTTAGGACTGAAAATGATCTGGGGCGCATCGCCTAGCGGGGCTGCGTGGGGCTAGGCGATGCGCGCGAGACAATTTAGTCGGGCGACTGAGCCTGGCAGGTGCATCGCCTGCGGCCGGTAACTCTGACCAGGCGATGCGCGCGGATCAGTGTGAATTAGAAATGTTCCCAGGTGCATCGCCTGGGACCAAGTGATGGCTCGGGGCGTACCGCCGAGGGTTTTTTTCTTCGTTTTCTTCGCTCGATCAACCGCACTCGATTCCAATGCCCGTCTGCCTTCGTTTCCGCTCCCCCAAGACACAATCCTGCACAAAAAAAACAAAATGTAAAAAGAAACGAAAAACGACTCAAAACATAAACAAAACTTGCGAAAACGGACTCGATTATGTACAAAAACGGATATGTCAAACTAACACATCAGTAACAAATTGCATTTGGGGGAATGTCGACAAAAGCCCTGTGGTAAATGTGGAAAAAAGGGGCACTTGACCCACGACTGTGGGAAACCCCCAGTTTGTTACCTGTGCGACAAGGAAGGTCATATTAAAATTGATTGCCCGAATCTTAACAAAAATAATCCCCGGAACCAAAACGACAGAGGAAAGGGAGCAAATGTTGCAAAAGGCAACACAATGGTGTTTATTATGAGTGCTGAGGAAGCTCGCAGGATGGAGGACATGATCACTGGTATGTTCCTAATTAATAATAATTATGCTCATGTTTTGTTTGATTCAGGAGTGAATAAAAGTTTTGTGTGCACATAATTTATGTGATGTTTAAAAGGATTGCCTGAAAAGTTAGAAAATCCTTACGTGGTAGAAATGGCCAATGGACATGAAGAGAAAGTAGAGACCGTGCTTAAGAACTGTGTTATTAGAATCAATGATCATGATATTCCTTTAGAACTACTTCCATGCACATAGTAGGATTTGATATTTTTCTAGGAATGGATTGGCTAACAGCCAATAAATCGCGTATCAACTGTGAGCAAAAGACACTTGATGTACAACTTCCTGACAAATCAAGGATTGAAATCAAAGGGGACTTTCCCCGAAAGTCAAATAACATCATTTCATTAATGAAGGTAGAGAAATGCTTGCGAAAGGGTTACGAAAGCTTTCTGTTATATATGGCCTCCGTCGAGGAAGAAAGGAGAATTGAGGACGTGTCGATAGTCAATGAGTATCTCGATGTATTTCTGGAGGAACTGTCAGGATTACCTCCATATCGACAGGTAGGGTTCAGGATTGACTTACTACCGGGAACTGCACATATAGCAAGGGCGCCATACCGCCTAACTCCATCCGAAATGCAGGAATTGATGAAACAACTCCAGGAGCTGTTGGAAAAAGGATTGATTAGGCCGAATTCTTCACCATGGGGAGCCCCGGTCTTATTTGTAAAGAAAAAGGACAGTTCGATACGGATGTGTATTGATTATCGAGGTTTGAATAAGGTGACTGTAAAGAATAGAAATATGTTGCCCATGATTGATGATTTATTCGATCAATTACAGGGTTCAAGTTACTTCTAAAAGATTGATCTACGTTCAGGGCATCATCAGGTGAGGGTAAATGAAGAGGATGTTCCAAAAACAGCTTTTCGAATCAGATATGGACACTATGAATTCCTTGTAATGCTGTTTGGATTAACCAATGCACCTATGGTATTCATGGACTTGATGAACTGAGTGTGTAAACCTTATCTGGACAAGTTCATTATTGTCTTCATTGATGACATATTGGGGTATTCCTGCACCAAACATGAACACGAATGACATCTCAGGATGCTTTTAGAAGTACAATTTCTAGGGCATGTGATAAATGACAAAGGAATCCAAGTTGACCCTACAAAGGTTGAAGCGGTAATGAGGTGGGAAACACCTAAATCACCAACAGAGATCCGACGATTAGGGGTGAGTATCGGGTAGGAACCGGACCGACTCGGAACCGGACCGACCATAAATCAAGAACCGAGAACCGGACCGAATATATCCGGGTCTTTTCCGGGTATACCACATTTTCGCGGGTCGGTTCCGGGTACACAAAGTTTTTAACCTGTATAAAACTATTAAAGAGTGAAAGACTTCATATTCTTGCTTGACTTTATTCCAATTTTTTGCTAGTATAATACTTCTTAAAATTAGATGTATTCTATAACAATCTTGAGATGAAGAAGTACCACTTTAAAAGAAGATGATGATTTTGATGCTGAAAAGGTGTAAATTGGCTGAAATAAAGTCTGAATATTTGATTATGAAGGAACATAAATGCTCATAAATGGCTACTCGTCCTTGACTCCTTGTTAAAGGAATGAAGATATGCTGCCTCCAAGGAATATGAATCAACAGTCCTTGTTTTAATACAAACAATTAAAATCTTAACCTTCAAAAGAAATATTAGATTTATTAAATACAAAATTTCATGGGTTTCGCGAGTTTGGTAATAACCGACGGGTTGGAACTGGACTGACCCGAGAACCGAAAAAATAAAAAAACGAGAACCGGACCGTGAAATTTATTAAATCAGGTTTCATGGGTTGGGTTCACTGGTTTGGACCACGAATTGCTCACTCCTACCGACGATTCTTGGGATTGGCAAGGTACTACAGGATTCATTCAAGATTTCTCCAAGATAGCTTCCCTGCTTACCTCATTAACTCTAAAGAATGTCAAGTTTGTCTAGGGTCAAAAACAAGAAGAAGCATTCCACATTCTTAAGCAGAAGCTTAGCAGCGCATCGATCTTGGCATTGTAAGATGGTAGCAATGATTTTGTTGTATATTGTGATGCGTCAGCCAATGGATTGGTTGTGTTCTCATGCAGAGGAACGTGATTGCTTATGCTTCAAAGCAATTAAAAAGGCATAAGGCAAATTATGCAACTCATGACCTTGAACTAAGCGCAGTGGTGTTTGCGTTAAAATCTGGCGTCATTATTTGTACGGCACAAGATTTGTAGTATATTCGGACCATAAGATCTTAAATCATATATTTGATCAAAAGGATTTAAGTATGCACCAACGCCGATGAATGGAAGTTCTCACTGATTATGATTTTGAGCTTCAATATCATCCAGGTAAGGCAAATGTAGTTGCCGATGCATTGAGCCGAAAGGAAAGAATTTAACCGATTCGTGTGCGATCGTTAAGATTAGATGTGCGGGTTGATTTAATGGATCAACAGAAAAAGACTCAGGAACGTACACTTGAAGATGATAATGTCCAACTTGAGGAAATGATAAAAACAGTTCAACCAATGATGAAAGGAAATGATGGGTTGCTAAGGTTGAAAACCATGATATAGGTACCAAAGTATGGAGGGTTAAGGGGTCTTATTCTGTAGGAAGCGCACAAATCAAAATATTTTATGCATCCGGATTCAGATAAGATGTACTATACATTGAAAGACCACTATTGGTGGCCTGGGATGAAAAAGGACATAGCAGGATATGTTGAAAAGTGTCTAACCTGCTTACAGGTTAAGGCTGAACACCAAAAGCCATCAGGTAAGTTACAACCTCTAGAAATACCAGTCTGGAAATAGGAGAAGGTTACTATGGATTTTTTTCATGAAGCTGTCGAGGACCAAGAAAGGAAATGATGCCATTTGGGTAATTGTGGGCAGATTAATTAAGTCTGCGCAGTTTTTAGCTATTAAGGAATCATATGAGTTAGAAAGATTGGCACAAATCTACGTGGATGAAATTGTAACAAAGCACGGTGTGCCACTTTCGATTGTTTCAAATCGAGACTGCCGGTTTACTTCACGATTCTGGCAAAGCTTTCAGAATGCAATGAGAAGTAGACTTGACATGAGCACGGCTTACCATCCCCAAACTGACGGCCAAAGTGAAAGAACAATACAAACGTTAGAGGATATGCTTCGTGCTTGTATGATAGAATTTGGTGGTAGCTGGGACACACATCTTTCACTCATGGAATTTTCTTACAATAATAGCTACCATGCAAGTTTGAAATATGCACCATTAGAGCCATTATATGGGCGAATATGTTATGTCGAACGTCAATTTGTTGGTTTGAGGTTGGCGAAGGACAACTTACAGGACCAGAATTAATAATGGACACAACAGACAAGGTCAATCAAATCAGGGAAAGATTAAAGGTAGCACAAGATCGCCAGAAAAGTTACGCGGACAAACGGTGTAAACCGTTGGAGTTTGAAGTAAATGATAAAGTGATGTTAAAGGTGTCGCCTTGGAAGGGTACAAATTCAGTTTCGTAAGCGAGGAAAACTGAGCCTTCGTTATATTGGTCCATTCAAGATCATATAAAGAATTGGACCAGTAGCTTACATGTTGGAACTCCCGCCTGAATTAAGTGGAATACATAACATGTTTCACGTTTCCAACTTAAAGAAATGTCTGGCAGACGAGACTCTCAGAACTCCATTGGAAGAAATTCAAGTAGATGAAGGATTAAATTTCAAGGAAGAACCGATAGAGATCTTGGAAAGACAAGTTAAGAAATTAAGGAGAAAGAGAATACTGATCGTAAAAGTGAAATGGAATGCCAAAAGAGGACCCAAATTCACTTGGGAACATGAGGCAGACATGAAAAGGAAATACACGAACTTGTTTACCAGTTAAACTGAATTCCGGGACGGAATTGTAATAAGGGGGAGAAGATGTAACACTTCGTATTTCAAGCCTGTATATATATATATATATATATATATATATATATATAAAGAATAAAGAATTTATTTATTGACCGGTCAAATAGGGTTTGAACGGGTTAAATAAATTCGAATAAAAGATGGTCGGTTGCGTTGACGAACGACCCGTCTACTTTCGGTTTAAACCGGACCCAAACACAGACGAGATGTAACGACGTTAATATATATATATATATATATATATATATATAAGAAAAAAAATAGTTCACGTGACTTTGGAAAAGAAAAAAAATAAAACAAAATAAAACAAAAACAAATAATACATTTACGAATTATTGGATGTGTATATGGGCTTAAAGGCCCAAATATTGCCAACAATGGTATGTAAATTATAAAGATGAAGTTTTAATACAGGTTTGACTTTTAAAAGTCAAACTGTCATGAATAAAGTTTAGTGCTTTGAACCATTACTTTGGGTAATGATCCTAAGATAATTATTAGGTTGATTAACTGCCATGTATGTATGTTATTAGGTTTGACACACACACACGTTTAAGAAATAAAAGGATCTATAAATGATTGGAAGGACTTTTAAGAGAGGATTTTAAAGGATGAAATTATACTAAAAAAAAGAAAGAAAGTATTCTAAAACGTATAGAAACATCTCCGGTTATAATTACGATTATTACCGAATTACTAATCTTGGGTAATATGTCTTAAGGGTCTAAGATTAAGGATTCAAGATTTGTTCATGAGACCACTTCTTAAACTCACATTTTGAATCAAAATGTTAATTAAACTATATTTGCACGTGCATGATTAACCTTACGCACAAGGACTCGGCGAATCTACTACTTCAGGATTTACGAACCGGTTAAATAACTCAGGTGAGTCTTGACCTCCACTTTTTACTTAATTGTTTTGGGGATGTATCTGAGCTCTTTTAAAAGGATTTTTACTTAAAGGATTTTAATGTGTGTTGCTATAAGATAAATTGTACCTCTTAGCTAACATTGCATAGACTTAGGTACGTCCGGCTATGGATGTTGGTCAGAGGCAAATCATCAAGGTAGGGGGAAGGGGTGGGCTGGTTTAACCGTAAGACCTACTTACAACTACCTCGGGGCATATACGCGTTCAAACGGATCCGTGCGAATTGGAGGTACCTTGCTCTAGAAGTTAAGGATAAGGATAAGGATTCAGGATGGGGTCGTGTATTCGACTTCGGCCTACGGGCCATTCCCTACAGGGATAAGGGATTTCTGGGCGACTGTTCAGTACAGTGGAGTCGTTACTGTTATTGTCACAGGATAGGATTTGGTGTAGCGCTGCAGTGGTTCCCATGTGTGTCATTCAACACTGTACTTGCACCAGTGGCTCTAGAGTAGTGTATATGTTAACAAACACCTCGTTTGGATCGTTGACGGATGAATACTTGACGAGTTGACGTCGTGAGACTTGATTTGACAACCAGTTTACTTGCACACATAAATATGATTTGATTATTATTTTAAATTTCACTGGCCATGACTCACCCACTATGTATGTAGTTGACTTGTTTTAGCTCGCAATACATGTAATACAGGAACTTGGAAGTGAAGGGATTTAAGAAGGATGCTGACAAGAAATTGAAGACTAACTTTTGGAAACTCGTCTACTTGATAAGACTATGAATTTTGTTAAAACATCGACTTAAAAATTTATGAATATTTTGTAACTACACTTAAGCACATTAATGATGCAACTATTACAATGTTTTAAAAAGTTCAAATTTAGTCGTATTTTTGTGGTCAACATAAGTCTTCCGCTGTATTTGACTGGCTAAGAATGGTACGAGACATCGCACCTAGGATGGGGTGTTACACTAGCACTTAACCTGAATATGCTCCTATGTATTCAAAGAATAGTGAAATAAATATCTACTACTAATGTGTCATTTACATGTTTTTCTCCCATTCTATGATTTCTACTTATTTGGGCTTGGTTAAGGTGTTGTGGGCTTAGAGCTTGGGCCATGTCGTTCACAACAAGTCAACAACAACGTTCAACAACTACAGCTATTATCATATTTGACATCTTCTGTGGTAAAATTACCTGATATAAAGTATAATATTTGTATAATATAGAGTTTAATTATCATTGTCTTCTAGTTACATCTTACAGATAATTTTCAAAAAGTTGTGACAAAACATTTAAATTACTTGACAACTATAAAAGATAGTTTATAGTTATCACATATTTGTTAATGAAACATCTTCTTTGATTTCCCATTTAACATGTCAGGAATGTTCCAATTACCTAAAAGCTTACTTGCAATGATTTTTTAATAATGTAAAGCTTTTAGCTTTTAGTAGAGAGAGCTCTGATGTTCTTTAAAATCATGTATCTATTCTTGCTAGACACAACTTAGATTTTTAAACTGCCATAAAAAACAAACCTGGTCGCAAAAGTATGCCTGATAAAATGAGAGGTCAGGTTGGTTCACAAATTAAAACATATTAAGGTGTAAATGATTTTTCAACGTTAAAACGTGTTGTTCGAAAAAAGCAATCAATTTGATGCGGGTCACAATTATTTTTAATCAATACAGTTTTTGATTAGTTAATAAGCAAATAGGCGGGTTGGGTATTTGGTTAGAACTAGTTCGGGTCAGGATTGGTTCGGGTCATAATAGGTTTAAAAAAAATCAGATTGGGTCTAAATGAATTGTTTTTAAGAAACATCAATTTGGTTTAAGTCAAAATGTGTTATAACTAAACAAATAATCTATTAGGATAATTTTTAATAATTTCTCATGAAATTTGTTTTTAATCATTTTTAAATGTTTGAATTTATTGTATTCACATATTTTTTATATTACCAATCTTGATCTAAATTGTTTTAAAATGTTCCTCATCTCAACCTATTTCTTGTTTTGATGTTACTCATTTCAATACAATAGTTATTTACCCAAACCAGCCTATTTCTTTTGAATCGTGTGAACATTGTCACCTCTGACTGTTAGTAATGAGTGGTGAAGGTGAAGGGGTGGTGTGGCGAAATAGGCAAAAAGGTGGTATATGTGAAGGTAGATGAGGAGGAAGGTGGTGTTTAGACATGGAGATCTTGATCCGTAGCAAGATAAATGGATAGATATGGGTAAGCAATAAGTGTAGTTTGGGTTGAAATGGGTAGCAATATGACATTGAATGGGTTGAGATGTGTAACACCTTAACACAATGCGGGTCAGGATGGGTACTTTAAATATATGTGAGTATATAATTGATTCAAATGGGTAAGAATGATTAGTAATATATTTGTTGTGAAAAATCATGAAAAATTACTAAAATAAGTTATTTGTTTTATTACAACTCATTTTAACTTAAAATAAGTTGATATTTTTAAAAACAACCCATTTAAACTCAAACTAATTTTCCTTAAAACTCATCCTAACCTGCATCCATTCTGACCCGCTCCTAATCCGCTACCCAACCCAACCGCCTGTTTTGCTGGGCATGGATGTTGGACGATGGCAGAGGCCTCAAGGGTGGTGTCAACAGGAGCATTGGTGATTGGGCCGTTTTAGTGATAACAAGTAGGTGGGGATAAATGATAAATTGTGTGTAATGCTTACCCCTTTGTACCTCAGAGAGTTTTGTAAGTTTTATAAGAATTGCAGTCTTAAACCCGTTATATTTTAGTAGATCAAAATTGACTCTTATAAATTAAATTAAACTTGACTCAAATACACTTGTATATGAGTCTATGATTGCTACCCCTATGCAAAAGACACATCTAATGCATAATGTATCTGAAAACCCATTTCCAAAAAAAGAATTTCTAAAATGGTACATCACGATCTACACACGAAAATAACTGTAATTGCTACATATTGGTCGTTCTGCTAAGCAAAATAATAACAACAACAATAATAAAAAATAAATAAATAAATAGGCATAAACAATATAAAAAATCGTATAATTTTAAGTGTTAGGTGTTACCCAAAAAGAAGATGGCTTTAATTTTAATTAGAATTTAAACATGCCCAAAAAACAAACTAGGTCACAATTATGCCTTTCGGTAAATCAAGTAACATGTCAAAGATTTAGGTGAAAACAAGGTATCAATATTAAAATAAATCATCCTAAAAAGTATAACCCAGTTACAATGAGTTATAACAAAAATAAACTTGATTTGAAAGAAGTTGCTTTAGAAAACAAAATTATCAAAATTTATATTCCCGTTATCAGATTCCTTTTGACAGCCAGTGATGAGAGGTGGATGTGGAAGGTGGTGATGCCAACGTAGACAAAAAGGCGGTGTATGCAGATATGGAGATAGAAACAAGCGGTGTGGATGTTGTGAGAGACAACAAGATGTTTTGGGGAAAACCGAACCAATGAACGGTTTGAGCGGTTTTACTGTTTTAAACCGGACCATGAACACCATAATTCTTTGTATATAGTTTTCTTAAACGTATATCAAAAAATGTTGTATCACGTAAAATAATTAGCATATATATCAAGTAATTGTGCGTCATGTTAAATAATTGACACAAATATCAATAAGGGGTTGTTTGGTAGTGTCTGAATTATTAAGTGCTGAATGGTTAAGATATCTAAATGATTAAGAGGGTCTGAATGATTAAGTACTGAACCAGTTAAGAGCGTTTGGTTAAAGGTCTGAATGGTATGTATTTTTTTTATTCAGCATAGTATTGGTGCTGAATGGTTATGTGCTGAACTTAATCGTTAAGAGGTTAATATATTTCAAACCAAACACACTAAATTCTGAACAGTTAAGAGATAGTCTCTTAAAGGTTCCATTAAAAGGCTATGAAACAACGCTAAATCTTGGTCGTGCAAATAATTGACACATATATAAAAAAACTAGAATTTTGTCAAATAATTTTTTATGGGAAAATTACGAAAATAGCCACTTTGACCAAAAATTTAACCAAAATGGCCATTTGACTTTTCCATCACCAAAATGTCCATGCCTTTACAGGCGCCGGCGCCCGTATACTTACGGGCGGCCGCCTATATGGGATCCAATGGGATTTCGCCATGTGTCCTACACGGGCGTCCACGCCTCTTAAATCTGACAAACGCCCTTTAAAAAAGTAAGTTGTCACGGGCGTCGGGCCCACACTGACACCTTTGTCACGGGCGTCCGCCCCTAAAAAAATAAAAAAATAAAAAAGTCGTTTAAAAAAAATTAAAAAAAATAGAAAAAAAAATAAAAAAATAAAAAAGTACAGTCGGACGCCTGTAAAGTACGGTCGGACGCCTGTAAAGTATGGGCGGACGCCTGTAAAGTACGGTCGGACGCCTGTAAAGTACGGACGCCTGTAAAGTACGGGCGGACGCCTGTAAAGTACGGTCGGACGCCTGTAAAGTACGGGCGGACGCCTGTAAAGTACGGTCGGACGCCTGTAAAGTACGGTCGGACGCCTGTGACACGTTTTCCGAAAAAAGTCTTGGACGCCCGTAACTAGGTTCGGGCGCCTGTGTGGTCGGTCCGCGCGCCCGTTAAGGACACGTGGCAAAATCTCATTGGATCCCATATAGGCGGCCGCCCGTAAGTATACGGGCGCCGGCGCCTGTAAAGGCATGGACATTTTGGTGATGGAAAAGTCAAATGGTCATTTTGGTTAAATTTTTGGTCAAAGTGGGTATTTTGTTGATTTTCCCTTTTTTTTAATATGTGACGGTATAACGTTATATAAGTCAATAATTTTTTTTTAATGCGTGACAGTATAACGTTATACGACTCATGTGACTATGTTTAACCTCTTTACATTCCTTAACAAACTAACAAGATCATAATTTTTATCAATCTAGACATAATGTATAAATCTATAACCCGATGGTGTAGACTAACGCACGTGGTGCATGGACATAGAGATCCCAATTAGCAAACCTTTTTTTCTCAAATCCCCATGTGCGATGCACCTACTTGTTCAATTCAAAATCTCTGTAGTCAAATCATTTAGTACCTACTAAAGTGCAAAAAAAAACAAAGAAAAAAGCGACCCATTGGTCAAATCCTTCATATACATGAAAAGATTCAAATAAGGGGCCTGTTAGGGAGACGCCCAGGTGGATAACTGGACACCCGTCAATACGACCCGTATTGGGCTTTACGGGTCGTATTGAAAAGAATATTCTGACAAAAACTGACACGTCAAATCATAGGTCTGACGCAGGTCTGACACACCCATACGGCCCGTATGTCACAATACGGCCCGTATATATGAAATAAGAAAAATAAAAAAGTAAGAGAGAGAACAAAATATAGGGGTAAAGTTAGTAAAAAAAACGAGTTTTACCAAAAATAGGCCTTTATGGGCTCAACAAGGAAAAAATACAGAAAAGTGTTTGGAATCTGTACAGTGTCAGACCATGAACTGTACAGAACTAGGCCTAGATCAGTTCCAAGTTCCAACGACATAATCAATTAAGTCTATTTTTGCCTTAAAAACTTAAAATATATAAGTTGAGGGTCCAAAAATAGCAATAAAATTCTGATATAAAAAAAATAAGTTTATCCCTATACGGGCCGTATTGGGCCATACGGCCCGTATGTACTTTCAACCGTCAAACATTTTTCTGACAAACTCTGACAAAATCTGACACCCATACGACCCGTAAAGGGTCATACGACCCGTAAAGGCCTAGATGGTGTCAAATAATCCATAGGGGGTGTCCAAATAACCTGCCCCTTCAAATAAATATATGTCCAAATGCATTTATGATTTATGAAAAGACCAAGAAATAAATGCCAACGTGGAATAACCAAGGATAAGTAACTGTGTGAAAAGCGAACCATCCTCATCAGCCCGATGGACAAACGCTCCGACCCTCCTCGCTACCGTCTCCATGATTCGGCTGTGGCTGGGTTTGCTGTTGGACCAAGAGTTGATGCTGTACGAGCCGCTGCTGCTGCTGCTGATGTTCTTGTTGTGGCTGCTGTACCTGATACATATTACTATCATACGAGCCACCTAATGCTAAAGAGGGAGCCATGGCTGCCTGGCCGGTCATTTGGGTTAACCCACTGTGGGTCACCTGACCAGAAGGTCCACCACCATCAAAACCTCTATTAAACCGCAATAGATCCATCGACTGCTGCTCTTGCATTTGTTGTTGTTGGTGCTGGTGTGAGTGCGGGTGCTCCAAGCTCCTTAGCATTTCCTGTTCTCGTGCAGCTTCAACAAACTGATGTTGCTGAGCCTCAAATAACGGTTGACTATGTCGACCATCTTGGGAGCTTCCGGGTCCATGAAGGCTCAACATTGGCTGCATGTTGGACGCCATAACCGGAGCCAAAGATGCCTGTAGGTTCGGAAACTGTTGCATGAACCCTGGGTTCAAGACCGGCATCATGGCCGATGGTCCCATGTAAGTAGCCAACTCTTGTTTGGCATTGTGTAAATCGGTCTGGATTTGTTTTAACCTCTGCTGGAGGATCGAGATGAACCCCACACAACCATAAACCGGGTCCCTGAGACGCGCTTCGGCCTCATAGGCCAGTGAATTGACTGCATCTTCTCGTTGGGACGCACTTAGCTCATTGAGGATCTTCGCAACATTGCTGGCTCCGAACACTTTGTGCACATTGGAAAATTTCTGAGGCTGGTCTGGTGGGAAGTACGGTGCAAACACGCATTCTTGGGTGCATTTTCTACGTAAAAACTTGCAAGCGGCACACGGCGAGTTTGATGACGACATTGTTTGATCTTGTCACCTTGTTCTTCACCTGTACTACCTGCAAAATTATTAAAAATCTCACTAATTCTACAGGAAATCACATATTTCATTCAGGAAATTTTGGTGATCAAATTCAATGCACGAAGCTCCTACATGTTCGGGTATAGAAGGCATCTGGCCTACGTATTGAAAAGATCTTTATACATAGTCTTACCCTACATGTCTTGAAGAAATTCTTTAGGAATCTAACCGGTGATCTTCAGGTTACATGGATGCAACCTTACTAGTTGTTCGCCATTGAAATTTAAAACACCGGAGATTTAAGCTTGGATGATAAAAACAAGTGGTTGATTAGATATGAATTTATGGTGGAATAAATGCGGTTGAAAACACAAACGTACACAAGAATCTAACGATACTTTGAATGAATTAAAAAGTTGATATTCATGGAGGATTCATTTATCGATTCTTGAGAAGGTGGTGGCAATTAAACATTTTCTTTTCTTGCATCGGAACCGACAATTGCTAGTCAAATTGATAGATTAATATTATGTATATTTCTTATTTACAAATGAATTGAACTCGGAGGAAGAACAGACCGACCTGTAAATCAACCTTTTGGAGAAGACGGATTAAATTGCTAATAATTACAGATAATAGAAGAAAAAACGATGAAAATTGAAAACAAATATGTTCCAGATCCGATTTTGTTAAGTTTTACATTTCTAGATCATGATATTGAAATCGAGAGCTACGAAAATGGAATCGATGCTCAAAATTCTCACCCGTTTTACTTTTGATTTCGTTAAAAGCGTCCTTAGATCACTGCTATCTACTTTCTTTTCCAAAATCAATATCTGATAACCTGCAAAAGCGGAAAACAAATCAAATTTAACTACAAACAGCGCTTGATTCGATCTTCAAATTAAACATTGAAGATCCCAAACAAATTGAATTGAAAATGTTGAGCAGAAACTTTCTATAATTAGACGAAACAACATACACACATACTGATATTATTAAGAACACGCAGAAAATTATTGAAGATGCAGAAAAAACGATATCGACGACGACACCATGAGAGCTTGTGTAGGTGTTATACTGTTATATGATGATGGACTCTGAATGTGCGTGCGTATGGCGTATTCTCCATCATCTAGATTTGGAGAGTAGTTAGGTTTTGATCATCGGTTTTGAAATATTCGGGGGTTTGTTATAGATTCGTATAGAAGAGATACATACATACATATACATCTACATATACATACATACATCTACATACATCTACATCTACATATTATATTATTAAGGGTTCAAATACAAAATAAGATTTTTGTAAAAATGGTAACAACCAACTAAGAGTTGACACGTATATTAATTATTAATTATAATTAAAGGCCAATTTAGTCAAGTTAAGTAACTAATGCAGATTTCATAATCCTTTAATTAAGTGAATATTATTATATAGTTAAATAAGATTATAGCATTCCAATACATGTCGATTATCAAGTTATACAGCAACCATTCATTAATCGGCATTGAGTTACATGATTCAATCATAAATTGGATGGATGATTTCTAACAAAAACAAGATACGAATGAAGATCACGAAAATAGTGGCATTTGTTCATATATGATTCAATTTTTAATTTTGATTATTGTTTGTACAATAAATATTCATGAATCGTTTCTAAGTATTTCGATTCAAAGAAATTTGTTAACAGATATATGGTTATGTATATGTGTTGATATATCATATATGTTAGTATATGCTAATAGCACATATTAACACATATCAAACACAAGCAAAAAAGATTACTAACAAGTATATAATTATATAGGGTAAGGATATTCTAAAAAGGCTTAAAACCTTAAAAAGCATAAGAAGCCACAAAAGAATGACATGTGGATTAGAAGCATATGAGTAAACATGTCAAAACAAAACATGAACGTACACATGCAAGTCACATGCAATTTTTTCTCATTTTTTTAAACGCTCATAACTTTTTTGTACGTTAGTATATATTTTTTAAATTATACCATAAAATAAAGCGTTTTTTACCTTTCTAAAGAGTATAATATTAATATTTTTTTAAATAAAAAGAATGACTTAAACCGAGTTTTACGAACTGTTTATTTTATGGTGTTTTTCAAATGTTATTTAAACAGAATCTTATGATGTTTTTTTTTTGTAACGCATATTTACATTTTATGGTGTTTATGTTTTATGGTGTTTTTCAAGTTATTTTTTAACACAAAAAAACACCATAAACACTTTTATAGTGTTTTTATGGTGTTTTTTTTTTTGTAACATATCTGTACATTTTATGGTGTTTTTCGAATTATTTTATGGTGTTTATAATATCCAGGTGTTAATGAAAATAAAACAGGACATTTTATGGTGTTTTTTAACTTAGCTTTATGGTGTTTACGTTTTAAGGTGTTTTTTTGAGATATCTTATTATGTTTATGCTGTTAACATTTTATGGTGTTTATGTGTTTTGGATATTCATGAGATCAAAGCTGGAAATTTTACAGTGTTTTTTGTGTTCAGTGTTATGAACATCTAGAAAACACTATAAAACACAAAATTCATATACATCAATTCAGGTCATTTTTTTATATAACAATATTATACTTGTTGAAAAGATTAAAAAATGCAGGATTTTATGGTGTAATTTTTTTTGAAAAAAATAATGTATAAAAAAGTTATAAATGTTTAAAAAAATAGGAGGAAGTTGTTAAAAAGTCAACAATGGCTAAAATACCCATTATATCCTCCAACCAATTAAATTTCCCTTTAATTCTCTCCAATGATGTGGCACGCTTACAAACTATCCATCTTAAAAATCAATAGCTTAGATTTCTTCCTACACTTTTTATAGTTTTTCTCCTTTTTAGCCTAACCATATACTAATTATATATATGTACTAACATATGTTAACATGTACTGATAACACATATTAGTACATAATTATATGTATGTGCTGATATATGCTAACATAGCCAACTTATTCCTAAATATTCGTAACTGATTATCTCAGATTTAAATGAAGAGTGATGTTAGCATATTAATTTAAGAAAAATTCCTTTTATGCCATTATTTCCATTCTAAACAACTAATTAAAAACTATTATGTCATTAATTTATTTATAACCATTGATGATAACGTATTAATGGTCAAGATCATTTCTCATTATTTTTACAAAACTATCATTTTATACAATAACCTTACTATTATATTATATATTATACATATATATACATACATACGTCTACATACATTTACATATACATATTATATGTACAGATGATGTTAAATTGAGAACCATTTTTACTTGATAACTAAAATAATTATTTTAACTACAAGTAAAATGACATAAAAGTAACTTCTCCTATTTAACTATAAAAATTGTTTTTATACTCTTTCAAACGCGTGTCTATAAATGATTCGTTTAAGTTTTTTTATAAGTTGGTTTTCTCAATGAAATGCATTCCCATATACATATATGTATGTGTATACATACACACACATCATTTGTCAACCTATCTTATATAAAGTTAACCTTAAAACTCATTATAAATGCTTTCTTTTTTTATTATTTTTCTGGTTATTTAAATTAAAATAATTTTATCATGTCTTATTTTCTAAATGATTATACATGTCTTAATCTTTAATTTGATTCTTTTTTTGATATTTATATCTTTCTATTTTGTTAATACTTACTAACGTTAACAGAAAATGAACCGAGTTTGTCACATTTGGAAACTTAAAGGATTTATTTTAAAATCTGTAAAGATAAAAGAACATTTGTAAAAATTGATGTAAACATAAATGATCAAAACTAATTATTAAATTCCTAACATTTGTTATATATTTTAGTGTAATTGTATTAACTTTAATTGATCAATGCAAATCATTAAATTCAATAAACAAAGCCCCTGACATGGATCGAATTTGATATAAAATTCGGTTTACTAATTTAATGGAAATTATATTAAATTTATAACTTTAAAACCGCCAAGAGGCACTTTGTATCCTTGTTATGTATATCTCGAGGATAATGAAATTCGATCAATTAACTGGTTCATTCGAAATCTATTACGAATCATACTTGTTATTGGGTTTGAATTGAATTTTATCCGATCATATATTTGAATGAACCACAAATAGTTGATATGTAAAAGTTAGCCATGACTTTCAATTCATCTGATGTAAAATTCGTGTTTGTTTTTTTTATTAAACTTTACAATATTTGTATGAAATAGCCTTTTTATCCTTATAAAATATAATATGGTATATGCGTACGTATGTATATATAAGGAAAAGATCAAATAAAAAGTGATAACTAATATGAGTTAGACACGTGTCATCATAATTTAGGTAGAACATCTTATATTTTGTACAAGATTATTTTTTCTGTACTAAAATCTTTTTTTGTTATGTATTTTTTTGTACGTGATTTTTATGTTTTTTTGTATAGTATGTTTTGTGTTTTGGAATAAATATTTATTTTTTTTGCAATTGTTTATTATTTTTTTGTACTAATTTTAATTTTTTTGTACTTTGATTATTTTATTGGATTTTGTTGTACTATAATTTTGTACTGAATCTTGTTTTTTTGTACTAGTTTTTTGTTTTTATATTTTTTATACGTCACATTCTTATTGATTTCTTACTCTTTTATACAAAAAAAATATTTTTAATGGATTGAACCTCTCTTATAAGATATATAGAGAGAGTGTGTTTGAGAGATGATTTATGTGAATTCGAAAAATGATGATAGAATTGGGATTGATATGACTTAACTCAATTTGTATGAATGTGTTGATAACATGTTAATTAGTAAACTTCAAAAATTAAGAAACTATATTTTGAATCATTTACGCTGTATTATTTTTACGAGGGAATAATTTTATAAATAAAACTCCTCTTGAACTAACAAGAAGCTAGACTAGAGAAAATACCAATACCATAAATTTAAATTAGAAAATGCACATCATTTTTAACTGACCCACCCAACTTTTCTGTATTTGTCATCCAAAGAAAGGGTGTTAAAAAAATCTGTATTCAAATCCGAAATATCCGAAAATCCAAACTCCAAATATTCAAAAAATGTCGCATATTTGGAAGTTAATATATCCAGAATTTCGGATATCCAGAACTTTGTTTTGAAAATTTTTGGATAATTTGGATATTTGGTATCTCCAAAATAGTTTGTTTGGATAATTTTTCAGATATATATTTTGAATAGTTTTTGGATATTCGGAAAATTTTTCTGATATTTCGGATTATTTTTGGATATTTTAGATAATTTTTTCGATATTTCGGATATCTGAAATATATTTTAAAAACATTAACTTTTTTCCTATGCTCGGATATCCGGAATTTAAGATACACGGATTCTGCTATTGAAATTCACTATTCGAAATTTTCGGATATATGAAAATGAACATACTAGTCCAAAAAAAAATTTACATATCCAAAAATGAACACCCCTAAATCCTTAATACAAACAAATTTTTGGATATCCGAAAATAAACAATCTAATCCAAAGAAAATTTATTACTTTTAACATCTTTCACTATCTTCCTCAGGCATAGAGTCTTGCTTAGTGGTGCAAAAAAAACCAGTTACCCGAACCGAACCGGTTATGGGACCGGTTTGAGATAAAAGAGACAATACACGATGTTGAAGTTGAGGAAGGAATGACTTTCTCACTTTCCGACGAAGAACAAGAAATGGATGAATGGATGCGGACCAATAGCCCGGAACTACAATCCGAAACACAAAGCGAAGACTAATTTCTATTTTCGATTTTGTATTTATTTTTTTACTTAAAAGCTTGTGTAATTAATTTATTTTAATGAAATATGCTATTTGAAATCCTTACTTAATAAAATTAATTTTATTTTATTTAATCAAAACCTAAAACTAATAAATAATAATTACTAAACCCTAATAAACCTTAAACTAATCAAACTAATATTAAACTAATAAACCTTAAAATAATCAAAACCTTAAACTAATAATTACTAAACCCTAATAAACCTTAAACTAATCAAAAATAATATTAAACTAATAACTAATAAACCTTAAAACCTTAAACTCATAATTACTAAACCCTAATAAAAACCTTAAACTAATCAAAATAATATCAAACTAATTAAAACCTAATAAAATCTTAATAATTTATGGTTTTATTAAATAATAGTATGTTTAAGGTTTTTATTAGGCTTTAGTAATTATGAGTTTAAGGTTTTGATTATTTTAAGGTTTATTAGTAATTAGTTTAATATTAATTTGATTAGTTTAAGGTTTATTAGGGTTTACTAATTATGAGTTTAAGGTTTATTAGTTATTAGTTTAATATTAGTTTGATTAGTTTAAGGTTTATTAGGGTTTGGTAATTATGAGTTTAAGGTTTTGATTGTTTTAAGGTTTATTAGTTATTAGATTAATATTAGTTTGATTAGTTTAAGGTTTATTTGGGTTTATTAATTATTATTTATTAGTTTTAGGTTTGATTTGTCAAGTTTTTTATTATGGTTTTATTAATTTAACTTTAAGGTTAAAACGTATAATAGAAAAAAAGGTTCAATACGGTTACGGATTAACGGATAACCAAAAAAAAGTTTAAAAACCGGTTTGGCCGGTTAACCGGTCGGGTTTACACCCGGTTCGGTTCCATAGGTTAGAGATTTTAGGTTAAAAAAACTGGTTAATAACCGAACCGGTTTTTAGGAAAAACCGGTAAACTCTATGTACCGGTTAACCCGTTCGGGTAATTTAAAAACCGGTTTGGACAGGTTAACCGATTTGTGCATCTCTACTCTTGCTCTCGAATATATTTCCATTCCTTTCATAAACTAAATGGATAGGAAAATACAAATTACAAAAATACAAACCAAATAAATTGAATTAAACATGTATAGTTATCGGTTAACAAGAGTAAACCAAACTTATAAAAAAAATTGTATATTTGTTATATTAACCGAATATTCAATCCATAACTTAGATACAACTACCAATCAAACAGAATATCAAATTAACAATTTAGTTTGATTTTTTGGTTAAGGTATCGTTGATGATTGGTTTTATTATGAATCCTTCGGAATATTTAAGAATAGTTGGGCATGAAGATTAATTTAGAATATTCAAGGATAATTACTCATGAATATTTTTTTCCATGTTTATTCTTTATTTTGCAGAATATTTCCTAAAACTAAGTGAATTATACAGGATGAATCCTATTATATAATATTTTGTTTATATTACTAACTTATGTGGTATTTTATCCTCCTTATTTAATCAAATTATCCATAGGTTATTTAGTCACTACCATGTCATGTTAAAGACTCAATCATGACGATTAAAGGACATCTGAACTCCACAAAACAATGATCTTTCAAGTGATAGCAAAAGGGAAATCTTGGTTAATTATCCTCAAGGAACCCTAATCATTTGTAAATATATACGTGCTAATTACTTGTGTGTTGAAAATTTTAGCTATATTATCCTAAGGCCTTATACTATATAGGAAATTTAATATATCTATTATTCGAATATTCTAACGAATAGTATCTAGGCGTCTTATTTTTTAGCATACTTTACAGGGAATCGTCATATGGCTGAGTTACAATGAGTTATCCCTAAAGATTCGGTTTTGGCAGCTAAAGAACGTGTAAAATGCACGAACTAAAGGTCTTATAAACAGTCACAAAGTGGGCTCAATGGAAGACAACATAATCAGCCTAAAATCTCGGAATCACTACAAATTTTTTTTTTTGTGATGAAGAAATTTGTAGGAACTTTGTCAGAAACACACATTAGCGACAAATTTCCTTCAAAAGAATTTGTAGGAAAAAACCCCCTAGGAAACTATTTTCCGTCGTTATACCGATAACCATTCCTACGATTAGCAACAAAACATTTTCGTCGATATTTTCCTACAAATTTCCTACAAAACTAATTTTAAAAATTTCCAACAAAATAAAGACAAGCTTCCCACAATAATCTTTTTTTTATTATTTTCTTTTAATATATATTAATAAGTAATTTTAGTATTTATTAATTTATTTTCCGACAAACTTCCAACAACATTATTTTATTGTTTTTTAATTTACCGACAATTTACCTTCAAAAAGCTAGTTTTTTTTATTTAAATTTTAGTAAATACTGACAAATTTCCTACAATTTTTAATTGTTATTTTTTTAATGTTAAATATACTGACGAATTTCCTACAAAAGTTCAATTTAATTTATATTTTAGTTCCTAACTATCGACAAAGTTCCTACAACTGTAAATTTCCAAAACAAGGTTTTCAAATAAAAATTTAAAAATCCAAATCTTTTACAAAAAAATCCCAAAAAAAATCAATAATCCAAGAAACATACTTTAATTAATAACGATCTTTCAATGTTACAAAAGATAGCCAAATACATAAAAACAAGAAATTACTTATTAGCGAATTTTTTCACAATTTCATCCATTTGTTTTTTAAAATTTTCTCGTTCAACCCACTCTTGTTCTCGTTCAGCTCGCTCTTGTTCCCGTTCTATTTCCATTTGTTCCAAACGGTCTTCCAAGTTTCACTATTACAAAACTCGGTATTCGCGACGAAATCTTCGGTTGCAAAGTAGTCTCAAATAACCATATGCAACTACTTTGCTACCAACATAGCCGTCACAAAAACCTTCGTAGCTAATACCTTTTTGCGACCACAATTGCGCCAGACAAGTATTTTGCGACTGGTTTTAGCAACGGATATTCTGGTTTCAATTAATGCAACGAATTAGCGACATGCTTTTTGCGACGGGTTTGCGATAAGTTTTTGAAATGGATTTGTGACGGATTTTTTTGCAACTGTTTTCCGACAAGAATTTTACAATCACTTTGCGACGTGTTTTTTGTGACTATCTTGCGATTAGAAATTTGCAACGACTTTGCAACTAATGCGCTTGCGAAGAGTTTGCGACGAATTTGCAACCATTTTTCAGCCATTTTACAAAATAAACATATACGTAAAAAGATAATAAAACCTGCAAATAATTTACAAAATTTTAAATAGAACCTACTTTATAAGCATTAAATATCCAAAAGCATCAAATATACAAAAGCATCAAATATCTAAAAACATCAAATATCCAAAAACATCAAATATCCAAAAGCATCAAACATCTGATTTGTCTTAACTAGGCATTCAAACATCCAAAATAAAGTGGTTTGGTCATGTCCTAACTTGATGACAGGAGGTTTTTAGTCACAACTATTAACAGTGACTCAATGCTAGCCATTCTCTCAAGCATAGCCTCTTTCTCGGCCTTTTCGCTTTCCTTTTCTTTCGCCAACTCTTATATAATTTTGTTTAACCTTTGTATCTACAATCAAAAAACATATACTCCGGTAAGTAAATAAATATTAAAACTCAAATACACTAGTACACCCATAAGTTTAGGTAATGTTGCATACACATAATGATCCAAGAGAAAGCTATACTACATAGATATGTTCTCACACAATTGCAATATTACAAAAAGTTATGTAGCTTTAAAAGTAAATTATCAACTAGCATATGATACAAAAGAATCTTCTTCAACAAGTACTAACAAGAATATAAAAAACATATAAAAAATAATTAACTATTTACCACTCACTACATAATCAATTATTGCCAATCTATTATTCTCAATTTTGACATCAAACTTCAAATGTATAAAACATACCTCAGAGTCTTGTCTTTCATGTCCACAAGAAGAACTGTTACAAGATGTAGATTGTGTGCATGTGATAAACCCTAACGGGTCACTTATATTGCATAAGCCATACAATTTTCCTTTGTTTTTTCCTCCGGTCGCTTGTGACGCACGTGACCACAAGGGTTCGTCAAAACGAGGATGTTGGCTATCATCTTCCCTGTACTTCTCCACAAGATATCCTTTATATATCTCCTGATATACA
The DNA here is from genome assembly GCA_009363875.1 of Mikania micrantha. Classification (NCBI taxonomy): domain Eukaryota; kingdom Viridiplantae; phylum Streptophyta; class Magnoliopsida; order Asterales; family Asteraceae; genus Mikania; species Mikania micrantha. Next base: position 31,975,010 of record CM018682.1, on the reverse strand, counting down.
ATAACAAAAAATCTTAATTACATCTTCTGGATCCCCTTTATATATTGTTAAGATTGTTGCATATTACTTATTATATTTTAAGATGGTTTTTAAGGTCAATAAAAATGGCAATAAAATCATATGCAACAAAATAACAGTTGCTACTAGTTTTATCAAGATTTATGTGTTCATTGTGTTGATTTAACATTTAACAAAGCCTTTGCTTATATATTTGAAGAGTTGACTTTATAAGTCAAATATTTCTCAGCTAAATTTTTTTAAGATGGTTTTGTGACTCACTTAATTAGTAAACTTGCTTAACAAAAATCAATGATAATCACAATAACTTACAAATGTATCATAGGATCTTGGAATCAACCGACTCATCCTTTTGTTGTTGAAATCCTCTTCTAAGTCCAAGTCATCAGTTATCGGGCTACCAACCTCCGACAATTTGTCTAATGGCCTTTTGCCTTTCTTGCAATGAGATTGCCTCCAAATCTCTTCCCATGAAATGTCGCGTCCCAATTTTTTTCTCCTACAAAAAGCAGTATTGAGTTAATAAGAAATTAAATGATAATATCAACATGGTCTACATACTAAAAAACCCCTATTTAATAACCGCCCTTTTTCTGCACGAATTCAGCACCAAAACACCCCCATTTACAGTCCTTAAACAGCAGTTAACACTTAACAGCCTCCATTTACAGCGTTGTTTTAACAGCTTCCAAACAGCTTTTTAACAGCTTCTTAAAACGTCTAACAACATTATTTTGACAGCTTTAACAACGTCTAACAACATTATTTTGACAGTTTTCGACAGCTTCTATCAGCTTAATAACAACATTATTTGATAGCTTATTATTAGCTTCTAATCGCATCTTTTTAACAGCTTTTAATCTTGTATTTTGCTATCAATTTTAGTGACTTTTAGCTTGTTTAAGACCCTTGTTGACCCGCCCAAGTTGCAGTCAAAAGCCGGCTACTGAGAGGCCCCGAGCTCCGGGAGTCCCCTCGGTTGGCAAAACATCAAAACCATAGTCCTTAAACCATAATTACATTACTATGGCAGCGGAATTTAAGGTAACGACATAAAATAATGTACAAATACTAAACAAACATTAACACATAACCCACATCTCTAAAAGTTCTATAATCTAGCCAGTTTATGCCAGGGTAGTCCTCAAGGTATGCCACGAGCCATCCTTCTATTCTTTCTCAAACTATTCAACCTAATATGCATGTAAAACAATTCAACTTTATGCTGGTGAGTTCTAAGTTATATTTTTAAACAAATCTTTATCCATTCATATCATCATATTACATAATTCAAATACATAACATACATGTCATCATAACGTAAATACATTTCATACACATCATCATAACATCAATCACATTGTACAGAAAATTTAGCCTCAACTCTTGACCCGAAGTCAACAGGCTTGTGCAACACAAGACACCTCAACTGACGACCCGAAGTCGACAGGCTTGTATAAATACAAGACACCTTGTAACATCACTGTACTTTCAGTTGTCCGTACGTCCGTACATCCGTACGATTGTACTGTTACGACTGGAGATTTATTTATTATGAATGATTATGAAATTATTGATTGACATTACTGATATTATCACTGTACTGGTATGCATGTTCATAATTTATTATACGCGCAAACCACGGGAAGTTTAGTTGTAATTCAACTAAACAGACCCGTAGTGTTTATCGCAGTTACTTATTATCGATAATGATGGATTAATGGTCTGAGATTGGATTGAGGTTAGAACTGGTAGTTATTTGAGTCTGGTTACTAAACGTAGTCAAGGACCCATGGTCATGGTTTATCGAAATAGCGGTGGGACGGTGGCTAGGGCAGTTGCGACTGACCCTTACATATGCCCTATATATATGCATATTTCGGTCTATCATGGATGTGTCAGTGACTAGGGTTTAGTGAGATTTGGTTTGGGAAATGATAATATTAAAGTTATTAAATAATGGGAATTAATTACGCGAAGTGAGGTTACGAACATTACTTAAAACGCGAATGTTGATTTAGAAATATTTACTTAATAATGTATTCGCGTGAGTGACGATTCACACGAATATAATTATTAAGAATAATGTTCTAAAACGATATTCCATAAATCATAAATCAAATCGAAATACGGTACGAGCATCGGATTCGCAAAGGTGACGATCTTTACGAATACGTACGCGAGTAACGCGTTTCGACGAGATAACTAAATAATATCAAACGATATTAATTTAATAAATGTTGTATAAAAATGTTTATTAGGAATCACAACCTAAAACGAGTTCGAATAAATTAACTATTGAATTATTGAATTAACAAAAATTAACTAAACCGCTTATTTAAATGATTTCTTAAAATTAGCTTTATTACAAAGAAAACACGTTTATTTAAAAAGACTTAAACATGTTACGAAAGGAACCGTGTAATTTATTAATGATTAACACATATTAAACAAAATTATTTTTGTGAAATGAAGATGGTTTAAAATAAATTTAATTAACAAAATCTTATATTTAAACATTTATGTTTAAATAGGTTATGTTTAAAAACCGATCATTTATTTTATTATCGCGATAAAAACAAGGCCGAGCAGACGGGGATCGGTCGGGATATAAAAACCCACCCAATGTCTTCTTCCTCATTTGAAAGAACACATTTTCTCTCACTACACCAAATTTTCGTCACTCTCACTACCCCCAACTTCTCTCTAGCATAACTTGTTCGTTCCTTGACGAAATCACGTGATCTCGGAGCCTAAACGACCACAAGATCGAGAGGAACAAGAAGATACAAGAAAATCCAGGGATTTATCACGATTTGCAGGTGAGAACTCCAGTTTACTTTTTGGTTTGGGTTAAAAACCCTATTCGAAAATAGTTAGCAACTTATTACATGATTTTTGGAATTTTTATATGTTAATCGAGTTAGTAGTAAACCTTGCAAGTCTGTGAACGAATCTATGAGTTTAGGGACATCTTGATGAGAAGGAGGGGATGCGATTCAGCTTGTGCAGAACACCTACAGGCCGGCGAACCTGTATGGTTCGGCCGAACCCTCACGAACCTTCCTGGTCCAGATGCATGGCCTCACACGAACCCATGGCAGCGAACCCTGCCATGGAGCGAACCCTGCTGGAACCAAGTTAGACGAACCCTAGACTATCGAGCTTCTAACCAGCAAACTCTTGTTCATGTCTAACCCTACTCACGAACCCTAGTGACCACGAACCATCAGGGATGGCGAATCAATGACTTCGGCAGCCGAACCCTTTTCCTTCTTTAGTCACGAGCATGTAGCCACGAACCTTAGTGGGCCGAACAGCTTGGCCAACGAGCCTTGTGGGTGTGGCTGCCGAACCCTAATCTAAGTTGGCCGAACCATGGTCTTGACCCAATAGGTTCGCTGCCCCTTTGGCTAGAAAGTTTAAAATTCGAGTATTGGGTACTATGAGGAACTAGATCACATATAGATATACATATATACATGTCATGCATACATGGGGAGTTGGTTTAAGTTGCCACCTTTTTCTAATAACTATGAATATTGAATTATGAGATGGCTACATGATTTAAACATTATAAGTAAATAACTTAACTATCCTTTATTTAAATTCAATTTAAGTTTTTATCAATTGAAGCATTGTTGGCACTTAAATTAATCGAACATGCATGTTGGATGGGTATTGATAAAGATAGGGTATATGAGTTAACATACATAACCATGACGAGTATAAACAATAGTTCTAATTAGATACTTGCATTGATTGATGAAACCACTAAGTCTAGAACATATTGTTAATGATGATTAACTACTAAGAAATTAGGGTTATATTTTGACTCGGATGAAAATCACTATGTTAATGTAACCACCAACAAATAAACGTGAACACCTATGAATATTCACTTGTAATGGCACGCATACGCTTATGAGCATAAAAACATATAATAATTTCAGATTCTTGAGTTACTTTGAGAGTACATACACGAGCGCGCATTATACGAGAACCCGGATTCTAAGGACTTCAGGTGAGTTCTCATAACCTCCCTTTCTTTAAACTGTTTTAGTTTTAAAACTCGGAGGTGAAACGTGTATACCAAATTCAAGTATTATTTTGATAACACAAGGCTAATACCTGTTTATCAATATGATATTCACAATATAAAATTATCATTTATTATGGATTATCTCTTATTAACTTATATCTGTGTAAATATTGTTATTGACTTCAGTCAATAACAAAGATTACATGTATTGTCACAAAATCCGAGAATCATCGCTCTTAACTTCGGTTAATTGCTTTGATATCATGTATTGTCACGTGGATGTTTTCCACTCTGTGAATCATTGCCTTTGACTTCGGTCAATTGCTTTGACTTCATGTATTGTCACGTGGTTAGCGACCACTCCATGAATCATGTATTTAACTTATGTTAATTACAAAATGATCATGTATAGTCACGAACATTATTGGAGAATATAAATGATGTGATTGGTTGATTTGTTTGTGGATTGATTATCTATGTTTGATTATGATTATTTGAGATTGATTATAACTGATTGATTATGTGATTATGTGATTGTGTATGTGTTTGGTTGTTGAATGGATGGATGTGTGTTGGATTATCTCATACAGGTATTCATATGGATTTTCTCAAGGAAATCATAAGTCTTACACTCGTTTTAAACAAAGCATTTTATTAAACTATTTTAAAACACCAACTTTTAAACCCATTTTTCTAAAACATTTTTGAGTATAAAAACTTATGATTACTCACCAACTACTTTTGTAGTTGACACTTGATTTTCTTACATGTTTCAGGTGATGGAGACAAGTAGGATGAAGAGGATGATCTCTTCTATTTTGGACATCATCATCATATAGGATTCTTGGACTTAGTTAATTAACTAAATTTCTGGCGATTAGAGTTTAGTTAGTTTAACTAAATCTTTTGTGTATTTGATGTAATTGATTCATGATGAACATGGTTTTTGTGTAATTAATTTGATGAATGGAATGTTATGTGATGATTTGATTTAGATGCCCACGAGCTTTTGAACAATCTACACATCCCTCGTGGCATCCCGATGATTCCGCCGTCGGTCGGGGTGTTACACACCTCAACTGCCAACCCGAAGTTGACAGGCTCATACATGTATAAGAGTTCCTCAACTGGCGACACACAGTCAACAGGCTTGTGTTTCCACAAGACTCTTTAACTATCAACCGAAGTTGACAGCTCATACCGGTACAAGACTTCTTTACATACATCATTCATACATAACATGGTTTAAATCATTTAAACCATCATAAACATAAACACTTTACCGCACCGCAGTGCTCAAATTATGCCCAACCGCAGCCGGGACTTCAAAATCACATTTCCTACTCGACCTCGGTCGAGACTTTTAAAAGTCATTTCTTTCTTAACCGCAGTCGGGACTTAAAACATTCTTTACCTGAAAACATTCTTTACTTTAACATTTTCTTTTATCTTACCGTAGTCAGGTAAAACAATCATTTTCACAAAATAACTTTATAACATGCATAACAGCCCAAAATGATAAAACATTTAAAATAGGGCTACAAAGAACTCACCTGAGCTTAGTAAAGCACAATTTGCTAGCTTTTCTTTATTTCCTTATTTTCTCACTTCAGAATGATATCCTATTAATATGAATATATTATCATAATTATAACCTTATCATGAAGGTGCTCAAATTTACGATTACCGCTCGAAACTTCGACATGTCATAACTTTCATTCGGAGCTTTATTTCAAAATTTCGCTTGCACTCATTTTGACCATTTTTATCTCTACAATCTTGTTGTGCTTAAAGATTATTTATTTGCTCGGCTTAGATAAACGTATTCTCATACCCATTCATCTTACTCATAATTGCCTAAAACATTACATGACCTTTATTTGTTTCCTTTCTCAGCTCCAACCATACCCACAACCCTTAGATTATATAAATGTTCATACTGATTTCAAACATATTAAGAGGATCTTGATCATGTCAACAAACCCACATGTTTGTTCTTGTTTAGTGTTCTTAATCAACAGTTCTAACCACTAAATAACGTTTCAATATTAGATCTAATCCCGTACAAGCTCGAAACAAACCGACGAACCCATGTATAACATCCCGTAACTATTGTTTAAAAAAAACGATAACAAAATTAAAATGAAAACTTACCGATCTAACAGATCTCAAAAGATCGATGGTGTTCTTCTTGTTCAAATTCTAATCGCTTTCACCTTCGGATAAACAATAAAGTTTGCTTGTGGTTTAAGAACGGATGCTGACTACGAATAATCAATAGAATTAATACACGTTCAACAAAATTTCGTTTTCCCATCTATATAGTTTTGAGGACAACAAAATTGGATTTAATTTCAAATTTACAATTCACACCCTTGAACTTTTAACTTTAATTTTTAATATTCACGAGCTTATATCGTGTTCATACTTTATCGTATAACGGTCCCGCTTATATTATTGTGATCGTAATTACTTCCGGAACGTTCATAAAAATTTCAAACTCAAACGGTCACAGAAATTTTGCACGTTATTTAATAGGCTTTATAACGTGTACATACATTATCAGATATTTTTATCGTTTATATCCTTTTGATCGTAATTACTTTACGAACGTTTATATAAATTTTGAACATAAACGGTTTCCGAAATTTCGCACGTTTATTAAAAGGTTTCAAAATTTTTCGGTTGTTACAGCTACTAACCCCCCGCAGTTAATGACCGTTTGGGTCAAACTTTCAGCCATTATGCAGCCTACTTTTGAATTTGACTGCAGCCCCTTATTAGCCTGTTCACAAGACACTTTAATCTTATTCCAAAGTTACCCTTGACATCTAATTTCATATCAGTTGCTCTTAATCTTTTATACACGACTATTCAATCAATTTAAAATCAAAAGCAATGATCTTATACCTTCTTTATGCCCTTTAACAACAACAATTCAAACTCCTTTATCCTTTAATCTCAAGCTTAAAACAACTTTTCAACCTGTATACATTATTGGTTCCTAGTCTTAAGAACAAGTTGAATGATAATTTGTTCAAATACGAATTTCTTAATATAAATGAAATGTTACAAGAGGATCCAGAACCTTCCATGAAGAAGAGTGCACTTGGAGATGACTTCATGGTAGAGTTTGGAGCAGGAATTGAAGATCAAATCCACCTGTTGTCCTCTAAATCCACTAATCAAAACCTGAAAAATATGAAATTCAAGGAAATCGTAAAGCATCACAAACAAAATCAAACCGAATAAAAAAACCATAAGTAGAATCGGTGATGGATGAAGAAGGAAGGGATCATCTCACTGTCGATTGACTGATCCGGTGTTTTTCCAGACCTGATGCCTCGCTGCTGCAGGGTGGATTTAGGCTGTTGCTGTCATGCTAGAAACTGGAGAACAGTCTGGTAGAGTTAGGTTTTTCAAATTTTGAAAGAGTGTGCCTCTCAACCCTTGAGTTTTAAGCCTTTTAATATAAGTGTAATGTTTCTGCAACTATTTTACATCCAAATTTTGCGACCATTTTCCGACTATAATTTTCCGACTGTTTTGCTACCATAACATAAATTTCATGAATTCTACGACTGTTTCACGACGTGAAATTTACGACGGGTTAGCGATATAATAATTGAAAAAATATATAGGACTAATTAGGAACCTAAAATTATAAAATAAACACCTTTAATGGTACCAAATTATTGCTCTACATGCAATTAAAATTTATAATTAAACAAAAATTCTCGGCTAACTAATTCATGAAATTATTGTTCTATATATGAACGCTATGCTTCACTAATATGAATATGGTGTGTATGTGTATTTAATTGAGAGCTGCTAAATGTATCACCCTAAAGAAGTTTCTACATCCAATAAAGGAGGCAAATGCACTTTCTGCAATTTTTTGGAGTATAAAGTCAAAGCAAACAAGCCAAAAGGGTGGGTCCCTAGATCTAATTAGAAGACTAAGGTGGTGTTTGTTTTTTCAGAAGCAAAACGTCTGCGGTCTGCGGACCACATCTGCAGACCTCTTTTGCAGAAGAGGTGGACCAAACCTCTGCAAGAAGAGCTTTTGCGAGTGTTTGTTTTCTTAAACCTAAAAACACTTCCCAACCCCACCGTCGACGTCTGCCCAGCCCAACCCCACCGTCCCAACCCCACCGTCGACGTCTGCTCAGCCGAACCCCACCGTCTGCTCAGCCCAACCCCACCGTCGAAATCCTCCACCGATCGTCTCTGATCTTCCACCTACCGCCGCTCACGACGGATCTTCCAACCTAGGGCTCGTTTTTGTCACCCCTCATCTCCGATCGAACGATGTAGGGTTCGATCGAACGACCTAGAGGTGGAGCAAACTCTAGGTGAGGAGGACGACCGGAACCCTAGATGCGGAGGAGACGACCGAACCCTAGATGCGGAGGAGAAGACCGAACCCTAGACGCGTACGCTTGGAGGTGCGACGGCCGGAGGACGCTAGCGATGGGGGAGCCGGCTGTGGAGGAGACCGGCTGTGGAGGAGGCCAACCGTGGGGGAGCCGGCTGTGGAGGAGGCTGGCGATGGGGGACTACGTGGGTTGGTGGTTGATAAGGTGAGAAGAGGTTGGAAGAGCTCAAAAAGAGCTTGGTCCAGGTCTGCGCCAAGAAGAGGCCGCGCAGACGTTTTTTAATGAAATGTCTGCGAGAAAACAAATGGTCTACGAACCTCTAACCTCTTCCCGCGCCTGCGTGGTGCAGACATAAGAGGTTAGAAGAGGTTTTCTAAAAAAAAAACACCCTCTAAGACAAAAAAAAGTAGTGTTGAGCAACCAGAAACAAAGAAAAAATAGGTTGGTTCTAACTATCAACTTTTAATTCAAATGGGTTAAAATGACCCGAACTTGTTTTATAAGACTAAAAAAAGTCAAGTTTCACTTTAAACACATACTAATCACAAATATATGAGCATATGGATACGAGTCAAAATGACTCAAACATACTATATAAAAATAATATCTATAAACTATAAATTCAAACGGGTTCAAATCACACAAACTCACTTTATGAAACAAAACAATCAATAATCACAAATATATATATATATATATATATATGTGTGTGTGTGTGTGTGTGTATCTGTCTGTCTATGTGTCTGTGTGTGGGCATGCACACGCTCATATGGATTTGGAACCCTAATCATTTGTAAATATATCCGTGCTAATTACTTGTGTGCACAAAATTTTAGCTATATTATCCTAAGGCCTTATACTATCAAGGAAATTTAATACATCTATTATTCAAATATTATAACGAATGGTGTCTGGCCGTCCTATTTTTTAGCCTACTGATGTGTGCAAAGCAGTTTAATTAAAACTTAACAAAAATCAAAACTAACCTAGACACTAAGTAATACTCTAGACTCCCTAAACTAAACTACTAACAGGCAAGTGAACCTATCGAGAAGTAGTACAGAAAAGCAAGTCCGAATATCGAACCCACAGACTCCTATAGAAAATGCAAAAATAGACTCAAAGACTTATCTATACAAAAGACTTAAATTAAATTAGTTGTTTTAAAGGAGGGGTTTTGTAATTAATTAATTAAACTGAAACTAATAAGATTCTAAAAAACCGACTTAAGACTCAAATGGAAAAACGCAAATAAAACTCACTAATGATGATAAGACTACCTAGGGTTTACTTTATACATGTCTAATGTGTTTAGATTGATTATGGAACTTGTTTTGGAACATGGATCTTTGAATATTAGCTTATCAACATATTAGAGATTCTTTAACCCTTTTTAAAGAAATCAACTAAAATGCCTACAAGTTTCTCAAACACCAGTTTAGGTTAATTACTCTCACAAGTTAACCAACCCATTAATGGTATGTCCTAAAAACCATCTACCTCACGGAAATGATAGTTTCATTACATCAAATGCAAGGGATAATAAAGAATTTCATCTTGGACTTATACAAGACTATGTTTTATTAACCTAATCTTAGTCTTTTCACAAAGACTTTAACTAGTTTTTAAACACGCAAGACATACTAACAAACCCTCACCTCACGGCTATTGAATTTGGTTAAACATTTAGTTCATTTGTGACCTAATCATCATTCCTATGAATCACTACGTCTAGTAATCCATCCACAAATCAAAAACACCAAGTAATTGACCTAGCACGCACCTATTACACGAAAGACATTCGCCAAAGCACATGAGGCATCGATAACCCGAATCACAAACAACATAAACATTCATGCACATCCAAGAATCAAAACCAAATCGTTATACCATTAAAAGATTCAAACTTGTTCCACAATCAATCCTCACAACCATTAAACATGCATATTATAAAACCCTAGGTGGTCTAAAAGGTTTAGCCACAAATCATCATGAATAAACAGGAAGAAATAATGTGAAAACCCATATCAATCATCAGTAAAAAGAGAATAACAAGAAGGGAAGAAGAACCGATCACGTTACACCCTTCGGATCACTCGTATAGGGTTTCCCGATGATCCAAATCGAATCCAATCTTGTATCCTTGCTTCAAGTCGCCTCTCAGGTCGTCTTTGGTCGTCCAAAATCGAATGAATCCGCCTCCAGCCGTTTTCCAATCATAAAACTCAAAATTCTGAATTTTTAACCCTGTCGCGCTACGCGACAGGTTACTCTAAACCCTTCGCGCTACGCGACAAGCTCCACTACCCGACAAATTAGTCGGGTCAAACCCGCAATCATTAAAAGGGCAAAACAGTCTTTTTCCACCTGTCGCGCTACGCGACAGGGTTTTCTATGGCTGTCGCGTGACGCGACGGAGGTATTTTTCCAGAATTCTTCTCCCTTTGATTTTCAGTTCGTTCTCGTCCGTCTGGGAGCTCGTTTTCTTTATCTTTTGTGCCAAAATAGCATGTTTATTACCTGCAAGAAACAGTTTGTAGAAATGTGAAGAACCAGCATCAATCGACTCTAAAACTGAATAAAACTATACAAAAATCAATTAAAAACAAATAGAAAAGCAGATGTGTTTTGCAACACATCACATCCCCACACTTATCTCTTTTTCGTCCCTGGAAAAGTCTTATGCAAAAATCTAGGATCATAGCTAGGTAAAATGGTTTCTACACAGTTAAACTCCTTAGTTCAAAATTAAATGCTTTGGAAAAGATTGCACGTATCGTTATCCAACTAAACCCATACTAATTTTCTCAGTCCCTTAGTCATGGTCCATTATGTTAATGTTCTACATTTCCTTTCATTCGACCCACACTTAGGAAATTTAAAACCAAATCAATCCTGGATTCTAGCTTTCAAGTTATCCTTACATATAAACAAACAAGAACTTTCTCAAATCAGATTTTTATCAACTTTTAGTGGTGTTTCAACCAGGCTGCAACCCGGCGTGTGACACATATGTTTCTCGTCCAACTTCTTTTCTTTAATTTTTCTTTTTACTCAGCTTATTTGGTGAAATGGAGGCGCCATAAGACTCGGATTTATTCTCATAAAAAGAGTACTTATGTGCCAATCAAAATCAGATTTTCATAACTCTAATCCGTTATTATGCAAAGATTCCTTTCTAGCTAGAAAACAGTTTCATCAATTCCAAACTCCCAAGATGTTTCTCATGAAATTCATGTATTTAAGTAAAATTTAAACCAATCCTAAGGAAAAATTAATCAGTTGAGCCTACCTACACATCCCATGACCAAAGCATAAAACCAAACCGACTAGCTAACCATGCATGAAACCACAAAATCCAACTTTTCTATCATTTCCCATCATGCTTTTTGCAACCAACTCTAAACAAGGACCAAAAAGAACTAAGCTAGAGATGTAAAGCAAAAATTTTGACTCAAAAACTACTAATGAAGCAAAATTAAAAATTAAAGTAAAAACAAAATTAACTAAACTAAGTTTCCCATCCCCACACTTAAACTATACATTGTCCCCAATGTAGAGAAAAAGAAAACCCAAAATAAAACTAAGAAAAGAAAGAAAGTTAAAAAGGAAAATGACTTAGCTGGTTAAGAAGAAGACTGTCATGTGCCAGTCTTTCCACAAAAACTCTTCACTCTACAAAATGCTCCACAAGCCATAAACAACCATATAAAACAAGCACCACAAAGATCAAGATAAATAACCATGAGTTCCAAAAAACAGTGATCAACCACAACCAAAATAAGTTCAAAATCCACCAACCCATAGCCAACCCAACCACAAATGTCAAAAGGTACAAATGTTCAATAATCATACACAAGCTGCAAGAAACCATCATGCTCAAACATCCCCACACCTACTCGTCATCGTCTCCCCTATCATGCTCTTCAGGAGCCCTGTAAAATTCTGGTATGTTGATGTTAAGTGAAGTCATCAGATATCTCATAGCATCCTCATGTCTCCTCTGATCATGATCCCTCCAATCTTGGTACTGATCGTGGTACCCATCCATCCTGTGACATAGAGACTCTAATGTAAGTGGGTCAGGGATGGGTTCCCTAAGTGGGTACTGCCTCGGGGGAAAATCTCTCCTAAAAACAGGCCTCTGCCTGTGAGTTGGGATAGAGCCCATCACTACCTCTGCTGCAGGTGTCCCCTGTGGAGGCATAACCTGAGGCCCAACCATAAATCCAGCCCATCTTGGTGGGTTATCCCTCTCAACAATCCCAGCTCTCTGCAAATCCCTCAGGTCTATCGGTGTGGTCAACGGTCCTAGGATCATTAGGTCAGGACGATGTCTGTCAAAAACTCCTAAATATTCCGCCATCTGGTATATGTATGGGCCCATATCCAGTCTAGCTCGTCCTCCCCCTCTCCTAGCTCTAGCTAAAGATGTGGCCAACACACATGCCACGTTCGCCTCTCTTCCAGTAACCATACAATACAAGCAGAAAAGGTCAATCCAGTTGACCTTTTCCTCCCCTGAACTCCTACCCACGACAGTACATGCTAAAACCCTATGACTATATCTTAACAAGGGATCTCGGATGTTCGATTCAAGCATACTGGTGGAAAACGGGGCATCAGCAATCGTGGCCCAGAACTCACTCAAATCCACTTCAGAAAGACATAAATCTCTGTCCTTCTTGGTGGCTCCCCTCAAAGCCTGCACAAAATCCGGGGATAGGACCTCAGCCTCAGTATAAAAACCACATACAACAGCAAACTGTGGAATGGACATCTCATAAACACGCCTCCCCAACGAAAAGGAAATAGCATCCAAGGACTCAAACTCTGAATCATCATACATAAAGGTTGAGTGAAACTCTATGGTCAATTCCTTATATTGAGGCCAATCACACGCCAACACCCGCCTCCACCTGGGTCCTAAAAGCCTCTCCAACCTATCTCTTTGGCCTAATTGGTCAACTAGCTCTGAATTTATATTTCTATGGTGCAATAGTTCTAAAGATACGAACCTATCAAGCCTGTCACTCTCAAAAGTGCCCATTTCAAACATTAGGAGGGTGTGGTCTTTCAATCTTCTGGTTTTGATGACTGGTATCCGCTCATCTTCAAGATATCGGATCGTCCTTTCATCCCTTTATGGTTGGACTGGGGAACTGGGTTCTCCCCGGGGTCTTGGAACTGGTCCCCTTCTTCTTTTCCCCCTGAACCTGATGAGCTTGCTCCTGACATCCTGAAACAACATCAAAATCAAACACAAACTGCCAAGTTAGTAAGGAAACCAATAACTTGTAACCGTATAGCATTCCATTCGCGGTTACACAATAATACCCTTTAGTTTCCAAGGGCAACCCCATAAACAAACCATCCCACAAACTGATTTTTCATTTTAAATGGACATTATCTTCTCAAATTTCATTTCCAAAATCAGTTTGTTAACATGTCAAGACCAAAAGAACCATTTTCAAATTTTAAGCCTTTACCCCAAATTACAATCTATGGTTCTTTGACATCCAAAAACAAATTCAACTACAATGGGAAACCTAGAAGCATTCAACAAGACTAACCAAACTAAGACTAAACTAAAATCAACACAAAACATTCATAACTAAAAATCTAATCCTAAGCTAAAACTAAAATTAACAAAAATTTATCAAAATGCAAGAAAAATTGGAATTAGTTAGTCACCTTACCTTAGAATCGACTTATACAACGAGATTAAGAAGAAAGATTGAAGCTTTGAAGCAAATCCTTCGTGTTCTTGCTTAGACCCGTCAATGGTGAATGGAGATGGTGGAATGGTGAAATGGGGTTGAAATGGTGGAAGAGATGGGTGAAATCAAAGTTGGGGTTGATGGTTTATGAGTTTAGGTGGTGAAATTGGTAGAAGATAGTGGTGGAAGGTTGAAATGGTGGTGAAGGAGAGGTGGGCGACGGCCTTGAGAAGAAGAAATGGGTTAAGTTTTGAAATTTAGGGCTTGAAATCAAATAAAACCCGTCTGGGCATGCGTCGCGTAGCGCGACAGATTACTAAGAGGTTGTCGCGTAGCGCGACAACTCGTTGACCCGCGTTTTGACCAGATCTGTAGTGTAGCGCGACAACTGGGCCTGGGGGTGTCGCGTGACGCGACGGGGTCAAATTTCTAGAGAGTTTCTTTCATTTTCATGCCTTAGCCAAATTTTCACCTCATTTTTCCTTCCTAAACACCTAAAATCAATTCTAAGGTAAAGTATACATACCTGGTAGCTTGAATCCATCTTTCATGCTTCACAATGATTAAGCACCTGCAAAACTTAAGAAAACACACAAAAACAAAAACGGAAAACGGAAAATAAATATGAAAATCACACCAAAAATGCATCAAAAACTCTAAAACTTAACCTTTACACACTCTACACTTGGGTTTCATCCCAAGAACCCCTCAACATTTTCTTCATTCGGATTTCTCTAGGAGGATTTCTTCCTCCTCCTCATTCTCGTCAATCGGTCCTCCGATGTAATGCTTCAATCGATGACCGTTCACTTTCCAAGTGTTCCCATCAACTTCGTTTTGCAACTCAACGGTTCCATATGGAAAAACCTCTTCAACCACATATGGACCCGTCCACTTGGACTTCAACTTCCCTCCAAACAATTTCAATCGGGAATTGAAAAGCAAAACCCGATCTCCCTTCTTAAACTCCTTCAAACCCTTCAATCTCCTATCATGTAATGATTTGGTTTTCTCTTTAATGCTCAATGAACGTGCATAAACCGCATCACGAAGGGCTTCTAACTCATGAATTTGGAAATATCTCTTCCTACCCGCCTCGGTAAGATCAAGGTTGACCGTCTTGAGGGCCCAAAGAGCCCTATGTTCCAATTCAACGGGAAGATGGCATGCTTTGCCATAGACGACCATGTATGGTGTGGTTCCTAAAGGTGTCTTGTAGGCCGTTCTAAACGCCCACAACGCATCGTCTAATTTGTCGGACCAATCCTTCCGACTCTTCCCTACGGTCTTCTCAAGTATCCTTTTCACGCCTTGGTTTGCATTCTCCACTTGACCGCTTGTTTGAGGATAGTAAGCGGTTGCTAAATGATGAGTGACACCATAGCGTTGTAGTGCCTTTTCTAGCATGGTGTTACAAAAGTGCGTGCCACGGTCACTTATTAAAGCTCTAGGAGTTCCAAACCTACTAAACAACTTCTTAAGGAACTTGAGAACTACTCGGGCATCATTTGTAGGTAAGGCTTGGGCCTCTACCCACTTTGAGACATAATCTATGGCCACGAGTATATACCTATTTCCTTTGGACAAAGGGAAAGGTCCAACCAAATCGATGCCCCAAACATCAAAAACCTCTAACATCCTTCACCACCGAAGGCCAATAAAATCCACAATCGAAGACCTTTTGGGCGGTGGAATGATGTCCATGATGTCCACCTGTCAAGCTTTCATGGCAATGTCTTAGAATGTCTAGGCCCTCCTTTCTACTCACACACCTCCTAAGAATCCTATCACCTCCCACACGATAGAGATACGGGTCATCCCAAACATATTTACCCGCATCTTTAAAGAACTTCTTCTTTTGTTGAGAAGTCATCCCTTCAATCACTACTCCATGAGCAAGGAAATTTGCCAAGTCGGTGAACCATGGCATTCCTTGCTTCTCCGCCTCTACAAAGTCGATCATCTCATGAGGGAACCTATCACCAATCTCCTCCTCACGAATCTCACTCCTCTCCGGGTCCTCCAACCGGGAGAGATGATCGGCCGCCACATTTTCAGCCCCTTTCTTATCTTTAATCTCAATGTCAAATTCCGACAATAAAAGAATCCACCTAATGAGACGGGGTTTTGCATCTTTCTTTGCAAAAAGAAACCTCAAAGCCGAGTGGTCGGTGAAAACGGTGGTCTTTGAAAGCACAAGGTAAGACCGGAATTTGTCAAAAGCAAACACTACCGTAAGAAGCTCCTTCTCGGTAGTAGTGTAGTTCTCTTGAGCATCATTGAGAGTTTCACTAGCATAGTATATCGGGTGAAAATGTTTCTCTCTTCTTTGCCCCAAGACCGCCCCAACGGCTTGGTCACTAGCATCACACATGAGCTCAAAGGGTAAGCTCCAATCGGGGGCAACCAAAATAGGAGCACTCACAAGCCTCTCCTTCAAAAATTTGAATGCCTTCATGCATTCCTCATAAAAAACGAATGGGGTATCTTTCTCTAGAAGATGGGTCATAGGCCTAGTGATTTTAGAGAAATCCTTAATGAATCGCCTATAAAAACCCGCATGACCAAGAAAACTCCTAATGGCTTTAACACTTGAAGGCGGTGGGAGTTTACTTATAGTCTCTATCTTGGCTTGGTCTACTTCAATCCCCACTCTCGAAATCTTATGACCCAAAACTATCCCCTCGGTCACCATGAAGTGACACTTCTCCCAATTAAGCATCAACTTCGTCTCTACACACCTCTTCAACATCCTCTCAAGATTCACCAAGCACTGATCAAATGAGTCACCATAAACCGAGAAGTCATCCATAAACACCTCCATGGATGATTCAATCATGTCTTGAAAGATGGCTACCATGCACCTTTGAATAGTGGCAGGAGCATTGCATAGTCCAAATGGCATGCGACGGTAAGCATAGGTGCCATAGGGACACGTGAATGTGGTCTTTTCCTGATCTTCCGGTGCAATGGGGATCTGGAAATACCCTGAAAAACCATCTAAAAAGCAATAGAACTGTTGTCCCACCAATCTCTCCAACATCTGGTCAATGAAAGGAAGGGGAAAGTGATCCTTACGGGTGGCATCGTTAAGTTTCCTATAGTCTATGCAAACTCGCCACCCCGTGACCGTCCTAGAAGGAATGAGCTCATTTTTCTCATTCGTGATGACTGTCATCCCTCCCTTTTTAGGGACAACCTGAGTAGGGCTCACCCACGATGAATCCGAGATAGGATAGATCAAGCCGGCATCCATCAACTTCAACACCTCCTTCTTCACAACCTCTTGCATATTAGGATTTAAACGCCTCTGAGGTTGGACTACCGGCTTATACTCATCCTCCATGAGTATCCTGTGTGTGCAATAAGCAGGACTAATGCCTTGGATATCAGAGAGTCTCCAAGCAATAGCCCCCTTATACAATCTCAGCACATCTAGCAATCTCTTCTTCTCCTCCTCACTTAACCTGGATGAAATGACAACAGGTAAAGTGGAATCCTCTCCTAGAAATGCATACTCTAAGTGTGAGGGTAAAACCTTAAGCTCTAGGGCGGGTGGTGACTCAACAGAGGGCTTCTTACTCTCCTCCCTCAACTCATCGATCTCTAACACCTCAGAAATGACACCAACACCCTCATCATCAATCTCACACTCCTCCTCACTCCTCTCAACTACCAAATCAGCACCGCACAAGTACTCAAGACACCTATCTACGTGTGACATGAAAGAGTTTATGAAGTACACAGAATGACATGGGTCACTAAAGTCATCATGATCACCGGGATGCCTCATAGACTTCACAACCTCAAATGTGACAGTCTCATCACCCACTCTAAGAGTGAGCTTCCCATCAAACACATCAATGATAGCCTTAGCGGTCCTCAAGAAAGGACGGCCTAGAATGATAGGCACACTCTCATCGGCCTCCATGTCAAGAATCACAAAGTCCACGGGGAATACAAATTTGTCCACCTTCACCAATAAGTTCTCAACAATACCCCGTGGACACTTGACCGTTCGGTCAGAGAGGGACAATGTCATGCGCGTAGGCATGAGTTCACCAAGTGCTAGCTTCTTGTATAAAGAATAGGGCATCAAATTGATGCTAGCACCTGAATCTGCCAACGCGTGCCTCTGAGTGTCACTACCAAACAAACATGGGATTGTAAAGATCCCAGGATCTGTCAATTTCTCCGGTAGCTTGTTCAGAATCACCGCAGAACATCCCCCGCTCAATGGAACATTAGAAAGTTCCCCTAGCCTCTCCTTTCTCTTCAACAAATCCTTAAGAAATTTGGCATACTTGGGCATATGCTGAAGAGCCTCAATAAACGGAAGATTGATCTTCAACTGTTTGAACATGTCAAGAAAATGACCATACTCCTTAGCATGCTTTTGGTGAGCTAAGCGAGCAGGGTAAGGAAGTCGTGAATGATCAATCTTAGGACTTGGCCTAACCTCAACCGGTTTCTTCTCAACCGGAATCACTACGGGAGACTCACTGGTCGGTACTGTACTTGCTGGGACTGGCCTCATGTGCACCCCCCCAGGAGTCTCCATTTCAATCTCCTCGTCCACCGGTTCCTCATCATCTACCTCAACCGGTGGCTCTACACTCACACCCCCTCAACCACTCCTAGTAGTCACTGCTTTCACATGAACATTTGGATTAGGCTGAGTGCTGCCCGAAAACTGGCCTTGGGGCCTCTCATCCAAACGCTTCGCAATATCACCAACAGATCTTTGAAGATCAAGAAAAGCAGATTGTTGGTTTTTTAAAAGAATGTCATGCTCAGCAAGGGTTTTCTGAGTATTAGCATCCTTAGCAACCAACTGGGTCAATAACTCCTCAATCTTACTCATGCTACCCCCCAGAACTACCACCACTATTACTGCTACCCGCCCCCGGTGTATGACTCGGATGACTAACCGAAGAATGACCCTGCCCCTGGTTATGAGATGACCCAGATTGGAAACCAGGGGGAAGACCGGAAGAGCGCCAATTAAAATTCGGGTGGTTCCTCCAATTCTGATTGTAGGAATTATTGAAAGGGTTCGTGTTACCCCTACCTTGACCCCCAAGATAACCAACCTGCTCCTGGTTGACCACCAAACACTCAGATGTGACATGGCCACCCCTACAAATCTCACACCTATCCACCTTCATCTTCAACTCCTTCACATCCCTCGACAAAGCCTCGAGAGCAGCTGCCACACTAGTATCCACATTAACGTGGTGAACTCCTCTCGTGGAAGAGGAGGAACTAGAAACAGGATTTGAATTCCTATTAGCAGACCTCTGCTCATACTCAGCCTGAGCAAAACTCTCAAACATATCAGTACACTCAGCAACATCTCTTTTTCCCATAAGATGACCACCCGCAGAAGTGTCAAAACGAGCCCGGGTCTCGTAAGTTAGACCATTGTAGAATTTCTCTACAAGAGCCCAATCAGAGAGACCATGCTGGGAGCATCTGCTAAGCAAATTCTGGAATCTCTCCCAAGCAAGGTAGTATGGCCCATCGGGTGCCATACGAAAAGAGTGGATCTCATCACGAAGGCGAGCTGCCTTGGCAGGTGGAAAGTATTTCTTAAGGAATGCATCCCTAAGACTGCCCCCAAGTAGTGAAAGATCCCGGTGCATGCGAATCGAGCCAAGTGGCTGCCCTACCCGCAAGAGAAAAAGGAAATAGCTGCAAGAAAATGGCATCTTCAGTGGCACCTTGAAGATTGAAGGTACCAAAGATGCGAGTGAGGCGAGCTATGTGTGCTGGAGCATCTTCATCATCACGGCCATTTAACCGAGTGTTGTTAATGGCTGTCATGATATACGAAGGAATCTGCCACGAATTTTCATTCGTGATATTTGGCACAGTGATGGGATTGTTAAGTCCCGTGAAACCTGCAGTGGCTTGCTGGTGAACCGTGCGACGCTCAGCCATGGGTGGAATAAAGTGCAAACGTGGACTAGAATGGGTGGAAGAACTAGAAGAAGATGGTGGTGTGTGCTCAGAAGAATCAGCAGAAACTGGAGTAGAAGCACTTACCTCGCTCGTAGAACCCTCATAGAAGTCCCGCGAATCGCTCCTTGATGGCAACGAAAGCTCTGGTGGCGGTCCGTGTGAGCGTAAGTGTGGCATACACTACCAAACCTGCAAATAAATAAAAATTAATCAAAAAAAATAAAAATAAAGTAAAATAAAACTAAAACTAAAAAATAAATATGCATAGATAAGACACAAGACTAAACTGCACAATCGACTAAGAAGTCCCTGGCAACGGTGCCAAAAACTTGATGTGTGCAAAGCAGTTTAATTAAAACTTAACAAAAATCAAAACTAACCTAGACACTAAGTAATACTCTAGACTCCCTAAACTAAACTACTAACAGGCAAGTGAACCTATCGAGAAGTACTACAGAAAAGCAAGTCCGGATATCGAACCCACAGACTCCTATAGAAAATGCAAAAATAGACTCAAAGACTTATCTATACAAAAGACTTAAATTAAATTAATTGTTTTAAAGGGGGGGTTTTGTAATTAATTAATTAAACTGAAACTAATAAGATTCTAAAAAACCGACTTAAGACTCAAATGGAAAAACGCAAATAAAACTCACTAATGATGATAAGACTACCTAGGGTTTACTTTATACATGTCTAATGTGTTTAGATTGATTATGGAACTTGTTTTGGAACATGGATCTTTGAATATTAGCTTATCAACATATTAGAGATTCTTTAACCCTTTTTAAAGAAATCAACTAAAATGCCTACAAGTTTCTCAAACACCGGTTTAGGTTAATTACTCTCACAAGTTAACCAACCCATTAATGGTATGTCCTAAAAACCATCTACCTCACGGAAATGATAGTTTCATTACATGAAATGCAAGGGATAATAAAGAAATTCATCTTGGACTTAGCATACAAGACTATGTTTTATTAACCTAATCTTAGTCTTTTCACAAAGACTTTAACTAGTTTTTAAACACGCAAGACATACTAACTGTGACACCTCGGAATTTCCAGGTCAGCAATTTCTTTGTTTTAAATAATAATATGTTTTATTATTTCATACGTGGCACTAGAATAATTGTATTTAGTGTGACACGTGGCACAACGGACCTAACACACCGATAATTCGAGGAATTATCGCACGAAAACTCGCACGTGTCTTGAATAACGAACGTTGGTGAACGGATCGAGCCACAGTACGTGAACGGATCGAGCCACAGTACACTTTCACTGCACAATTAGGTTCCAGAGAACCTAAGTTAGTAGAACAATGTTCATGTGCCAAGAAACGATGATCGTAATCGAAAAAATACGTGAAAATTGGTTCGAAACAACAAAATTAGGCTTATTGGGCTTCTCTGGGACCCATCGCGGTACGCGAGGGCCCAACAGGAGGCCTTATAGCGATACGCGACAGGCGTCGCGGGGGTTTGAATCCCGAATTTCTTCGCGTATCGCGAAGAATTATTTATGCCTTCTACGCGGTACGCGACAGGTGCCAGTCGACAAATCTTTATAAAATCAAGACCACCATGCCTATTAACTCCACTCTTCATCATTTCTCCGGTTCTACACACCAACTCTCGACTATTCCTCTGTCCAACACCTTGATTTGACCCTTGGGAAGCCATGGGAGACCTCCATTGAAGCTCCAAGCTTAAAGGTTTGAAGATTGGAAGCTTGAAGACCCATTGGAACTCAAAACCACCATCACAACCATCTCATTTCTGCAAGAACCTACTGTCCAGAGAGTTTAGAGGCTGTTCTTGTCGTTATCTTGGCATTCTTGAAGCATTAGAAGGTAGTTCTATACCCAAAACACACTTTCTTCACCTTTACACTCACATGCATGACTTTAAACACACATGTAAGCACCCTAGATGCACATGCACGAATTTTAGTTCTGGGTTTGATGATGTTTACATGATATTTGATGATCTACGAATTTTAGTTCTAGGTTTGATCCTGGCCACGTCACACCCACGTGGACTGACGCCACGAGTGGGAATTTGGGGGTGTGACAGACTGGTATCAGAGACTTGGTTATAGGGAACTAGGTTTGCATATAGTGAACTTAGACTATAGCCATTGCTCTACACTAGACACTACACTTACAACTTGCACACTGATATTACTATTATTATTGAACTGTTGTTTACTAACTTGAGACATTACAGGAATGGCCAACAACAACGCTAACAGGAACCCGGGCAAACGCCCAGCGAGTGACGACCTGACCGAGGAGAGTCGACGTAGGATTGACGACATCGTAGCACAAGTGGACGCCGAGATGGAGAGGCGAACATAGATGTTGGCTCGGGAGCGATACTGGGGATGGCTACCTAACATCCTACAGGATTGGGTATTGGGAGAGCGGGTACCTCCACTGCGACACAAGGGCGACACCTGTGCAGGCCCGCGACTACCAGCACTTGGAATGCCGATGGAGAGAGCTTTCGCAGCTCACGTTGCCGTTACGCGGCGAGAGCTTTGGAGGAACGCCGATCTATCTGATGAGGTTCGTGTTCTTCGTGAGAAGAACGATCGCCTGGAAAGGCGAAACGACCGCTTGGAGGAGCGAAACGACCGATTGGAAGAACAGGTGGAGACCCTACGTCTCTAGGTGTCCCAGCTAATGACACAGCATGGACGCATGGTGGACATCATGCAAGAGCATGATGGGCGCATCACTGAGAACCGGACGGACATAGCCGAGACCCAGGCGATGGTCCAGGCTAGCGACGCCATGCTCAACGCATGGGCGGCGCAGTTCATCGAGGAGCCGCCAGTCGAGGACGACGAACCGCAGTTCGAGGCCGAGGACCTCGAAGAAGGGGATTTTGATGAGGATCCCAATGAGGATCCTGAGGAGGATGATGATGATGATGGAGGCGCTGTTAGTGATGTTTCACATGTCTCCATGGACTCGGATTAGTGAGCTATTTTATTTTGTATTTTTCTTATTTTGGCCTAGACGAGCGGGATGTGCTCGAAGAACTTATATTGTGCTTTCCTTTAAAAATTATTGTACTTCAAAATTTGGTATTAATGAGAATTATGCTTTATTATTATCTATTGCATTGTTATGACTATTGCTAACACAATCTCTGATATGATGTCTAACTTGACCTCTGACATGACATCTTATCTAACTTCTGACTAACACTCTGACATATGTCGACTAACAATCCAACCATTCCATATAGAATCATGTCGGGAAGGGGATCTAATGCACGAAATCTCAAGCGTAAAGCCGAGAAGGCAAGGATCAATATGATGGTTGAACGAAGGGTCAACAAAGTACTCGCGGAGTACGAAGCCAACCGACTAGCTAGCGAGACTAGCGGCACTAACAACGGTACTAACATCTACCTAACCTGATTAACTTAGAATAGGCAACGCCAACACTAACACGTTACACTGAACTCTGATGCATAGGATCCCAAGGGAGCGCAACAAAGGGATGCTCGTTTAAAGCCTTTCTGAGCTGCCACCCTCACAAGTTCCAGGGTATTGAGAGAGCAGTGGGACTGCTTCGCTGGATCGAGAAGCTGGAGTCAGTCTTCTCCATGTCTGAGTGCTCGGAGGAAAACCGAGTAAAGTATGCCACCGGGATTCTGGAGGGACCAGCCCTCACCTGGTGGAACACAATGTCCAGACCCTGGGACTGGAAACTGCAAACTCCATCCCACGGGACAACTTCACCAGAATGCTCCATGAGGAGTATTGTCCTCGTGATGAAATCAGAAAGCTTGAGGAAGAATTTTGGGTACACAGGATGGTGGGATCCGAAATCGAGAAATATTGCACTCGATTTCACGAGTTGTGCAAGCTGCGCCCGGCGATGGTGACGCCAGAGTACAAGAAAATCGAGCAATTCATTAGTGGATTGCCAGAACAGATACAGAGCACAGTGACTGCTTCCGATCACACCACCATCCAACCACTGATTCGCTTGGCGCACAAACTGACTGACCAGGCAGTAGCTCAGGGGAAGCTACCTAAGAGGGGTGAACATCTGAAACCCCAAGAACTTAAGCGAAAGTGGGAGCCCAGCAATAACCGTACCTTCACACCTCAACAACCAACTCAATACCGCCCAGCACCTACCAAAGCTTTCACTGCCACCCAGCCAAACACTCAGGGCAAAGGGGGATACCAGGGCAACAGCCCAAAATGCAACACCTGTAACTTCCATCACTTCGGCCCATGCAAAAGGGTCAAATGCACTAACTGTGGAAGGAATGGGCACATGGCCAAGGACTGCCGATCCAACCCCAACCTCAACAACAACAACCAAAACACTCTCAAGGGGTGTTATGAATGTGGCAAACCGGGACACATGCGAAGAGATTGCCCGCAACTGAAAAAGGGCGGAGGAGGTGCAACAAAGGGGCGAGCCTTTGTGATTGGCTCGGGAGAAGCTAAAGATGATCCGAACGTCGTCACCGGTACGTTCCTTTTAAATAATGTCTATGCTAGTATATTATTTGACACCGGTGCCGATAGGAGTTTTATCTCTAGTGACTTTAGCAAACTGCTTAATATGACACCAACACCACTAGACTATAAGTACACCGTAGAGTTAGCGGACGGAAAGCTGATCGAAACACAACACATCATCAAGGGGTGTGTTCTGACACTAGCAGACCATCAACTGGTGATTGACCTGATGCCGGTAACTCTCGGGAGCTTCGACGTGGTGATTGGAATGGAGTGGCTATCTACAAACCACGCTGAGATTGTTTGCAATGAGAAAATCGTGCGAATTACATTGCCAAGTGGAGAGCAGATCTCAATCAAAGGAGAACGGCGCGGGATACCGTTAAATATCATGTCCTGTATGAAGGCAAGCAAATATCTGAAGAAAGGATACACGGCTATTCTAGCACTTATCACCGAACAACCAAAGGAGGAACGGAAGATCGAGGACATCGTTGTTGTTCGCGATTATCCAGAAGTTTTTCCTGACGATCTACCTGGACTGCCACCGGCACGGCAAGTGGAGTTTCAGATTGATCTAACACCCGGAGCAGCACCGATAGCCAAGGCACCATACCGATTGGCCCCTACTGAACTGCATGAACTATCTAATCAACTGCAAGAGTTGTTAGATAAAGGATTCATCCGACCAAGCTTCTCACCTTGGGGAGCACCGGTCTTGTTTGTAAAGAAGAAAGACGGTTCATTCCGTATGTGTATAGACTACCGAGAACTGAACAAAGTGACGATCAAAAATCGATACCCTTTACCTCGAATAGATGACCTGTTTGATCAATTGCAAGGGGCAAGCTACTATTCGAAAATCGATTTAAGATCTGGTTACCATCAACTTAGAATACAAGAGGAGGACATACCAAAGACAGCCTTCAGAACACGGTACGGACATTACGAATTTTTGGTCATGCCTTTCGGACTGACCAACGCACCGGCAGTATTCATGGATCTCATGAATCGGGTATGTAAGCCATATCTTGACAAATTCGTAATTGTGTTCATAGACGATATCCTGATTACTCCAAGACACAAGAGGAACATGCCGATCACTTAAGACGTGTTTTGGAATTACTGAAAAAGGAACAACTATATGCGAAGTTTTCCAAATGTGATTTCTGGATTCACGAAGTTCAGTTCCTTGGACACGTAGTGAACGAGAAAGGGATACACGTAGACCCAGCCAAGATCGAGGCAATCAAGAACTGGACTGCACCAAAGACACCAACTGAGGTGCGACAGTTCCTGGGATTGGCCGGGTACTACAGACGGTTTATCGAGGGATTCTCGAAGATCGCACAATCATTGACTTCCCTTACGCACAAAGACAAGACATTCGAATGGGGAGAAAAACAAGAAGCTGCTTTTGATTTGTTAAAGCAGAAGTTGTGCAGTGCACCAATTCTATCGCTACCAGACGGATGTGAAGACTTTGTAGTCTACTGCGACACATCAAAGCAAGGACTCGGTTGTGTGCTAATGCAACGCGAGAAAGTCATAGCTTATGGGTCACGACAGCTGAAAGTGCACGAAAAGAATTACACCACACATGATCTGGAATTAGGAGCCGTAGTGTTCGCATTAAAGATCTGGCGACACTATCTGTACGGCACCAAGTGCTCAATTTTCACCGATCATAAGAGCCTACAACACATATTCAACCAAAAGGAGCTGAACATGAGACAACGCAGATGGGTCGAGCTGATAGGCAATTATGACTGTGCAATCAAGTATCATCCCGGAAAGGCCAACGTAGTGGCTGATGCGTTAAGCAGAAAAGAAATAACCAAACGCGTACGTGCACTACAACTCACCATTAACTCTAAGCTACCAAATCAGATCCGAGTCGCACAACAAGAAACCCTGAAAACGGAAAATCTTACCTTCGAAGCAATGCGAGGTATGGATAAACAGATGAAACAGAAGGATGACGGAGCTTACTATCTGATGGATCGGATTTGGATTCCACATCACGGAGGATTGAGAGAAGTAGTGATGGATGAAGCTCACAAGAGTCGATACTCAGTACATCCAGGTTCTGACAAGATGTACCACGACCTAAGGGCTACTTATTGGTGGCCTAACATGAAGTCAGAGATCGCGACCTACGTAAGTAAATGTCTGACTTGCTCAAAAGTTAAGGTTGAATACCAAAAACCGTCAGGGTTACTCCAACAACCAGAAATCCCGGTATGGAAATGGGAGCAGATTTCCATGGATTTTATCACCAAGATGCCGAAGACGACAAGTGGGTGCGATACCATCTGGGTTATCGTCGACCGACTCACGAAATCGGCACACTTCCTACCGATCAAGGAAACCGATAAGTTGGAGAAGTTAACCCGAATATACTTAAAGGAAATCGTATCCAGGCACGGAGTCCCAATCTCTATAATATCGGACCGAGATAGCCGTTTTACAGCACATTTTTGGAAGTCCTTACACAAGGCACTTGGGACGAGATTAGATATGAGCACAGCTTATCAACCGCAAACCGATGGTCAAAGTGAAAGAACCATCCAGACCTTGGAGGACATGCTTCGGGCATGCGCAATCGACTTCGGTAATAGTTGGGAGACTCACCTACCGTTGGTGGAGTTCTCATATAATAACAACTATCACACCAGCATTGGAGCTGCACCTTTTGAAGCACTTTACGGACGTAAGTGCAGATCACCACTCTGTTGGGCGGAAGTTGGTGAAAGCCAACTGACCGGACCCGAACTCATGCACGAAACGACCGAAAAGATCGTACAAATACGAAACAGGATGGCAGCAGCTCGGGATCGACAAAGGAGCTATGCCGACAAGAGGCGCAAACCTTTAGAATCCCAAGTGGGAGACCGGGTACTACTTAAAGTCTCGCCTTGGAAGGGAGTGATCCGATTCGGGAAACGAGGAAAGTTAAACCCTCGCTATATCGGACCCTTCGAAATCACTAAACGGATAGGTTCGGTGGCCTACGAACTGCAGCTACCACAGGAATTGAGTAGCGTGCACAATGTATTCCACGTATCAAACCTCAAGAAATGTCTATCAGACGGAACGCTCGCAATTCCTTTGGAGGAAATCCAGATTGATGAACAACTTCACTTCGTTGAGGAACCGGTGGAAATTATGGACCGAGAAATCAAGAAGTTGAAACTTAGTAAGATACCCATTGTAAAAGTCCACTGGAACTCACGGCGAGGACCGGAATACACCTGGGAACGAGAGGACCAAATGAAGAAGAAATACCCTCACCTATTCTCCGACCAAACTAACACGAGCAACACGAACTGAATTTCGGGACGAAATTCCCATTAACTGGGGGATGATGTGACACCTCGAAATTTCCAGGTCAGCAATTTCTTTGTTTTAAATAATAATATGTTTTATTATTTCATACGTGGCACTAGAATAATTGTATTTAGTGTGACACGTGGCACAACGGACCTAACACACCGATAATTCGAGGAATTATCGCACGAAAACTCTCACGTGTCTTGAATAACGAACGTTGGTGAACGGATCGAGCCACAGTACACTTTCACTGCATAATTAGGTTCCAGAGAACCTAAGTTAGTAGAACAATGTTCATGTGTCAAGAAACGATGATCGTAATCGAAAAAATATGTGAAAATTGGTTCGAAACAACAAAATTAGGCTTATTGGGCTTCTCTGGGACCCATCGCGGTACGCGAGGGCCCAACAGGAGGCCTTATAGCGATACGCGACAGGCGTCGCGGGGGTTTGAATCCCGAATTTCTTCGCGTATCGCGAAGAATTATTTATGCCTTCTACGCGGTACGCGACAGGTGCCAGTCGACAAATCTTTATAAAATCAAGACCACCATGCCTATTAACTCCACTCTTCATCATTTCTCCGGTTCTACACACCAACTCTCGACTATTCCTCTGTCCAACACCTTGATTTGACCCTTGGGAAGCCATGGGAGACCTCCATTGAAGCTCCAAGCTTGAAGGTTTGAAGATTGGAAGCTTGAAGACCCATTGGAACTCAAAACCACCATCACAACCATCTCATTTCTGCAAGAACCTACTGTCCAGAGAGTTTAGAGGCTGTTCTTGCCGTTATCTTGGCATTCTTGAAGCATTAGAAGGTAGTTCTATACCCAAAACACACTTTCTTCACCTTTACACTCACATGCATGACTTTAAACACACATGTAAGCACCCTAGATGCACATGCACGAATTTTAGTTCTGGGTTTGATGATGTTTACATGATATTTGATGATCTATGATGTTTAGAATAAGTTTTGTGACAATCCATGATAATGTTAATGTGCATGTTGATGATTTGGTCATAAATGGGTGTTTGTAGTAGCATGCATGAATGATCTAAGCCTATTGGTATGATTCTTGATATGGAAATGTTGTCATAAGCAATATTGATGATGACTTGCAAGATTAGAAATGGTTGATTTGTCAATATTTGGTCACTTGGTGAATATTGCTAATTTTAGTAACTTTAAGGTTACAAAGTATGTATTTTTGATGAAATGGTCACATTTGTATGTTTAGATCTATAAGTTATGTTTAAAATGATGTTTAGAAGTTAATATGATGGTTATTTGATGCATTGGAATGACTAAAATTGCTAATAGTATGATATTTAGGAATGTTACTAAATATAGTAACTTCATTTTACAATTTGGGGAATAGGAGCATGCTAGTCATAATGGTTATGAGTAAATACTTATTTAAGACTAATATGATGATGTTATGATAAGATTTGTATCTAGATTTAATGATATATGCATATCTTCTAACTTTCTAATTATGGTAACTTTTACGCGCAAAGCATGCTAAGCCGACTATGTGTAACTATGTGCAATGTGATAACATGCTCATTTAGGATAAACACGCATATTAGAATAATCGGAATGTGGTTTATGCATGACTTGACAAATGTGGAAATTTTCCTAAAGTGAAACTTACTATAATTAGTAAGTTCCCTCATGGAAATAATCATTGGTATCCGTACACTCCACATGACACTAAACCGCACGTTACACGATCACTTGATCCACACCGTCACCAACGGGTCGTTAGGTCAAACACGGTAAAACACGGTCAACCCAACCCACATAACAACTTGGAAGTTGTTAAACACGAACACGGTCCTGTGAGACCCACATATATGCAAACACAAACTTACAACACCTATGTGATATAGGTAACTACTAGCCGGCGAGCTACACCGTTCTTGTAAGAACACGCACTTCTCAAACTCAGGTGAGTTTACGGCCCCACTTTTACTCTTTAACTGTTTTGCTAAACTATTGGGGTGAGAATACAATGCAACTGTTTTAGATATATGACTGGTATGTTGTGAAAACCATTTTCGAGTGTAACTATTATCGCTTAAAGTCCTCACTTATCCTTACCGTTAGTTGTGTAACAAACGAGTCGTAATTACGTAGTACTACTGGGTTTGACTAGCCCCACTCGGCAACAATGTTGACTGGAGGTCATAACGAGTGTAATTTTGATGTAACGGCGGGTTCAGCGATGACCTGCGGAGGCAAACGGAAACAGTCTAGTTTCGGTAAGATGAACTGACACACTCCACGGATCGTAGAATCCAACAACAAAACTTAACATACCCAGTATATGTCTGTTTACTTTTCAGTCTGTCTAAACCTGTGAACTCACCAACTTTTTAGTTGACACTTTTCGCATGTATTCTCAGGTAACTGATGGAGCACACGCTAGGATGCGCACAAGGATGTATTAAAGAGTCTGACTGGCATATAGACTCTGGTCCTAGGCTTGTGTGTGCATTTGTTGATTTTAAAACAATTTGAACAATGTAGTGTCTGTTAAACAAATTACTTTTCCGCTGCAACTTATTTACTGTTATAGTTAAACATTTCCGCTGCTTACTTATGAAAACTGGATTTATTTATGATTGTATGTGATTGTGAAACCCATATAGAGTCGTTCTATATGACCATGAGCTGTGATCCTGGCCACGTCACACCCACGTGGACTGACGCCACGAGTGGGAATTTGGGGGTGTGACACTAACAAACCCTCACCTCACGGCTATTGAATTTGGTTAAACATTTAGTTCATTTGTGACCTAATCATCATTCCTATGAATCACTACGTCTAGTAATCCATCCACAAATCAAAAACACCAAGTAATTGACCTAGCACGCACCTATTACACGAAAGACATTCGCCAAAGCACATGAGGCATCGATAACCCGAATCACAAACAACATAAACATTCATGCACATCCAAGAATCAAAACCAAATCGTTATACCATTAAAATATTCAAACTTGTTCCACAATCAATCCTCACAACCATTAAACATGCATATTATAAAACCCTAGGTGGTCTAAAAGGTTTAGCCACAAATCATCATGAATAAACAGGAAGAAATAATGTAAAAACCCATATCAAACATCAGTAAAAAGAGAATAACAAGAAGGGAAGAAGAACCGATCACGTTACACCCTTCGGATCACTCGTATAGGGTTTCCCGATGATCCAAATCGAATCCAATCTTGTATCCTTGCTTCAAGTCGCCTCTCAGGTCGTCTTTGGTCATCCAAAATCGAATGAATCCGCCTACAGCCGTTTTCCAATCATAAAACTCAAAATTCTGAATTTTTAACCCTGTCGCGCTACGCGACAGGTTACTCTAAACCCTTCGCGCTACGCGACAAGCTCCACTACCTGACAAGTTAGTCGGGTCAAACCGCAATCATTAAAAGGGCAAAACAGTCTTTTTCCACCTGTCGCGCTACGCGACAGGGTTTTCTATGGCTGTCGCGTGACGCGACGGAGGTATTTTTCCAGAATTCTTCTCCCTTTGATTTTCAGTTCGTTCTCGTCCGTCCGGGATCTCGTTTTCTTTATCTTTTGTGCCAAAATAGCATGTTTATTACCTGCAAGAAACAATTTGTAGAAATGTGAAGAACCAGCATCAATCGACTCTAAAACTGAATAAAACTATACACAAATCAATTAAAAACAAACAGAAAAGCAGATGTGTTTTGCAACACATCACCTACTTTACAAGGAATAGTCATATGGCTGAGTCACAATGAGTCATCCCTGAAGATTCGGTTTTGGCAGCTAGAGAACGGGTGAAATGCACAAACTAAATGTCTTACAAACGCCCACAAAGTGGACTCAATGGAAGGCAACAGAATCAGCTTAAAATCTCAGAAATATTAGTTTATTAACCATTACAATGACTTGTATATATAGAATGAGTTGGTGATCAAGTAGGGGATATTTTTTTCTTGTTTTTTACTGTATTCTCTTGCAAACACGCCCATATTCAAGCAGTTGGAACACTTATTCTCAATCATCGAAGCTCCAACACTTGTTTTTTTTCCTTTGATTTATAAAAAAACACAAGACAGAGTGACTATTGTCACATTTCGAGGTTTTTATGCTGCTAATCTTAAAAGATTAAGGGGTTTTTTTTTGTAAAAATCTTGTGTGTTTTGTCTCGTTGTTTGATTTTGCAAAATGATTATGCTTAGACTTATCTTGGATAATTTTCTTGAAACACGTAAATGAATATGTTTTCTGATTAACAAAGCACGAAACCTCACTAAACTAATTCAGTTTTATTAAAATCAAATTTGATAATTTTTACCTAAAATAGTTATAGTTTGATGTATAATTTTGAATATTTAAATTTTAATTTTTCAAATTGTATTACGTCACAAATCGGTCGGAATTTCTGACGCATTTCCGACAATAGCTTATTTTAAATAAATTGTTATTAGTTTAAAAACCGTATTTTAAAATGTGCTGCAAATATGATGCAAGTTCCAACGCATTTCCGACACAAACTAAAAATATTTAAATTTTGTTTTTAAAAATGTTTTACGTTACAAATGTGTCGGAATTTCCGACGCATTTCTGACAGTAGCTTATCTTAAATACATTCTTATTTGTTTGAAAATGTAATTTTAAAATGTGTTGCAAATGTGATGCAAGTTCCAACGCATTTCCGACACAAACTATAAATATTTAAATTTTTATTTTTAAAAATGTATTTTGTCACAAATGAGTCGGAAATTCCGACGCATTTCTGACAATGCCTTATTTTAAATACATTCTTATTTGTTTGAAAATGTAATTTTAAAATGTGCCGCAAATGTGATGGAAGTTCCGACTCATTTCCGACACAACCTTCGAATAATTAAAATTTTCATTTTAAATATGCATTACGTTACAAATGTGTCGGAAGTTCCGATGCATTTCCGACAATAACTTATTTTAAATAAATTGTTAACCCCGTTGAAAACCGTATTTTAAAATGTGTCGCAAATGTGATGGAACTTCCTATGCATTTCCGAAACAAAATTCGAATATTTGTTTTCTTTTTAAAAATAAATATGCGTTACAAAAGTGTCGGAATTTAAGACGCATTTCCAATGAGAACTTATTTAATTGTTTTTCGTTTGAAAACGGTATTTTTTTAATGTGTCACAAAAGAGATGGAAGTTCCGACACAAACTTTAAATAGTTAAATAGTTATTAGGTAATATAAAATATATTGTTTTACAAATGGTCGTAAAATGCAATGCAATTGTGACAACTAGTACCAGATCGTCCGGCAATCCGTACGGTATGTGTACTTTTACCATTACTATGTGTAAATACAATGTGTGTAACAGTTGTGTGACAACAGGACTATGAAAATAATCAACAGTTGTATGTGTTTTTATGAAAATTTAAATATAGAAATACAACAATTCGTGTGAAACAGCAGTGTGAAAACAAGTGATCGGTTGCAATCTGATTTTCATGAATAACAGAAATCAGATGGCCGATAATTCTATGAGTAAACAATGTGGAAACAGTTATAATCAGGTGAAAATAGGACAGTTTAGTTGAGTTCGTCAGTGAGTAAATCCAATTCAAAACAGCAGTTCAGTATCGTTTCAGAATAATAAAATGACAGTGTGTTTGTGTGGGTGACGATTCACACAAACATATTTGTGGGTATAACGTTCTGAACGACAACTGAAAAGTAGAAAACAAAAATCAGAAAGTAAAAATATCGTCGTGTTCGTTCTGGTGACGATTCGGACGAATAAGCGCGATGGAAATACGATCTGATGAAACGGTAAATAATAATAAACGTTTCGAAATAATAAAATAAGAAAAAATATAGAAAATATTTATTAGGAATTACATCCTTAAAAAAGGTTTAGGAATATTATCTATTTAAATTTCGCAATATCGCGTATTACGCTCCGTAAACGAAATAAAAACGAGAACCGAGCATACGAAACGAACCCGAACACTCAAGGGGTATAAAAACCCTAAAAAGACATTTAATCCCCTCATTTATTTTTCTATATACCCATTCTCTCTATTTCCGGTTTTGAGTTTCTCACACTAGAAAACCACACTAAAACTTCAAGATCTCACTCATTTCTGGGCCAAATCTCTCAAATTTGGTATCAAAGAGAAGCTCTCAACGTTTCCTACAAGAAAGTACAGCATATCAGGGGTAGAATTCACTGATTCGAGCACAAGGTGAGCTCCAATATACGGTTTTTCAGGGTTTTCGTAAAAACCCAGCTCTTGACTTGGGGATCGAATTTGGTCCATCAAACCATGATGGATCTGCGTGAAACCGAATTCTCCAAGCTAGGACAACATCAAAATAAGGATTTATGAGGGTTGGATGACAATATCTACGTATGAACATATAATTTCGATGGATGAAAGTTGTTGCAACCACAATATCGATGACCAGATTCAACATGAAGACATCCATCGACCTTAGCATGTTCGACAGTTGCAAGATCGGCCAAACTTTGGTCGACACTAATAGTATCGACCATCCAAGGAATTAGCAACTGGTCCCATCGATATTATGGTCGAAACTAGCTAGGCAATCAAGATTATGCACCTGTCGATACTAACGTTATTATCGACAGGGGTAACTTGCTGATTGGGTCGATCCTAGTAATTTCGATGGGTTGATGGACCTGCAACCTTGTCGATACTACATCCTCATCAGACCCAAGAACAGTGAAACAAGAATCAGATGAAATGGTTTAGAAACGAAGTGGTAGTGTCGATGGGAACATCATGGATGGTATCGAGAACCCTTCGGGTTTGCATGAATCCGGTTTCGATATCCATGATTCCATTCATCGATATTGCCTACGTATCCTTCGATACTAACCTAAACATAACTAAAACATGTATAAACTATAAACTAAGTGTTTTAAACATTAAGGAAAAATCTAGAACAACAAATTGGATAATAACAAGTAATGTTGTTGTATAAACATCATTAGGGTTTTAATTCAAGTGTTAACAAAATTCTTTAACTAAGTTACCATTATCATTTCTAAGATCATTTTGGATTTCATAAGATGGTAACTAAGTAGCATGTTATCTATGCTAATACAATTAAATGATGAATATCATTTTGAGACAACATAAGAGTAATAGTCTAAACTTTAATCTAAACTACTAGGTTTTACACTTAGAAAATAGTTTGGTTTTCAAAATAACACTAGGTGTCAAGGTTATAATTCAAGTGTAAAATATATGAACAATAAACACTTTATTATATTAACATTTAACCTAAGATTGGTTAAGTGTTAGTATATGACACTACAAGAGAATTAAGACCAAGCGATAACAAAGGTTTATAAGTGTTACCAACTCTAGGGTTAATACACACACATCAATAACTTATACTTATAAGTTATACACAATTGGAATCAAACACAGGATCGTGAATACAACCTCAAAAACAACAACGAGCGCGTGCATTCTTTAGTTTCTTAGTCAACCACTACAATACCAGGTGAGTTCATATGCCTCTTTTCTAATCTTTTGATTTTAAATGCGGAGCTGAGAAATATGCTAATTCTTTTATTTACTTAAAAGTTTTAGTACATTATTTCATTTATCATGTGATTTAGATAATGTAGATTTTATCATTATTATCACCTATCATTTGTATGTATGCTTGTGTGTATATGACATGTTTGAAATATCAAGAATGAATCATGATAACATAGTTTTGTGATTTCATCAACACAATAGAATAACATAAGTTATAAGATTAAATCTTATAACACTTTGTTATTATCACAAAGATGAACAGGAGATAACACTGAGACAAATACAAGTGACATCACGAATGATAATCATGATAACATAATTTCATGATGATGATATCATTCACCACATTTGCTAACATCGTGTAATAAGACTAGCTCTTATAACACATTTTTAAAACTATGAGAACACATAACACTGAGAACATATAACATTTAGACAAGAACATTGAGGAACACAATCAATAATTACTATTAAGACTGTTGGTATTATATCACAACAATCATGTGTTCATGAGTTCATGTCCAGTCTTAAGTCCCTACATGTAAATCGTTTACCATTTATTTAGTGCAACTAAACCGACGATAGGGTAGTGGTACCATATGTCTGACAAACCGCCGGCGAGTGATGCCGGTACGTTAATCGTATTTCATTATCATTGGTCGGTATCGTATGAATGGTAACAGGGCTGCATCAGTCAGGGTTGGTAAACAACACATGGTGATATTAATCTACAGACACTGAAGTAATTAAAATCCTTCGATTCTATTAACTGGTAGACTGAGGAATTGATTTTCTCTCTAGTCGTATTACTAGTAATAGTTTCGTTGAAGGCACTCATTCTATGAGAACACAAATGGGATAGAGGTAAATTGGAGGCATTGTGTTCTGATTTTGCGTGGATCACAATGGGTCCCATTTATGCTCTATACATTCAAGCTGAGAACAATATCAAAAAGTTAACTGTTACTTCTTGAATTAGAAGTAAAATCACAGTTAACCCTTCAATGGAGAGTATAATAATAAGGATAAGATTAACAAATCTATTTTCCTTAAAACATTGAGGGATTATCATAACTTAGGTCATGATAATTGATTCCCCTCGCACACTTTTACACTATACTTATATCAATGCGGGTGATGAACACATATTATGGGTTGAATATCAAATGGGATGAACACATATGAGATAGAAATGGGTATCCATAGTTGTATTTATAAGTGGTGTTGAATTCATCCAAGTATGTGGTGGGCTGGCGGTTTCATTCGTGGTACGTATGCCCTATATATAAGCATGCTTGATTTGGATGACATACTATTTGTAAGTATAACTATGGAGAGGACATTGAGTGAGGCAACATGAAACAATATCAATAAGACTTGTATATGACATTGTGTTTGTGAATGACAAGAATTCAACTGTTTTCAAATACTAAACTTATGAACTCACCAACCTAGTGTTGACTTTGTTTAAATGCATGTTTTTCTCAGGTGATGAACAGGTCTAGTCACCAGACATCAGGGCATAAGCTAGTGAACTTTAGAGAAGACCTAGCTTACTTTTGTGTTATGCATATTTTTAAATGACATAACTTTGAATCATCTTTTGTAAATCTTGTGCAGATATAAGCTAGAAACTCAGTGATTCTTTTTGGGTAGATTTACTTAGTTAAATTATGAATATGAATTGTGTAATTTAACTTTGTAATTCTATATCAATGTCATGTTTAGCATTTCTCAGTATTTATCATGTGCTATGTAACAATCTAATCACTATGATTATCAAACGATATCGCACCCCAAGAATTTTCCGCCCGACGGGAAAGTCAATCCAGCCCGCTGGCTCAGGGTGTGACAACAATTCTAGCGAATAGTTAACTTATTTGCAAATAAGTTTTAAAATAAGCATTTCGATTAAGTAGTCCTTTTGATTTACAATGCTCAAACATCGGCTATGCGTCTGCAATCTTTTTTTAAACTTCTTTATCCATGAAATATTTTTATTTCATAAACTTCTTCATATTATAATGTTTCGTATGTATGTATATATATATATATATATATGTATCATTACAACCACGTATTTAGAATAATTAAATAGTTATTAGGTAATGAGTTCTGACGGTACAAATATGCATATATTAGTGTATTTTATGTATAGGTTTATTAAAATAACATATTTCATGTATATGGAAGTTGTACAAAAGATGGATCGAATAAAAACGAAAATAATAACTTGTGTCGGAAATGCGTCGCTAACACATTTCGTCGGAAATGCATCTTAAAACTAAGAAAAAAAACGTATACGGTTTTGTTGGAAATGTGTCGTAAAATAAAACAAAACGTATACGGTTTTGTCGGAAATGCGTCGTAAAATTAAAATAGTTGTATACACATTTTTTAATTGTTGGTTAATATGTATAAAAAGTAAGCGTCGTAAATGCGTAGGTAATTTCTACATTTTTTATGTCGCAAATTGCGTCGGAAATGTGTCAGAAACTTTTCCTACGGGACTTTTTCCTACAAAAAATTTTTGTCGGAAATGCGTTGGAATAGCCTATTTCCGACGTATTTGCGACGCAAAAAAGCATTGGAAATTTTTTTTCCTAGTAGTGATCAGTAATGCTAACTTTAAAATCAGATTCTTGTTAAAGTCTATACTTAAATGAAGAAAATTGATATGATCACGAAACTTCTAATTTGTTTTATAAAAGGATTTTTTGAGGATTGTTATGACTTTAGTAACTCGTTTTGATTCGGGACTATATCATATAGACATTAAAATTGTTTTCATTAATGTTGACTTGTATAAGGATGGATTCATGAATTAGCTAAATGATTTAAACTTGTAGGCCAAGAGTATTTAGTTTGTAAGTTAAAGAACAACAATCAAACCAAAGGATGCAACAACAAATAAATGAACTGTTTTCACAGCAGAAAGTTTTTGACTCACCATACCGTACTGGCTTCAATGAAAATGAAGTCGATGATGAGAGTGAATAAGTATTTCATTTTGATTGGTTGTAGTTGGATGAATTTCCCTTTCGTTTGTCGTCGAATTTGGATTTGTAGTTTTAAACATGGATTTGTAGTTTTAAACATGAATGTGTATTTGTATTAGGTTAATTATTATATCGATGGTCTTTGGATGTATTCCACTTTGTTTGTCGTAATTTTATTTCCAGATTTATAGCGGGTTATATGTTGGTTTTAAAGCAGGTTTAATGGAAAATCTGAAAAAAAAATTTTTTAAATTGAGCAATATCGATAACAAGTCGTCGCTACTGTCTACACGGATAAATATTAAAATATTCATATTAAATATTATTTTTATGTTACTAAATCATTTTTTGGTTTGATATTAAAAATAATATTAAGTATTATTTTTATATTATTAAACCTTTTTTATAATCAAAAAAAGGAAAAAATAAATTTTAAATTGAGCCCAATAGCGATGACACCGATTTGTCATCGCTATTGATCCAATTATTGCGACGAAAGTTTTTGCAACGACATGTCCGTGCAATAGCGATAAAGAAATAGGACGACTTCATTACGACGACATGTCGTCGCTATAACCTCTAGCGACGATTTATTTTCATAACTAAATTGTTATTAGCATCCTGAATAATAAATAGCTCAAGCGGAATTTATTATTCTTGATGCGAATCCTTTTTCATAAATGGACAAACAAAAGATCATTTTTATTGTATTGAATACACTAGCAATATTCATGATATGCTTTTGTAGTTGATATATTAAAGGGTCTATTGTGAGAGTAAATGTGATTCCTCACCTCCACAATAAGAGGAGAGAAAATATATATACACAGAATGTTACAAACTAATACCCCAAAGAATGACACAAAATACAAAATAAAACACAGTCTAGTTAATATCCCCCCTCAAACGACACGGTGGTGGGCCAAGACGAAGCAACAAACGAAGAGTTTCAAACTGAGGTCTAGGAAGACTCTTGGTGAAAATGTCCGCCACTTGAAGCTTGGTTGGAATAAACTGAGTTTGTAACTTCCCACCGGATACAAGCTCACGAACAAAGTGATGATCCAAGTCAATATGCTTCATACGCTTATGTGAGATGGGATTTTGAGACAGAAACAAAGTACTCTTATTATCACATAAGATGGTTGTGCATTCAGGAGGTAGAGCATGAAGTTCCCGAAGAAGATGAGTAATCCAAATAACTTCTGCAGCGGTGTTGGCTAACACCCTATATTCTGATTCACAACTGGATCAAGAAACAGTTGGTTGTTTCTTGGCACACCAAGAAACCAGATTACCACTCAGGAAGATAGAGAACCCATGTGTGGATCTACGTGTGTCAAGGCATCTGGCCCAATCAGCATCGGAATAAGCAACAAGAAGTTGTTTAGAGGAGCGTTTGAAGCTTAGGCCAAATGATAATGTCCCCTTTATGTATCTAAGTATACGTTTAACATGTTGATAGTGATCAACGGTGGGGGCATGTAAAAATTGGCTCACTTGATTAACAGCGTAGGAGATGTGAGGACGAGTGACAGTAAGATATTGTAATGCACCCACAACCGAACGATAATGAGATGGATCCGAGAATGAGTCACCAGTAGCAATCATCGAGATGTTTGCGGCAAGAGGCGTAGGAGCCCGTTTGGCATGAATCATGTTTGATCGCTCCAATATCTCTTTGGCATACTTAGACTGATTAAGAAATAAACCATCAGGAGTATATGAAACTTCCAAACCAAGAAAATAATTGAGTTTGCCTAAATCTTTTATGGAAAATTCATTATTTAACTTGGTAATGAATGATAATAAATTGTTCTCTTGATTACCGGTTAGAATCAAGTCATCCACGTAGACCAAAAGATACATGATGCAAGTATCCTTCTTAAAAATAAATAAAGAAGGGTCAGCCCGACTGCAGGAAAAACCATTGTTGATTAAAAAAGCGCTTAGGCGAAAAAACCAAGCCCTGGGAGCTTGTTTGAGACCGTATAACGCTTTGTTTAGTCGGCACACATGATTAGGAAAATGCGTATCAACAAATCCAGGAGGTTGCTCCATATATATAGTTTCTTCAAGATGTCCATGCAAGAAAGCATTATTGACATCAAGTTGATGCAGCTTCCAATTATTAAGCACAACAAGAGATAAAATGATACGAACCGTTGATGCCTTGACAACGGGACTGAAAGTGTGAAAATAATCAATACCGGGAGTTAGACTATAGCCTTGAGCAACTAAACGGGCTTTGAACCTGTCAACCGAACCATCAGCAAGATATTTGGTTCGAAATAGCCATTTGGAGCCTACCACCGGTTGGTTATTGGGACGGGGAACAAGTGTCCATGTATTATTTTTATTCAAAGCATCAAGTTCACTTCTCATAGCATTAACCCATTTTTGTTCTTTTAGTGCAACCTGGTAGTTTTTGGGATCAGTAGATGCTAAAAAGTGAACAGTGTAATGCATGGTTGGAAAGATGTGATAAGTCAGCAATATGACGAGGTTTAAAAATACCTGCCTTGCTACGTGTGAGCATGGGATGAGGGGGTGGTGAAGGAGGTTGCGGTATTGGAGAGGATGACGGTGGGGTTGGTAAATTGACGGGAGGAGGTGATAAGGATGGGACCGAAGGTGAATTGGTGTGAGGGGAGTGAGGGGTTAGAAAATTAGAGGAAGTAGATTGTGAGGGAAAAGTGGGGACAGGTACTGCATGGAGGGGAGGTTCCATGCAAAGGTGGCATGGTGGGTTAGCAATAGGAGGTGGAGAAACGGTATTAGATGGCTGTGTAGCGGGTACAGAAGGTGTAAAGGAGAAATTGATGGGTTGAGTAGGAGAATGTGGCTGAAAGGGTGAGTCCATAAACGTAGATATATCAAGACTGGTTATGGGTTTGTCCTCCTTGGTGTGAGAAAATGGGAAATAATCTTCATCAAACATAGCATGACGGGTAACAAAGATTCGGGATGTAACTGGGTCAAGGCACCTGTAGCCTTTATACTGGGGACTATAACCGATAAAAATACATGGCAAGCTCCGTTTTGCCAACTTGTGCTCAGAATAATCCCTTAGATATGGGAAAACTCGACACCCAAACGGTCGAAACATGCCATAATTGGGTTTATGAAAATAAAGTAGTTCATATGGTGATTTGCCTTCAAGAGTTGGGGTAGGCAGCCGTTTAATAATAAACACTGCGGATGAAAAAGCATCAACCCAATAATAGGCCGGAAGTTGGGCATTAAACAACATAGTCAAACCGGTTTCAACAACATGTCTATGTTTGTGTTCAACACGCCCATTTTGTTGAGGGGTATATGGGCAAGATAGGCGATGAAAAGTACCATTTTTCTCAAAAATTGTCTTGATCATATGATTCACAAACTCGGTACCACCATCAATTTGAAATATTTTTATTGTCCAAGAAAATTGAGTTTGCGCAAATTTAATAAACACCAGCAAAACATTATAGAAATCAGTTTTATGCTTTAGTGGGTAGAACCAACAAAACCGTGAATAATCATCAACAAATAGGGCATAATACCGATAAGCATCATTAGACAAAATGTGCGAAGGACCCCAAAGGTCACAGTGGACTAAATCAAGAGGATGAGCGGCCCGTTTTAAATTATCCACAAAAGGTAAACGTTTGCTTTTAGCTAGTTGACATGGGGAGCATAAAGTAGGTTTAGGCAAAATGACATTGATAGATAAACATCCAAGTTTTTGTAATAAAGATATAATATCAAAATTAACATGTCCCAAGCGATTGTGCCAAGTTTCAAATGAAGCTTTAGGTTTCTCAAAATTGGCAGCCAAAGCTTGATGATTTGAGTGAAGAACATAGAGCCCATTTTCACTTTCACCTTGGGCAAGGACCCGTTTTGTTTGTCGATCCTGAATAGAGAAACATGGGTAAGAAAAAATAACATCCACAAGATTATCCTTGGTTAGCCTGCTAACTGATAATAAATTCTTGGTTATATTTGGGACAACTAAAATGTCATTGAGTTGAAGACGATTAAGAATAGAGGAATTTCCTGAATGAGAAACAAGAAGGGAATTTACATTTCCAAATGTAACAAAATCGGTACCTTTCATAGGAGAAGGAGTGTCCACAGTTGCAGGAGTGGAAGTCATGTGGTCGGTGGCACCCGAATCAACATACCAATCGGGAGTAGAGGGATTAAGATCACATTGAGCCAAAAATGCATTTGCCAAACCTTCAGATGAAGAGGAAGAAAATGACTTTGCTGCAAAAGAAGCAAGATTAGGACATGAATTAGCATAATGGCCATTAGTTCGACACAATTGACAATGCGGAGGCCGACTTCCAAGACCTCTACCACCATTAGAGCCCCACGGTTATTAAATCGTGTACCACGAGAGCTCCGTGAAAAATTATTATTAGTGTGCACAGGATTTTTACTGATTGCCGAGAATGCCACGAGTGAAGATACGGATCCATGGAGAGCCCTTATAAATAACTCATGACTTTCTACTCGTGCGAGAAGATCGGCAAAAGACGGTGCCGGCCTCGAAGAGCGAATAGCAGTGGAAAAGGTTTTAAACGAGGGACCAAGGCCACATAGAAACCAATGTAGTTGATCATTTGCATCAAGAGGGCGACCAATGGCTGCTAGTTGATCACATAGGCCCTTAAAAAGACGACCAAATTCCGAAACTGGTTTAGTCCCTTTGACAAGAAGACGAAGTTGGTCCCGAATGTTGTGTACACGCTTGATTGAGGAATTTCCATAAGCATGTTCAAGTGCAAGCCAAATTTGACGGGCTGTAGAGAGACCGACAATGACGGCAACCGCTTCTTCGGTGAGTGACGCCTGAAGGATAATAACACACCGTTGATCAGCTACGAGCCAAGAAGTGTACGCGGGATTGGGTGACGGTTTATTTTCAAGGGTGATAGTAACAGAAGGAGGAAATGAAGAACCATCCACATGAGGAAGAAGGTTTTGGTAAGAAAGTATGGGAATCATTTGATTTTTCCACAAAAGGTAATTGGTAGAGGTCAACTTGATTGTAAGCATGTGCATTAGGGTGTTTAAAGGGAGAGGGACATCATTG
The DNA here is from genome assembly GCA_009363875.1 of Mikania micrantha. NCBI lineage: Eukaryota > Viridiplantae > Streptophyta > Magnoliopsida > Asterales > Asteraceae > Mikania > Mikania micrantha. The sequence goes on along the minus strand of CM018682.1, from coordinate 31,931,396 downwards.
GAGGAGGATGAGGAAGCCATGGAAAATTGGCAGAAGGCTTGATCGATGGAATACAGGGAGGGAGGGTGGGGAAGATGAAAAGGGAAGGAATATGGAAGGTGAAGAAGTCTGGCTCTATACCATGTGAGAGTAAATGTGATTCCTCACCTCCACAATAAGAGGAGAGAAAATATATATACACAAAGAATGTTACAAACTAATACCCCAAAGAATGACACAAAATACAAAATGAAACACAGTCTAGTTAATATCTATCACTCAAAGTTTTTTATAAGCTCATACCAATGACTGATTTTATTAAAGATCTTGCATGATAGTATATCATATTTATGAATGATTTACTATAAATTTTATTGATTGTTTATTTTGTCTATAATAATGTATATGCACGCACAATATTATATATACAAACAAAATTGTAGTTAATATTATAATCTTAAGGGTTTTACTCTAATCATTTTGGTCTTACGTTTAAATTTTGGATGTTATATGATTAACGAGGGTTTTGAGTTAAAGTTAACTCAACTCAATTATTGTAATTCCCTGTTATGGTTTTAATTTAAATTTGATGAGTGCTTTAACTTGGTTAAACTTAAGAATTGCTCCTCCTGTTTATTCAATTCACTCAGTCAAATTACATGTTAGAAATATTTCTACATAAATGTGGTCTTCAAGATTATTTAATATAGCATAATATTAGGTGTAATAGCATAATATATATGAATACCCTTTAATGTCTTAAAAATGAGTTACACGAGAGAGTGAACACCCCATATAAACATTTCATCTGACACAACAATCAATCATAAAAAATAAAGACATTTAAGAAGAAGAAAACAAGAGTATCAAGATTATGATTTTATTATTATCGTTAAATATTTTTATTTTTATCTGTATGTCTTTATAAATTATTTACATTAAATAATTCAATTGATGCTCATATTATTGATCTAACAGATGATATACTTGACACTAATCACAATTGTCAAGTACCATTTACCAAATTTTCAGACAATTTTGTTACATGGCATGAAAATCATTGATTCACACGTTGACGATCAAATGTCATTCAAAAAACATGTAAACGTATCAATAGTGAATATTGTTATGAGCTTGAAATCGATCATAATACATCAATACGTTTCACCATTAATGAAACAAGCAAATCACTTACTTATGTTGGCGACGTTTTCGCTCGTCTGAAAGCAAGTTAGCAAAGCGAACCAAAGCTTCTGAATTTGTGCCTTCTCCTTCCACTTCTTGAAATAAGCCGGTCTCTAAATCCACTCTTGACACCTTCTCGTTCAACAATTTTCTGCCTACATCCTCGAGTGCTTTCATGTTCTCCTCGGTCGCGATATCCACTGATGCTGTGTCTCCGAGCAAGTCATCTTCCTGTCGATCATAGTTAAGGAGTAAACAAGCCGAGCTACTTGTGAGTTATGGCATACTCAAATGTTAAAAGTAAACGTGAATCAAGCTTGAACTTCTTTTTTTATTAAAAAATCTGCTTCTAAGTTGTCAATCGAAATAAAAAAGAAAGGGTACGGATAAATGGAAGGATGAGAATCCTACAAGATCCGTTCGTTCTTTTTTCTCTGACAGATGGTCAGAACTTCATCTGGGTTCGAACTGAAATGAAATACATCCCCAACAAAAGCTTAAATTAAAGCTCACTTAATAAACACACTTGTAGGACCCTCTCCGGCATTTTTGAGGCCCAAAAGAAGTTAAAATTTGAGGGCTGCTCTAACTTATTTTCATTTTCGAACTATCTAATTCGTAACGTTGCACCCAAATTTTACTTATATGTTACTTGGTGTTACAAAATATTTTTTTAAAATAAAATTGACTTAGTACTTTTTGATTTTTTTTTTTATAAAAATGACCAAATATTGTTACAAACATGTAAAAAAACCCTTTTTACATGTTTTTTTCATGGTTTTTACAACTTAGGGTGGTTTTCAATTTATGAATTCCCTATATATATATATACATGCTAGCCTAGAATCCCGTGTATTACACGAGTTGAATAACAAAAAATTAGTTTGTTAATATTAATTAATAATAAATATTTAGTAATTACAAAATCGTATTTAAGATAAGATATAATTGAATTATTTTTTATTGTTTATTAAATTTTAATAAATTAGTAAATCATTGGAATAAGAAAAAAATTATATTTATTAATATTTAATTATATAGTTTAATTACGAAAAACTAATATTATTTATTAGGAGAGAGAGAGACGGGAAAAACATTTTCAGATTTAACCAAAACACGACACATGTCCTCTAAAAATACTCCTTTATTAAAGTAGAAAGATATTAATTTATATTTAGTTAACATATATATATTGTTAATTATGATAAATATAATGAGGTACCTGAATGCGTAGATAATTGGTTTGTGCGTTGAGGGATTGAAAGAGAGTGGTGACATGAATATCAACCATATCAGAGCTTGCATCGCTGTAGATATTGAATAACGGAGAAGACCCATTGTCAAACACCCAATTAAGCAAACCCCATCGGGATGCTTTCCTGGCGTTATATCTCTCCGACCGTTTATTAATACCTGAACCCAATGAAACCACAAGCATTCTTCTTGCCACGTCAACCGGCTCAATGTCCGAAAACTTGTGATTTCCCATCAAGATTTCCTTTGTTACATGTGTGATCGCCACTTGCGTCTGCGTGTGCATGTTCCCATCCATCATAATCAAAAACGACTCTAATTATGTATTTTTTTTTACACACTTTTCATCCAGCAACTCTAATTTTATTTGACTTAAATAAATATACATACGTTATACGTACTTGAGCAAATTTAGTCAAAAAAGATTTTATGAGCTGAGGTCTCCTTAGAAGCGATTTTTTTATAAAAATTTTGTGATTGGGGTAAGATATATTTTTATTTCTCCTCCCAGACCCCACAAAATGAGAATAAACTAGGTATACTTCTGTTTGTTTGTTTTATTTTACGAAAATTCTTTTAAGTAAATATTTCTATTATTGAAGTTGAACAATGTTTTGCTTTCAATATACAAGTGTTTGCTTAGATGAACTTTCGTCAAAATAAGATGAATGCGATTTTATGGGCGGTTAAATATGACAATGGAGATAGTAGTTATTCAAATATGCATTTATAAAAACAATCATAAATGATCAAAATTTCATTCATGCTCGCCCCAAAGTCCGGAAGAAATAGGTACAGATGCTGACTTACAGGGTTGTTTGCTGCAACTCCACCATCAATTAGATCGAACCTCCGAGAGGTTCCATCGACGTCAATAGTCTCAAAATAATGAGGCGGAAAATACGTCGGAGCGGCCGAAGTGCTTATAGCTACGTCTGATAAAAGAGCATTTTTCCATATGAACTCTTTTGCCTAAAAATCAATAAATGCATTCAATAACATTTCAACATACAATGATTCAAGTTTTAGAATCTGTTCATTTCATTGAACGAACAGATTGCGTATGAATCATCATCATATATGTAGATAGCAATGTGACATTTCAACCCTACAATGATTCAATTTTGCAATGTGTTTGTACCACTAAACAAACACATTGCATATGAATCATCGTATTTGTAGAGAGTAATAATATAAATTACTTACATCATCAGTGGTGAAGATCACTGGTTGAAGGCGTTTGATGTCGAAAGTTGGTATGATAACATCGGTTAAGGTTTGATTGAGAGTTCGGCCTTGCAATATCTCCTTGGCTATTGATCGGAGATAGTCACCGTCGTACTTTGGTCCCAAGACTTCCCCAAAGAAACTTGCTACGTTATTTAAGAACTCTATGCGGCTAATATCACAATCAGAGTTGCAAGTTCATCAAGTGCTTGTTCAAATGAAATATAATATATAGAAAAATTATGGAAAATATTCTGATCAATAACCTCTTTTGTATATATTTTTAATACAATTCGGTTCAGCTTTATTTATATTTTTTCCAGTTCCATAATCTAGACCAATGATTTTATAAATGTAAATTGTTTAATAACTAGCTAAACACACAACGTCTAACGGTATCAAGATAACGATATTGAATATGGCTTAGCCATTTCATGTAGTTATAAGGATTCAAATCCCATTGGTAATAAAAAAAGGTATAATTTAAGCTCTTCAAAAAAATATATATATAACAAGCTAGCTAACACACACGTCATAATTTGTGCTTATGGCATGATCCCAAATATTAAAACAAAAATAAACAAAAAACCACATCGAAACAGTTGTAAGCCCGGCGACTATATATAAAAACCCTATAGTGTAAGATACCGTAAAATCTGAATATATACTCCGTCTTAGAACTCAAAAGTGTACTCAATCATAAAAACGAGTGTTAATAAACCCAAACGTAAACGTAATCACAACAATAAACATAATGTTTTAGAAGAGAACCTTAAAACTAAAACTAAAAAAATTAGAGAGAATAAACAAAGGTGTAACATGTGTTTGACTTAGCTCTTGCTTTCCAGATGGTTTATAAGAGTGGGGTCGGATTGCTTCCCAACTTGGTGTACGGAACTTTATCCTATACATTTGTGCAAAAGTTATTTAATTTTCACGGCTTAAACGAGTGACATCAGGGTTGCAAAATATTAATTTTACTATTTTGTATTTTTGTAGTGCGTTATACCTCTTGTGATAAGAGAAACGAGTCTTATGTTGTGTCTATTCTTACCCGGCTAACCATTAATACTTTAATTTTGTACGAGAATATATTAATCTATATGTAATATTATCGGTCGTGTATCTGATGTGTTTAAGGTTACATAAAAAAATTCCACATATCAAATGTTTATTTTTGATATTTTATTTGCAAATTTGCATGAAGCAATGCTTGTTTGTTTATTTGTGAATTTGCAATAAAAATGATGCCTATTCTAGATCAGTTTACTCGTGTAGAAAACGACCTCACCGTAAGTTTGTATGTGTAATGTTGCATATTTTATTGTAATTGGATGTAAAGTAATATTAAAGAGTTGAAGGTGCGGAGTGCACATTCATTTAGTATTTTTTGAGCTCCAGACCAAGCCCGGGGGTCAAGAGGGTTGTGCCCCCTTACAGAATCCTAGGGCCAGCGCCCCTAGCGCCTAGCGGGGTCCAAGGGTGGGTTGGTGATTAACCAGAAAAGTAATTCGCAGAATAATTCTTCAATCGAAATTCATATCATTGAAATTCTCTCTATTGAATCATCCCAAAATCAAGTTTCTTGAACTCAAAAGGGAAGAAATATTGATTTCGGATAGTGATTTCATACACGATTTTTACGAATTTCTCCAACATGTAATTTCTTAGTAATAAATAATTAATTGATACCAGAATACTGATGCTTAATAATACTATATTGCATTCTTATAATAAATAAATTTATGGGAGACAAGGAGTAAAAACCAAAGGTTTTAAATCCTTGCTTTTTAAGGTCCACAAATTGAAAAAAAAAATGATTTTAAACATGTATAATTATATATAAAACTTAGGTTTTAGGCTTCAGATACCTAAACGGACCAAAAGAATTTATTTAAGAAAGAGGCTCAAAATTTCATTTTGTAAAGGTTTTCAAGATTGTTGAGCCAATTATGTGACACATTTGTGTATTGTGTAGCGTAGTCATTTGATAAATACATTAACTAATAACTAAGCTTCATTATGCTTTTATTTTTTACTAAAAATATATAATTCTTTGGACACATCAGTATCACATTGGTTTAAGTTGTTAATAAAAAACATCTGATATATATTTATTTTTAACAGGAATAATCAATTAGACGAAGAAAATCTTATAAATCACCGGCAACATCTAGTCATTTATATCTCATAAATTCAAAAGAAAACTCATTAATGTGGTAAAAAGATATAATATATATGATTATAAGTAGATAAGAGACTTGCAATTGTTTATCTTGTGAATAATTAAGTGATTTATCTACGTGATTGCAAAAGCTGTCGCGTGTGTACCACTCTAGCCAATAATTGTAAGCAATGCGACAATTGAGATTCACGTGCACGATCGTAAAATGCAAATGCGTCTAAAATCACTTAGAAATATATTAAAGTGAGTGCATATAGTTTATTAATTTTTCATATTAAAAAAAAAACTAAATATTATAACAATAAACTCCCTTTTTAACAGTTATATTTAATTTAACTAGTTATTTATCAGTAGACATGGAGATTATAATTCCCCAGATAATTATTTTGACCCACTCGTTGCGACGCTACGAAGTTTTATGGGTGTTTCAAATAAACTCAATTTCAATATTAAAATTCCTGGGTTTTTCAAATCATTTCATTATAAATTTTTATATATCAAGTGAGTGAATTAAAATAAAAAACTTATGCAATTTTGATCATTATATAATATATATATATATATATATATATATATATATATATATATATTTCAACTTTAAGCTAATATAAGAAGAAGGTCTAAAAAATTTATCCGCTAATAACCAACTAATACAATTTATTTTAGCTAGTTATTAAATGTTTTGTAAAAATAGAATACTGTTGAACTTGAATGATATTTATTAGTAAAAGAACTAAATGAATTTAATAAATTAATTTTGAAACAAGATTCTTTTTTATGATTTTCAATTTCAACCACAAAAATTACTAATTTATATATGCAAAGAAATTTTAACTCATACCAACGTATCCTTTAAAAAGAAATAATAATAATAATAATAAGATGTAAATAATAGTAAACATGATGATAATGCGCAGGAATGCTTGGGTTTAAATGTGAAGTTTTTCTAGTTACTAAAAACCGAATGAGACATAAACTAGCCTAGTCAACCTCAACAAAATTTTGACGTGTATTACTTAAACTTGAGCTTGAATCCTGAGAACTATTATCTCTCAGGATTCAAACTTTATCAAAATCATCGTCATCGTATTCATTATATCTTAACATTTGTAAAGCAAAGTTAGAGACTGAGAATAAAAAGATGTATACATTCTTACCTTTATCTCATAAAAATAGAAATGTTACTTCCAGTAAGACTCTCGACTCATGATGCATTATTAACCGACCAACCCAATGTTTTTAACGTTTTTCACTAAAACTAAGTAAAATAACGTTAAAGTTAGTGCAATTTACTTCTATCCCTCAAGGGCTGACACATATATGCATTATATGTGTACATCGCAAATATGGTCATTTATCAGGATAAAGCTTAAATGATAAAGCTTAAAACGATTAATTAAAATTAAAAGCCTCGACTCACACGTTAAAGCGGCCAAATTTCTATGATATATGTGTGAGGATAGTAAATTAATGATCGCTAAAGAAACTCATGAACTCATTCGGTTTATGACAAGTTAATTTTATGGAAGGCTTGGTGGCGTGATAAATTTGTGATTTGATGGTGGATATTATTGGATAGTACAGCTGTAACACGATAATACTTCAATAATCCGTTAGTGATCCAAAAATTAGTCATTTAAGAAAATATATATCTGAATTAAGTCATCTACTTTTGACCTATGCCGATTCAATTCTTACCTCTTCAGTTCAACAAAATCGATTACTATCAATCAAACAAACAACCACAGACCAGGAATTTACCTGACTTGAGGAAAGATCTTGGGAGCATGATAAAAGTAGAATTCCTTAATATCATTCGCAGTGTACAGCGGCCGATTATCGTCACCAGGAACAGTAAGCATCGTCGCCATCAATCCACCGGTACTCGTTCCAGCAATCACATCAAAATAATCCGCAATGCGTGCTGCCGGTCCATCGATTTCCTGCCGGAGTGAACAAAATCAACGTCCGGTGAAATTACTGGCAAATTCATGATCCAAAACATACCAGATCGTAATCACGCACGACAGATCTAACAAACATGTACCTGAAGCTTGAATTCGAGAAATGAAAGTATTGTTGCCTGAATAATGCCGCGGACGCCGCCGCCGTCGAGGCTAAGAACCGTGACGACGGTGGTTTTGGAGAAACCGACGGAGGTGCAGTTGGCTACCGTGGTCATTACGAGTGAAACGATTATTAGAATGATTTTGGAGTAGGAAGTTGCATCCATTTGTTGAATTCGAAATTTGGTAGTTTAGATTTAGAAAAGAAACAAAGAAAGAGGGGAAGGAGGGAAGTGTTGAGTTCATTGAGTTTGACGAGGTACTTGAAATAATCTGTATATTTGCATGAGAGACGCCGATTTTTTCTAATTATCAAATGTGGAATAATTTTAACTCAGGTGTTTTGTTATCGTATTTAACAAAACAATTAATCAATTTTTTAAGGGAGGGGTTATTTACACACCTAAAAACATATTTTAACACTCTCTGTCAAGTATACGCCTCGTAGTGCTCACTACGGGGCGTATAAGGGTCTAATCATTTGCACTGAAGGTCCAATCATTGACACTAACACCCAATGATTGTCTCTCTATACGCCTCGTATTGTGGTATATGGGGCATATATGGGTGTGAGGTGTGTCAGTGGGGTGTGTGAATAACACCACCCTTTTTTAAACATGTTTGAGTTAAATAGCAATGATTTGAATATGTTTTTTTACACTATTTCGGAAACCCAATCAATCAATCGTGTGGATATGCATACTCGATTTAAAGTGACTAAACAGAATTCCTTACTCGATCTCATAGATACATATAGAATTTTGCAGAATGCATATTCGATGAAAGTCGCATGTCTCGGAGGGAGATCTTTCATATCTTTCGAGATAAAGACCATACGATTAATATAAATATAAAATATGAAAATGATTATTTTAACATTTGCTTTATAATTTAAACTTGACAATTCTTTGTTTTATGTAACAAAAACAAGAAAAACTTATCAAATCTATTCTCCTAATTTTTATTATTGAAAAAAAGTATAAAATTATATATTGTAACTTTGGTTAAATAGGTCCAATCATCAGCCAGCTCTAGCGTTTTAAATAATTTATAAAAGTGCTTAGATGGAACTGCCTAATTGGGTTCTTTATTTTGACATGTGATGAGCAGATTCGTCATGACTTTTCAAAGGCTGAAGACATGATTAATTATATGAGCACGTGGAGGCGTCGTAGAATAAAGGATAGAGATAGATAGATAGATCTAGGGGTTTGGCTCTAGCTCTAGGGGCTCCTTTTTGTATATAATACATGTGTATGGTATGTTGCATGATTGCTAACTTGGTGCGGGAAGGGAGGGTGTAGGTCTACTTGAAAACTGTTGGTTTTGATTGTTGAATGATACTTCCCAGACTTTATATCATGCCCTAAAGGTTTTGTGGTTAGTTGTTTCGATAAATTGATTTTGAAATATGATTATGTGTTTAGTAGTGTTTATATGTTCCAATTAATACTAATTCAGTATTCTCGTAGTGTGTTTTTTGAAGCAAGAAATATGTATGTATATGTTAAAAGGATATATATATAGGGTGAGGTTAATGTACGAGTTGAGTGGAATTCATAACACATTCCACATTTCTTATTTGAGAAAATGTTTGGCTGACGAATCGGCTTATGTGCCACTAGAAGACTTGGAAATTGATGACAAGTTGAATTATGTGGAAAAGCCGGTAGCTATATTAGACAAGAAGGTGAAACATCTGAGAAACAAGTCCTTGAACCAGGTAAAGGTTCAATGGAAAAACAGAAGGGGATCTGACGCCATGTGGGAGTCAGAAGATGAGATGAGGAAGTTTTATCCTTTTCTTTTTTATGTACGAACGGTTTCGAGGACGAAACCTTCTTAAGGGGAGGAGAATTTGTAACGACCGGTTTTAATGGTCATGTGGGTTGATAAATAAAATTCATGTGTGTGTTAGTATAACCCAGAAAGGAAGAGAATCGTATCGGTGAAAACCATGCGAAAAACGGAGTTCATGATTCTCCGAAATCGTAAAAACGAGAAAATTACAAAGATATTTTGCTATGGGACTCTTCGAGGTACGCCAAGGTGGTTCTGAGATTCCTTGGCGGTACGCGAGGACCCAAAATATCTGAGGACTCCGGATTTCTTCTCGGTGCGCCAAGAGCTCTTGAGCCTCTCTTGGCGGTACGCGACGAGTGTGGTGGTGTAAATGATCAGAATGAAAGTTCAGATTTCATGCAGAATTTCAATTTTATGTTTCTTTCGAACATATTCACCTCCATAGACGTTCAGATCGATTTCTTGCACCCAAATCTTGATTTAAGGCTATAGGATCACCCAGGTTAAGATGAGGATTGATTCTACGTTAACGGATCATCGTGTTACAACTAGAAATCCGTTCAAAGGGTAATGATTTGATTTCTCCTACTGGTTTGATAGTGTATGGATTAATATAGTTTTTGAGCATAATACAATGATTATTGTTGTTGATTATTGCCTAGATGATGGCTAGGAATAATTAGAAATGAAAAACTCGATATTTTAACGGTGAAATCTTTGTTTTGAGCAGTTATAATGTCCAGCTATTATGAAAGCCATATCATTGTGTTTGATAACTAGTAGGATGATTAAATCATGGTTTTGAGTGATATATGCATCAAATTTTGACTAATCTTATATAAAAGTAATAAATTGGTGAGTTTGGAGTTTAAAAGGAGGTTGGTTAGTGTTTAAACATCACCAAGATTAGTTAAATTAATGGGTGCACGTCAAGTATTTGATTAAATGCTTGAGAATTGAAAGTCAATGATTTTGACATAAATGTAATGGGTAAAATGCAATGTTTTCCCGACCGGTCGGACCGGAGACCGCACACACAACCGGACCAAAAAAGTTAGAAGAACCGTCAGGATAGGAACCGCTCGGCCAAAACAGTTCGGCAATTGGACCGGGAACGGAAGAAACAATCGGACCGGAATTTTTTTTTGAAAAACTACTACTCCTCTTTCTTTTTATAGAGAGGTGAGGAACATCTTCCTTTATTATCTCACCAATGTGGGATAACCATTTTCATACAAATTTGTACTCATCTTTCTTCTTTATATAGAGAGGTGGGAACCCCTTTATTTGTTATCTCACCAATGTGGGACAACTTGTATCATACAAACTTGTGCTTCTCTTCGTTCTTTATATAGAGAAATGAGGAATATCTTTATTTGTTATCTCACCTATGTGGGACAAGATTTCAAGAAAAAAAAACATTATTATTTAAACTAACATATAATTAAACAAAACTTATTTGATTTAAAAACATTATATATTTTTCAAAATTATTCTGGTTCTTTAATCCGGTCCAACCGATCCGACCGGTTCGACCAGTGAACCAGTAAACTTCCAGTCCAATTATGAAAACATTAGTAAAATGGTAACTTGACTTATGAAGACCACATAATGAATAATGAGATTCAAATGAGTTTGAATTAATGTGTTTACGCCCCATTTGCGGTGCACGCATATAATGTATATATATGTGTGGGCCCTTAAGGGGCAAAAGTAAAGTGCACTAATTTTAACGTTATTTAAATTATTTTGTGAAAATAACGTTAAAATCATTGGGATGATCAACTTCAAACGATAATTTTGAGCTGAGGACTCTTTCGGAGCAGCCTCTCTATCGCAATTGGGATAGGGGTAAGGTTTGTATCTATCCTTCCCCCCAGACCCTACTGAAAAGTGAGAATATACTGGGTAAGGTTGTTGTTTGTATTGAATATAGTTGTATATGTGTGAAAATGCAACTAGGGACTAGTGGTGAAAATCAAGAGAAAAGTCAAAGAGCTGGAAAGAAGGTCATTGGTGCAGACCAATAGCTTAAATAAGGTAAGTCATTCGACTTACTAAACATCACATATATGTAGTCGAAAGAGTCTATCTGAGTGCTTGAATTATGTGAATGATGTTTAAACAAATGACTGAAACTATTGGATGAGAAATCCATTAATTGGGTGTATTAAGTTTCAAGATGAAACATATATGCAATATATCTGCATTAGAATACCTAGATGAGCCGGTGGTTGAGTAATATTACCACATGTGTGTTGATAGCCGGATGAGCCGGTAGAATTGATCAATTAAACCACTAGAGAGTGGATAACTGAATGAGTCGGTAGGTAATGTGATGTACCACTAAAGTGTGGATAAATCGAAAGAGTCGATTGTGAATAAATTAAACCACTAGAGAGTGGATAACCGAATGAGTCGGTAGGTAATGTGATGAACCACTAAAGTGTGAATAAATCGAAAGAGTCAATTGTGAATAAATTAAACCACTAGAGTGTGAATAAATCGAATGAGTCGATTGTCATTAAATTAAACCACTAGAGTGTGGATAACCGGTTAATCCGAGGACTTAATTGTTGAAACCACTAGAGTGTGGGTAATTGGATGAGCCAATAGGGTATATATATTGATTATGGTGTTTTAAATTAACCAGATGTGATGGTGATAGAATTGGATTAGATCATATGATCATAATGGTGAAAATGACCCATTTAAGGGAAATTAATGTATAATCGTGTGTTGTGTGCAAATACATGTTGGAGTATGATATGTGAATGATCTTACTTAGTTCTTACGAACTAATGGTGAAAATTATATGTGATGTTTACAGGACAGTAACATATATGCCTCGGGGATCATGATCGAGCACATGTTGAAGTGATTCGAACGTTATGTCAATTTTTGGTGATTTTAAACTTAAACACACTATATTTTGTTAATCATATATGTAAATGGTGTGTCATTAAGTGTGTTTAACTTAAGAAATGGTGATTTCACGCTTTCGAACATGATTTTGCGGTAAAGTTTAAACTGGGGCCAAAATTTGACACGTGTAAACAAGTGAGAAGTTTGGGTGTCACAAGTTGGTTTCAGAGCAATGGTTTGAGTGAATCAAGTGCGTTGCGAACACTTGATCTCAAACTCTTCTGCTCTTGATATGAAAACATAACGTTTGATTTGAAGGCCCGATCATGAAGCCGAATGTATGAGGTTAGCATATCTATTTTCTGTATTATAATTGTTAAATGTATTGTGAATCATTACATATGAAGTGTGATTATGTGAAACCGAAATCAATGTCTTGAGTATGAAATGAAGGAAGTAAGGAATTGGGCGTATAATGAATGAACTAGTACGTCTGGCTGTAACACCCAAACTTCTCTCACGTTTACACGTGTCAAATTTTGGTCCCAGTTTAAAATTTTTTCCACAAAATCATGTTCGGAAGCGTGACATCTCTATTTCATAAGTTAAACACACTTAATTTCATAACATTTATATTTATGATTAATAAAACTAGTGTGTTTAAGTTTAATACCACCAGAGATTTTACATAACGTTTGGTTCAGCTTCAAAATATGCCCGATCTGATCGCCCAATGCATATTTATCTTTGACTTGTAACATCACATATAAGGTCACAATTAGTTCATATGAACTAAGTAAGTAACCCTTCCCAAAATTCCCAAAAACTTATTTAAACCCATTCACATACATATCATACGGATGTTAATCATGTTTAGATAATAATATATCATATTCAAACATCAACTTGCACCCAACACACATGGTGCATTTATTTCCCTTAATGGGACATTTTCACAAATATGAGTATATTATCTAATTCAACTCTATCACCAACACCTCTGGCTAAATTAAAACACCATATATATACATATATATATTTATTATTGGCTTAACCAATTACCCACACACCTGTGGTTTCAACAATTTAGTTTCCGGATTAACCGGTTATCCACACATTTGTGGTATCACAACAAAATGTAAAAATACATTTTTCACAATCACTGTTCAAACTGAGTCATTTCTATTCGAGTTGACTCTCACAATGTAATAATATCATATTACCAATCATCAACTATTGCTCACAATAGTTTAATCAAAATTACACTATATGTTCACATTTCTGTACTTCCACCATAGCTATTTGTCAGCACCTCTGACTATTCACACATTTGTGGTATCATAATTAGTTCAAGTCTTGAGATGTTCACCCACCGGTACTTCCATCTAAGACAAATTGCTAGCACCTCTAGCTATCCACCATTGTGGAGTCATAATTAATTCAAGTCTTAAGATGTTCTCCCACCGGCACTTCCATCTAAGACCATTGCTAGCACCTCTGGCTATCCATCATTGTGGAGTCATAAATAATTCAAGTCTTAAGATATTCACCCATTGGTACTTCCATCTAAGACAATTGCCAGCACCTCTGGCTATCCACCATTGTGGAGTCATAAATAATTCAAGTCTTAAGATGTTCACCCACCGGTACTTCCATCTAAGACAATTGCCAGCACCTCTGGCTATCCACCATTGTGGAGTCATAATTATTTCAATCAAATTACTATGATGTTCACCCACCGGTACTTCCATCATAGAGTTCCCACACTTTCATTCACCAAGGTATTGGATTTATCATAGGTTGTTGAACTTTTACCATTCAACTTTTCCCTATCACCAATGCCATATTTATCATACAATTTATTCAACAACACATTCAATGTTCATTATGTGATGTCGTAGTTGTGGGATTACTTATTCAAACACTGGCTCATCCGGCTATTCTTATGCAATCTATGTTGCATATTCAATTCAATCGTGACATAAACACATTGGAACTTAACATATATACATTAGAGTCTATTAACTCAATTTGTTCCAATTTAATTATGCACATTCATTCAAACCAATCAATGTATATACATCACAATCAAGTAGACTCTTTCTACTACTTATATGTAATGTTACAGTAAGTTGGGTAACTTACCTGGTTCAAACAGTTGTTCACTTCCTACAACCTCGTTTCCACTTTTGTGGCTTGTCCTTTGACTTTCACCACCAATTACCTAGTTGCAAATTCACACATATACAACTATATTCAATACATATAACACGTACAATCAAGTTCAACGCACTTGACTGGTTTGACTTTCTCAAAGTCAACTTATTACATAATAGACTCTATCTTACCACGTTTAGCAAGTTTTAGTCAATTATCATAATTAATCATATCTCATGCCTCCCTTAGGCATTTCATCAAATAATTGAAGTTCATTATATTAGTTATGATCTTAATCACTTCTTTTAATCAAAATTCATTCATGATCATAACTGTTAATAATTTTTAACATCAATTCATCATAATCATCATTTAACCCATGGATCATAATCCATATTTCATTTAAAACCATAATCTACCAATTCCTACTAGTTATCACACCATGATATGGGTTTCATAACAATCGGACATTATACCGGCTTCAAAACGAAGATTTCGCCATCAAAATATCAAGTTCTTCGTTTCTAACAATCCCTAGTTATCAACTAGGCAATAATCAATACCCATAATCATTGTAATACATTCAAAACTAAATTTAATCCATACAATATTAAACTAGTAGGATAAAACGAATCGTTACCCAATCGAACGGATATTCAGTAGCAAAACAACGATCAGATGTTGCAGATACGTTCTTTGGTACGATCCGTAGGCTTAAACGACTTCAAATATGAGATTTGTAACCCAAAATTTGGTTTGTGGTTGAAGGAAATTCGAAAAAGAGGGTTATACACCCTTCTGGAACGAAATCTGATCTTAAAACAAAGTTGCCGACTCACAGCGCGCCGGGCGTACCGCCCCAACCCGACGTTTGGTTCGGGGCGTACCGCCCCAAGTTAATTTCGTCCAATTTATCTTCTTTTCGCGATTCCGGACAATCCGTAACTCCGTTTCACGCACGGTTTTCGCCCACGTTCACCATTTTTCGCATACTATCAACCTATAATAACTACAATCATCAAATCAACATGAATTTCTAGAACGATCACATGTGCTCTTGCCATTGATGACGTAATTCTCACATATTTTTAAATTACAAAAATCACAATCGTTCAATTAACGATTATTTACAATACATTCATTATTAAAAACCGGTTGTTACACTGGCCAACTTTTGTTGATTGTAAACTTAAACACACTATATTTTGTTAATCATATATGTAAATGGTGTGTAATTAAGTGTGTTTAACTTATGAAATGGTGATTTCATGCTTTCGAACATGATTTTGCGGTAAAGTTTAAACTGAGACCAAAATTTGACACGTGTAAACGTGTGAGAAGTTTGGGTGTCACAGAAAGGGCAAAAAAGGAATTGACTGCATTTGTTGACTTTTTTTTTGGAATCAAGTTTCACCATTTTTTAAAAATCGAATAATTTTTAAACGCTTAATTATTTTTCAAAAAAAATTACACCATAAAATAGATAATTTTATTATCATTAATTTGAGTATAATATTGTTATAATTTTTTTTACGTGGTCCGTGATTTTAATGCTTGGTAAGTGATTATTGTTATGTAATTATGTAGTTGTTCCTTTGATATGAAAGGTAAATGACGGTCTGTAATTTTCATATAACGTGGTACGTGATTATATGGTTCGTAATTATACGGTTGGTAATTGACTATGTGTGTTAAATTACAGTCCGAAATTTTATGAATCATTGTCTGTAATTTTATATGGACGATAATAACCTTATCCTGATGACACATGTCAAATTTTTATGATTTCTTATGCTTCTCACGTTAAAATCCTTTGTATTATAATCATCCTCTCTCTCCATATATATATATATATACATATACTAGTAGTAAACCCTCGCGCGATGCGGCGCCAGCAACGACAATATACAATGCGTTGTTCGTTTGCTAATTTATCAATATTTTCGTGATATAGGTAGTACCATCACTAGTTTCTTTTTCTTAACTTTAGTGTGATCTATTTATGTCTTAAACGGTGATGAATTTTCACAAACTCATAAAAGAACATAGTGTTCAAAATGTGTTGTAATAATGTTCAAAAAAAATCCAAGATTTGGCTTTATCTTGGTAAAGTTATCTGGGTTATTGCTTTAAGAGTGGGTTATTATTTTTTCACAATCCTATATATATATATATATATGTAACTTTAATTATATTCTTCATTTTTGAATCGTCATATTCTAGATTTATCGATACAGAATTACTTTTTTCTTGAATATCCCAACCATATTAAACATATACACAATATACAAAAAATGTAAACAAGAATGCATAAATTTATATTAATGGTGCTCCTAAGTTTTCTCAATTTTGTTGCTTTAGCCATTCTTCAGACCATTTGATACCCAAAATTTCTAAATGATAGAACATTGACTTTTTAAAATGTCAACAAAAGTCAACCAACACAAAGATTTCTTGATTCCGTTCATACCCCTCTTGTTATTCCCTTTTCTCTAATCAATCTTTGCATATATCCTTATTTTATTTATGCATTTGCATACATATTTAATCAATGAATAACACCAATCTTGTAATCATTTTGATTGTAATTGCGATTCTAGCAATCCAACCCTTCACAAACGGTAACCCAACCAATGTAGGCGAGGCAAACTTCGTCACCGTTCTTAGCATCGATGGCGGTGGTGTTCGTGGCATTGTTCCCGCCACCGTGCTAACTTTTCTTGAATATAAACTTCAGGTACATTTTTTTGAAAAAAATAGCTTCCATCTTGATGTTGAGGGTCCGAACCCTCCTAGAAGCGGGTTGTGATGTAATTTAAAAGGATGATTTAGATGAATTTGTGTAAGTTTTGTGTTCTAAAAAAACTTGTTTAAATTCGCGACCTTTCATATAGGAAATAGATGGACCGAATGCACGAATTGCGGATTATTTTGATGTCATAGCCGGAACAAGCACAGGAGGATTGATGACAACAATGCTTGCAGCTCCTAATGAACAAAATCGTCCTATGTTTGCTGCAAAAGACATTACCCGATTCTACTATGAACATTCGCCTAGGATCTTCCCTAAATTGAGGTTAAATTTAGTTGATTTTTGAGCTAAATTTTGATCATAAACATAGTTTTCATTTTTCTTATTCAAATTAAATAAAGATTGGCTTGATGAGATGCAAATTAATGAAAATTTTCATTATGAACAAGAAGCCTGCAATATAGGGTATTCTGCTTCAAAGACATGCAATTCATGTTAAAGTTGGTGTTTGGATGTGTGTTATAAAACGAATTTTGGTTATTGTGATTTAATGTCACAATAACTATTTTTTTCTTAAAGAAACGTTTTCATTGGAAAACATATTCCAAAACATTAAAGCGTAAACTTACTTGAAACAATATGTTTTAGGTGGGTGAGAGGTTTTATCATAGTGAATCTTATTTCAAACGGTGGTTTCCTTAGAAATAATGTGTGAACAGGGTTACTAGTATTGTATGTATTCTGCAGGTGTGGGTGACCTTGCGTCATTAGGTTTACCCAAATGACCAGACTTAAAAATTAAAATGTATTCATTAGTCGTTAAAAAATAAAGCATGGTGTCCATGCTAATATTTCAATTTCTACCAGAAAACAATAATTATATCAATTACTAAAATATGTTAAAATTAACTATTGGTTGTTTACGTGATAAAAAATTTTCAATATTTTATCACTTTTCATTTAGCACACATCCAAACACCATATCATGCGACATGATTACACAATTTATTTGAATATGCATGCTTAATAAGGTAATATCATATAATTAGTTTAAACGCCCTTAATTTTATTTTACGTAGTTTATATAAATAATTTTAATATAACATATGACATTGTGGAACTCAAACAGTGGTGCACATTATTACATATATAAATTTTAACATACAAATAGCATTGTGTGTGAAAGGTGTATGAAGTTTGCTTGATAAAATGACATAAATGCTAATTATTCTTGCGAGATTTTATCATCCAGTTGTGGAGTTTTCACACATAAGTCATCTGCAAGATAATTCCATGTGTGTTTTGATAGCACTGTGTTTTCACGTAAGAACAATTAATGTTTGCTTGATTTTATCACACAAACTTCATATAATTCGCACGAAAATGTCATTTATATTTGAACCGGACCCTACACTTATATAAATAAAGTTTAACATACAAAGGGTGTTTTGTGTACAAGGTATACAAAATTTGCATGATAAAATCACGCAAATGTTAATTGTTTTTGCTTTATTTTATCATGCATACATGGGGTTATCATGACCATACGTGTGATAACAATAACAATGTTATTTATTTATCTTTAATAACCATGAAACCCACTTATGTAATAAACCTTGTGTCCTCACAATGTCCGACTAACTAGGAGGAACATGTATTTTATAAAAATTAAAAAAAAAGATTGATGAAACAAAGATTTGTAATTCTCTGGATTTTCTAAGTATTGTGATTAAACTTTCATATCAAACTATTTTTTTTTTTTGTTTCTAGAAGAACTTGTCCCAAATTGTTCTCCCTAATTTCTGTGTATCTACGTATGTGGCCGAAACCAGATTTAAAACCAAGTTTAACACCCAAAACAAAAGGCCCGAATGAAATTTAAAATCCCAAACGAAAACAATAACGATACACACCAAATATTAATTAAAATCATACAAGCTTCCACTTCGTATCTCCTAACTCTATAAAAATTAATTATATGTAATTAGATACCATTTAATCCCAATATCACAAAAATGTTTCGCTGATCCTAAAAAATTATCAACATGTTACTCTAAACTCGATTTGGAAGTTCTAATCAGAGCCTGCCCAGGGGATTAGGGGAGGGGCGAGGTAGGCGACTTCCCTCAGTCTGACCTTTTAAGGGGCTCGGAAATTTTGAAATTTGTTTTATATATTATATATAAAACAAACTTTTATAAAAACTAAAACCCAACAAGTTTTGGTAGGAAGAAATAATTCAATTGGTCCTGGATTGGTCCCTTAAAAAAGCCTCACTGATTAACAAAAAATTAGGATTTTTTGGCCAAATCGTTTTTCTCTCCTTCTGGTTATCCAGTTGTCCACTTGTCCAGGTCTCGGTGATTGGTGAACTACTAGGTCCCTCGGACCCTCGTCACGCTCGAGCTCGCAGTCGATTGCATAGCCGCGCAGTCGATTGATGAAGCTAAGACCATTGCCACTCAAATGGGTGTTGATCCAACATTTTCTCAAAGGCGTCCACTTCGTAAGAAAAAACAATTTGATGAGACTTCAAGTGCGCAAAGTTTCATTTTCACATGAGGAGAATATATTATTATGCTACAATACTTTGGTTTTGTTAATTTTTTTAACAAATATATTCATATAATTAACTTTTTATATATAAATTATTAAGTTAGTTTTTTTAAGAGGGGTCAAAAATTTTTCTCACCCAGGGCCCGAATTTTTTTTAATTTTGTAGGAACACCATTCACAAAATAAACAAATACTTTTATTATTCAATTACTCGAATTACAATTCAGAAAATACACAATGAAAAATACATTATTACAATAAACATAAAAGTGCTAAAATTTAAATTACAATAAAGAAATGTAGTACAAGATGAAACAAATTCTAAAAGTTAAATTAAAATAAGTACAGCATAAGATGAAATGAATTAAAACGAGTTCGGTGGCTGAGGATTTCTGTTCAACAGAGGTCTCTTAAAACAGATTTCGGGCCACCCAGGTGAACCCGAGTGTTTCCCAGGGTACAACAGCCGAAGCAGTATGTACTGCCAGAGTTAACCGAAAACCCGAAACTTTACCTGAAACAAGAGTGTTTAGCACTAGGAATCGATTGTTGTAGGTTGTTGAGAACTCAACAAAGTATCTTCTTGTGTTGTGAACTTGTGTTTGTGTGTTTCAAAGGGTGTAGAGATTTCTCTACTTAGCCAAGAAAACAAGAGACCAAATGTCTCTATTTATACATGTTTCATATGGCTTAGTTAATAACCAATTCATGACAAATAACAAACCAATTCATGACAAATAACAAACCAATTCATTACTTAGTTAATAACCAATTCATGACAAATGAATTGGTAGTTAAAGATTTCTAATTTCTTTTTCCTTTTTCTTTCTTTTCACACAAAATTCCAACAAATTCTTGGGGCCGGCCCTGGTTCTAATATCTTGAATCACAAATGTGCATCATCACTTACTGAAGTGTTCTTATCTTGCAGTCGGACCAAATTCATGACTTCAGTTGCAGCCTTAGTTGGCGAGGTTACCGGGCCAAGATATGACGGGAAATACATCCGAGCCTTAACAAAGATGTTACTAAAAAACCTCACTATTAAACAGACTTTAACAGATGTTGTCATACCTGCTTTCGATATCAGACGACTTCAACCCGTTATCTTCTCCTCCGCTCAAGTAAATTAACTCGTTTTTTTTTTGAATTTATAAGCGTTTATGTGTTTTTTTTTTAATTTACAAAGTGAGATTTCACTGTATACGTGTTGTTGTTGTTGTTATAGTTTCTCTACTTACTGGAAATTCAAATTGTAACAAGTTTTTCGTTCAAATCATTTAGGCAAAAGAGGTTCCATGGAAGAATGCTTTGCTTGCAGATGTATGCATTAGTACCTCAGCTGCTCCTACATTTTTCCCGCCATACTATTTCGAAACTAAAGATGTCGATGGAACCAAGCACACGTTTGATCTAATCGACGGCGGAGTTGCTGCAAACAATCCGGTGATTACATTTGATTATAACGGCTAAATTCTATTCAAATTACAGCGCAAGCTATGTTTTACATGATTAATCAATTAGTAGAGCTTATAGAAATGTTAATGTTGCTCATAAACAGAGAGTATAACATGTCTGGTCTATATCTAACTTAATTTTATTCATAAACTAACAAAAATAGCCAAACATGTAAGTTAGGCTATGTGCAATAGGAGTACTCTTGACGGAGGCTTGACTGTGTGCCACGTACGCGTCATGCAATAGGGGTGTTGGTTAGTGAGTGTGAGCGAAAAAAATGTGTAACGATAAGATGTAATGAGTGAAAAGATGAAGGCGATGTGGGTATTTTTTTTATTGGTTAAAAAAAATAAGAAATTCATGATTGGTTGGTGAAGGTGGTCGAGCCTTGAACATGGTCACGCATGAATGTTTTTTTTCTCGATCACGTGCCAAAGGGCATGAATGAAGTCAGGTCAAGCCCCTCCTTATACTCCATTACAGTATTACCCGTACCCCATGGTAAGAATATGTTGGAATGTTAGTATGAACCAACATTAACAATCTAATTTTAACATTAACATATAATATTTCCATATTTTGTTTTAAATTATACACATGTAATGTATGCATGCATGCATGTATGTATATTTTTACCTTTTATATGTTATATATGACATCATCAAGTTCAACAGACCCAGTCATCCTGACCAGTAAACAGGTAAGATTATCAGTTTGTTGTCTGGCTTAGTTCTAAAAACATAACAACTTGTATGTAATCTATTTGAAATGAAAACTTGATGACTTTTGACTTAGAAAAAATGTCAAACAACATTGAACTAGAACACATTTGCACAAATGAATTCTTGTTTGATTCATAATGGCAGACTCAAATGGCTATCACACATTTAACGAAAGAAGCCTTGATGGGGAAATACAAGTTTTCCGGTCCCGAAGTTTTCGATGGCAGACGGATGGTTGTTCTTTCACTCGGCACCGGTATGCAGGCTAGCAATGACCAATATACCGCACAGAAGGCTGCAAGATGGGGTTTGCTAAGTTGGATCTTCAACAATGGTACTACCCCAATCCTCCACATTTTCGGCGATGCCATATCTGATATGGTCGACATCCATGTATCGACTATCTTTCGAGCATTTAAAGCCGAAAAGAACTACTTGCGTATTCAGGTAACTATGATCCCAATAGTCCTTATGGTATAAATGTTATACGAAAATTATGATCAAGAACACACTAAAAGTTACACCTTTAACTATGGGCTCAATCATGTAAGGTTGCTACCTTCTGGGTGGTTTATTGACCTCTTTAATTAAATAAGTTGACGGGTTGAGCTCTTAAACTTTAAACAATACACGACCTAAGGGGACTAGGGGTGTAAATGAGCCGAATAGCTTGTGAGCCCGTCAAGATTGTTTGATCAAGCCAAAATTGCACAAACTCAAAACACTCACAAACATACTGTTGCTGCATTCAAATTTAAGTTGGGTTGAATTGTGTCTAGCTAATCCGAGCTTAAACCTAGGCTACAACAAAGGAAATTTACGTTAGAGGATACGTGAGTTAGATGCGAGTGCATTCTCATGCTCAAGTCAATAATTCAATTACGATAATAAATATTTAAAATTAATAAAATGAAAACCTCCTTTAGACGTAAAAACCATAAAATCCTGATAAAAACCATGTAAAAAAAGTTTTTTTTTGAATTTTTACATATCTATAACATTATTTGACTCATTTTGATAAAAATAAAAATAAGAATAAAAAGCGCTAAGAGCTTTTTTTAAAAATATATATTTTGTAACGCATGTATAACATATGTAACATCATGCCTAGCCTCCCAGATGCTACGAAATATTTTTACATGGTGTTATGTATGTTTTACAAATTAATATAAAGAAAAAAAAACTTTATGTGCTTTTTTAACTTTTTTTATACAAAATGAACCAAATAATGTTACTAACCTGTAAAAAAATTTCAAAAAAAGAATTTTTTTTACATGGTTTTACCATGATTTTCACTTCTAAAGTTGGTTTTCAAATTATAAACACTAGTCAGTCGGTGGAGTAGAAATTAGAAATTAATCAGGACTAATAGGATTGAAATATTTATATATAATTTTTCAAAATTATATATATATATATGTGCGTGTGTATTCAGCTTTTTATATATTTTTTATAAAAATGTTAAGTTATATATATATATAATTTACCAAAAACTCATCTGAATTTAAAAAATTGCCAAAAAGTTGCCAAAAAGTTGCCAAAAAAATCTAGCCGGAATTTATAAAGTTTCTAAAAAATCTCGTCAGAATTTATAAAGTTGCTGGAAAATTTTGCTGAAATTTATAAAGTTGTCGGAAAACTCACTGGAATTTCAAAAATCACTGGAAAATCTCGCAAGAACTTCAAAAGTCGCCGATTCCGACCTATTTGTCATCAAGCCCGATTTGGACTGATTTTTGGGGTGCCTGACTAATTGACCAATTAAAGGAAATCGAAGCAAAAGATAGCCGACTAGCCATTAATCCCCGATTATGCCAATTTTTACAAAAATGTTCTTTCTTATGTTTATTTCATGCATAGGTATCACCTACACGGCCTTGTCATAGTCCTTGTTTGACACTTCATTTCTTGATCATACTAGACAATTGTCCTTTCTTGATCATGTTGGACAAGTTTGCTCTTTCTTGACCGTCCTTTCCCAATGGACAAAATGTGATGGAGTAAGGTCCATGTAAAGGAATCTTGACTTCCTTCCATGGTAAAAGAGACTTTTAGTGAAATAAATAGTTACAGTTTTTGACCGATTCAAATAAGACTCTTTTAAATTTATAATTTGTTGACGTACATTTTACCTGTTAAATAACAAGAAATTTTAATGGCAGGAAGAGAACTTAACAGGGGATGCAACTGCAATGGATATTTCAACACCAGAGAACATGAAGGCGTTGGAAGAAATCGGCAAGGGATTGTTGGAGAAACCAGTGTCAAGATTGAACATAGAGACAGGCCGGTCTGAACCCGTCCCAGGAGAAGGCACGAATTCTGATGCTTTAGCACGTTTGGCCACTATGCTTTGTGCTGAACGAAAGCGTCGCAGGTCGGCTTAAAACCAGTTTGTGTATAGCCAGGGGTACCTAACCCTGGGTTGTTTGTTTTTCTAGTGCAGTTGTATATGTAGTAGATTAGCAATCTATAAGGTTTAAAACAGGCTTTTTATGTTCTTACTAATGTTTCAATAATCTACAACAAAGCCTGTAAAAGGGGGAAAAAGAGAACGAAAGAAACCTGATGTATCTGAGATTCTGAGTAGAAAATGCTTGATTAAAAGTTTAACTTGAGGTTTACGCAGTGTTGTAAAAATCGGGATTAATCGCTAGTCGGTCCTAAGCTGATTAAGTTTTGCCTAGTCGGTTCAAAAATCGCTAGTCGGGACTAATCGGGCCTAGTCGGGACTAATCGGGCCTAGTCGGATTAATCGGTCCAAGGGCAAAAAATCGGTCAACAGGGCAAAAAATGGGTCAACAGGCCAATAATTTTATGTTTAGGCCAAAAATTTCGATCCAAGGCCAAAGAAATTGTGATTTTTCTTCTTATCTCTCTCAGTCGACTCCCAAAATCACGATCGATCGGTCAAAAAGCAGCTACGCACGATCGGTCTCAGTCGATACCCAAATATGCTTATATTAATGTTTGAATTTTTAAGTACTTTGTCTATTATCTTTAAGTTTATTAGAAAAATATTTGAATTTTGAAGTATTATATTTATATTGATGTGTGTATTTGTATGTATATATATAAAATTTTGAAAAATTCTATACAAAAATTCCAATCCGATTAATCCCTAGTCCATACCTTGCAGACCGACTAGCGACTAGCGATTTCTCCAACCATGGGTTTACGTAAATCCAACAGGTGCAAACCAAATCTGTAAATGCACAATTGCAGCGCGGTTACGGCAATAACTTTTATCTTTTTTTTCCTTTTTCCCAACTGTGAGAACCAATGGATCAAGTAAATGCAGTTTGCCCAGGGCACATAACCTTTAAAGGTCTCAAACGACATTAATGAATATACGTAAAACCAACACAAAATCTGTATATTCAATAACTTCATATCCAGCAGCTAGAAAACTGTTTTCTAAAGGCTATTTTATAATCTTCCCAAGAACAAGAGACAGATAAAAATACCATCAATAAGAAAAGTAAAACCAGCCCAGCCCTGCCTTCCCTTCTCCACTAATAGCTAAGACATTACTTGTTAGAGCACATACTCAAAAATTATTGCACAAAATATCTCATGATATGAAAAATTAAAAGGAAATACTTTATAAAAACTCCATGATGATGCTGGCACATAGGTTTACTTTGTTGTTTGATATGTCAGCTACTGTGTGCTATCTAGCTTAGCTGCAACAATCTTGCAAACTGGCAGCGAATCATTTTTGCTAAGAAGCTCCAAAGATGGATGGACCTTGACATCACGCATGAACACCCTATCACCGATGTCCAGATTGCTAATGTCAACTTCAATTTTCTGAGGAATGTGCTCAGATGGGCATTTGTACTTCAAACTAGCTCTTATCTTGTTTAGCATGCCACCTGGTTTTAAAGCCCAAGAATGAAATAGTCAGATTACAAAAATTGTAATACTGTTGAACCAATCTTGTAAAATTAGTAACTAAAGGGTCTGTTACGATAATGTTTTTGTTCTGTTTATTATTCGTCTAATGGATCAGGTCGGATAAGTCTCAATAGCTTAATTTAAATGGAGGTAAGTTAGGCTTAAAGAGTGGATCTAATCAATCTACTGTATAAGATTGATTAGCTATTTATAGGGATAGTTTTTTGCTTGTATTCGGTATGAGATTTTTACTATCTATTGAAGAAGGAATTTCAATACTTTTGATTGTGTTGAGTTTATTTTGTCTCTGATCTGGTATCAATTTCATCAATTGGTATCAGAGCTCTGAGACCGAGGGACCTGCGAAGCTGTGCGATCCAAAGGGCTGGATCAATCCTCAAATCCGAAGACTGGGAAGTGTTACCAGAGTCAACGGAAGGAAGGAACAATGGCAGAAACCGACAGCACAACCAAGCAATTGGCAACCGTGAAGGAGGGAGGGAGTCTCCCATTCAATTGCCCAATTCTAATGTCGACCAACTATCCCATCTGGTCACTTAGGATTCGAGCAATATTCAAAGCACATCGTATATGGGAGGCGATCAAACCCGGAACAGACGTGGACCCGAGAAAAGACAAATCGGCAATAGCCTATCAATACCAAGCACTACCCGAAGACTTGATCTTGCAGATTGCTCATTGCCAACGAGCTAAGGAGATTTGGGATGCGATCAAAACTCATCATCTGGGGGTGGAACGAGTTATGGAAGCATGGTTACAAACGCTGAAGGCTGAGTTCGAAGCAGCTAGGATGAAGGACAACGAAAAAATAGATGATTTTGCTGCAAAACTGGCTGGGATCGCATCAAGGTCTGCTGCGCTGGGAACCGTGATCGAGGAGAGCACTATGGTCAGGAAAATACTGACTGCCATCCCATAAAGATTCATCAACATGGCAACACTAATAGAACAACTGGTGGACCTCAAGACAGTGAAGTTTCAAGAAGTTGTGGGCAGGCTAAAGGCCTATGAAGAGCGAACGATAACCAAGACCAGCAGTAGCAGCCATGATCAACTTCTGCTCTCTCAAGGTGGATGGGACTCGAGGAGAAAACCTGAGAGGAACTTCAACAAAGGGAGAGGCAATGGTCAGGATGCCCGAGGTAGAGGCCGAGGGCATGGGAAGACGGGTGGAAGCGGTCGAGGCGCAGGACGAGGCCAACACTCCCAAGAAGCAAACCAACCTGGTGAAAGATCCAAGGCAGACAGGTCCAAGCTACAGTGCTTTCGGTGTGATGAATATGGGCATTTTTCAGCCGACTGCCCAACTCGAAGGAATGGGGACCATGCACACCTGGCTCAAGCCACACCAGTACAGCAACCAGACACCGATGAATCAAACACTGCTGATGACCATAGCCAACAAAGAAGTAATCCACTTCAGCGAAGAAAAGGTGTTCCCCGCCAAATATGGATCACATGAAGACCAAGAGCACACGTGGTACCTAGACACAAGGGCCACAAATCATATGACAGGTAATAAACACCTGTTCTCCTCCCAGGATACGAGCTTCGTAGGAACCGTGAGGTTTGGGGATGCTTCATGTGTGAAGATAGAGGGCAGGGGGTCGATTCTGTTGGAATGTAAGGAAGGAAGTCAAAGGCTCATGAGAGATATATTGTATATCCCATACCTGAAAAGCAACATCTTCAGTATTGGGCAAGCTGAAGAAGGAGGTTGCGAGATAACGATCAAACAGGGATGCCTATCCCTGATAGAACCAAACAGCCTGCTGCTTATGAGAGTCCAAAGGTCCGCTAATAGGCTGTACAAGATCAACCTGAAGACAGGGGTACATGTGTGTCTACAAGCCCGAGCAAACGACCCAGCCTGGCTGTGGCATGCCCGGCTGGGCCATGTGAACTTCGACACGATCAGGAGATTGGGAACCGGCAATCTAGTCGAAGGAGTGCCACCGATTGACCACCCCAACCAAATGTGCGAAGCCTGCTTAGCCAGAATACACTCGCGACAAAGCTTCATAGATCAAACAGCCTTTAGGGCTGAACATCCATTGGAGCAAGTCTATGCGGACCTCTGCGGACCCATAACCCCAGCCACCCAAGCAGGTAACCAATACATTCTACAGTTTGTGGATGATCACAGTAGATTCATGTGGGCTTACATGTTGAAGGCAAAGAATGAGGCGTTCAATCAATTCAGAAAGTTCAAGGCCACGGTTGAAAATCAGTACAACAGAAGAATCAAGGTGCTAAGAACTGATAGGGGAGGGGAGTTCACCTCGAAGGAATTCAACTCATTCTGTGAACAAACAGGCGTCACGAGACAACTAACAACTCCCTACACGCCTCAACAAAACGGAATTGTAGAAAGGAGAAACCGCACAATGTTGAATACAAGGAGTATCCTTAAAGCAATGGAGGTGCCACAAAGTTTCTGGGCAGAGGCAGTACGGCACTCCATATACATCCTAAACAGGTTACCCACCAAAGCCTTGAAGAATCAGACGCCATATGAAGCCCTGAATGGTAGGAGACCGAAGCTCGAACACATACGTGTATTCGGCTGTGTGGGACACGTGAAGACACCACCAACTCAGGTAAGAAAGCTCGATGAAGGGAGTACACCTATGGTGCATCTGGGAACGGATCCGGGTACAAAGGCCTATCGTATGTATGATGTCAATGGAAGGAGGGTAGTAATAAGCAGAGATGTGGTCTTCGACGAAGCACGCAAGTGGGATTGGAATGCACAACAAAGCCCAAGTCAATCTCCTGAAAAGGAATTCACAATCTACTGCCAAACAGATGCCAGTTATGAGAAGGAACCATTGGAACCTCATACTCCAATCAGCCCACAAAGACATGAACCAAGCCCAATGGGAAGCCCACTTAACCAAGAGGGAAGCAATTCAAAGTCTGACTACAGCAGCCCTGAAACAACCATTAAAGGCCGTGGACCTTTCCTACCTCCGCTACCCACGGATACTGTAAACTTATCAGTCCCTCACCTGGCTGAAGAAGAGACGTTTGATGACACACCAATTCAAGGCTGGAAAAACCTGAATGAAGTCTACAATCTGCTACTGATCGAAGGTGAACCATCGAGTTATAACGAAGCTGCTGACCACAAGGAATGGAAACAAGCAATGAGAAGTGAGATGAACTCCATTGAGAAGAATAAAACATGGGAACTAACAGACCTGCCTCCTGGCCATCGACCCATAGGACTCAAATGGGTGTACAAGATAAAAAGGGATGCTGATGGAGCCATTACGAGACACAAGGCAAGGCTGGTCGCCAAAGGCTACATCCAACAACATGGAGTAGACTTTGACGAGGTCTTTGCCCCGGTAGCAAGGATCGAGACGGTTCGGTTAATCATTGCACTAGCAGCAAACAAAGGCTGGGAAGTTCATCATTTGGATGTCAAGTCTGCGTTTTTGCATGGGGAACTTAAAGAGGAGGTATATGTGACTCAGCCAAAAGGCTTTGTGAAGAAGGGTACAGAAAAGAAAGTGTACAGGCTGATCAAGGCCCTCTACGGTCTGAAGCAGGCTCCACAGGCGTGGAATACAAAACTAGATGGGGTACTGAAGGAGAATAGTTTCAGCAGGTGTAAATCAGAACAAGCCGTCTACACGAAGCACTCTCAAGAAGACTCATTGATAGTTGGTATCTATGTGGACGACTTGATTGTAACAGGAAGCAACAAGGAGAAGATCAGTCAGTTCAAATGACAGATGGAAAGGAAATTCGAAATGACCGATCTGGGGCTACTCTCATTTTATCTTGGAATGGAAGTAGATCAAGGAAGAGAGGGGATAAAGCTGAAACAAACAAACTATGCCAAGAAAATTCTGCAACAGGCTGGGATGTGGGAGTGTAACCCCACAAAATACCCAATGGAACCAGGGTTGAAGTTGTCCAAAGCAGATGCTAGCGACAAAGTAGATGCAACAGAATATAGGAAGATAATTGAGCGTTTGAGATACCTAATTCACACCAAACCAGATCTCGCGTATTCAGTGGGGTACGTAAGCAGGTTTATACAAGAGCCAAAGGTCACTCATTTTCAGGCAGTAAAACAACTCCTCAGGTATGTGAAGGGATCAACAAACTTGGGAATTCAATATCGAAGGAATGGAAGCAGCTCACTGTTGGGCTTTAGTGATAGCAGCTTCTCGGGTGACCTGGATGATGCATTGTTATCGATAGCGGCTATAGCGCTCGATATAGCGCGCTTCTTAGCGTTTCGGAGAAGGGCCGCTATTAGGGTTTGCGGTCTGGAAAGCGTGTTTAGCGAGAAGCGGGAAAGTTTTTTTTAATTACGCGTCTTTATATACGATCGAAAAACATTGTTGCCCTAATAATCGACGCGTAGGAGGACGACGGATGACAGTCGACGGGAATCGGACATAGATAAGGTTGACGGAATCTGGAACTCTGGAAGGCCGACGACGGCGACCTGCTACCACTGTTGTATCAGCACGAACTTAAATTGATGGGCGAGGAAACATCAGCACGAACTTAAATTGACTGACGACGGTGAGGAAGCATCAGCAAATTGAACTCAACTACCCAATTGCAGTAGGTTAATACTCCACTCAGGCCTCAGCTACGTTTATTTTTTCCCCCTTTTAATGCACTGAATTTTTTTTGTTCATATTTGTTTAAAAATTTAGAATGGTAAAGGAAGCAAATATTGGGTGGACTTGTGGAACTTTGGTTGAAGGATTAGTAGTGAGTTTTGGTGGTGTAAAACTATGAATGTTTATTTTGTTGGCTATTTGGATGACTATAAATATTTATTCATTTTTTATATTATTTAATCGCTAAACACGAAATAGCGGTCGCTATTTACCGCTATTCGCTATGTAGCATATAGGTACCTTATCACTATTTACTGCTATTCGCTATCAATAACTATGGGATGATGGGAAGAGTACCACAGGGGTGGTATTTTACCTTGGTGATGGACCTGTTACCTGGTTTTCTTAAAAACAACCAATTGTTGCACTGTCGTCATGCGAGGCAGAGTTCATGGCTGCAACTTCAGCAGCCTGCCAAGCAATCTGGTTAAGTTTGTTAGCCGAAGTCACTGGAAGAAAGGAGGAGCAAGTATTGATTAAAATAGATAACAAGTCAGCGATAGCTTTAATGAAAAACCCGGTTTTTCATGGAAGAAGCAAACATATCAACACCAGATTTCACTATATACGGGAGTGTATAGAAAAAGAACAAATCAGAGTTGAACATGTTAGTGGGGATGAGCAATGTGCTGACATACTTACCAAAGCTTTAGCAAGACTGAAGTTTACTGAAATGAAGGAGCTTTTGGGTGTCAAAGAACTGGTTGAAGCAAGGAAGTAGCAAGCTGAGAAAGAACAAGATTGGGGGGTGATTGTTGAACCAATCTTGTAAAATTAGTAACTAAAGGGTCTGTTACGATAATGTTTTTGTTTTGTTTATTATTCGTCTAATGGATCAGGTCGGATAAGTCTCAATAGCTTAATTTAAATGGAGGTAAGTTAGGCTTAAAGAGTGGATCTAATCAATCTACTGGATAAGATTGATTAGCTATTTATAGGGATAGTTTTTTGCTTGTATTCGGTATGAGATTTTTACTATCTATTGAAGGATTTTCAATACTTTTGATTGTGTGTTGAGTTTATTTTGTCTCTGATCTGGTATCAATTTCATCAAATATCACACAATAAGGGAATCAAAAATGCATAGTTTCATAATTTGGGAATATATTATCACAGATTTAAGATCTGGGTGGTGATCAATCATCCATGTAACTAGGTGATGAGAAATAAGACACTCGTATAACTGATGATTGTTAACTTTGATTCATACATTTCAGAACTGTAAGTGAAACTTGAGTCACACAGCATTGTTGTAAATTCAATTTACACTGGTTTTGTATTGTATGATTGTATATTTGTATCTAAAACATGAAGAATTTGATATACATGTTCTCATGTCAATATAATCCAAAAGATTGTGATAGGTGTATTTGTGAAAAGTAAATACGAAAGTCATGTTCAAACTTTACAATACTCACAATTGCTAATTTATTGACAACTGAAATGATGATTTTGTAGTGCTTATAAAATTTCGATCCGATTAATCCCTAGTCGATACCCCATCGCCCTATTAGAACCCTAACAATTTCTACAACACTGATTTTAGCTAATGAATACATGAGAAATTTAGCAAATTGTAGAAGTATGGATTTTAAAACATGCAAAAAGTATTGTTTAGGTGGAGCAGCCATAGCCTTACAGGAATCAATGTTGATTTTCACTTGTCATACAGCATGTACCATATCGTTATGGAAGACCATACCATGGACTACAGTGATTCTTTAGCAGACTTACATGCTTCTGAGTGTTCTTGTAACGGTTTTCAGTTATTATCCCTTTATGGTTTCATTAGCTTTAGTAATGTGTCATGTGCACTTCAAGTAAAACATCTCAAGCTGCTAAAGAAGAAATGCAAGGCCTTGAGGTAGATAATAGAAGTGCTTAGCGCATACGCTTGCATCATCTTAAAGACTAAAACGTCCGTGACATGTCAAACTACTCAAGATCATGTTTTTACTCATAAACAATGACATAACAGATAATAACAAAAAGAATACAAACCTTTTTTGAGACCAGGACAAACATCTTCCCCCTTGAATACAACCGGGACATCAACCTTCAATGATGTTCCTTCATCTGCCCAAACAAATACCAAATTCAAAAGCTTTCCAGTCTCCGGATCCCTATGAACCTACACCCAAATCTCATTCAATTAGAAGTTACCAAAAACAATCTAAATCCATCATCAGCATCACTGAATTTATCTAACCCAATTTCAGTTAAAACTTAAAATTCACTTTTATGTTATGTGACTAAAATATACATTAATACTTAATCGCGGGCAGTTTCTAGAGATTTAATCACCTAGAATCTATAAAGATAACGATTCAAAACAGAAAATGGCATGACCACAAATTGATGGCATTTCATCAAACATTTGGTATGCATAAACAACCAAAACAAATAAACTGGATTTTACGACCAACAAATGGAACAGCACACTTGCCTTGATCGGAAGAACGTTTCCGGATTCAAGTAGCGTGGATGAACCCGAGCCCGCTCTAATCTGCAGAGGAAAAGTGGTGGAACAGAAATAGGGAAGCTCAATAGACTTGAGAATCGACTGAATCTGCCTTCGCTCGGTGGTTAAAAGATGCTTTCTAGAAACAGGCCTCACAGAACCACTGTCGGCAACACAAGGGTTAGGTTGTGCGAATACAACCGCGGGGATTCGACCTTGGGCTCGATCTTTTACGGAGACTCGGTTACCGGTTATCTCTCTTGGAATGGCTTGAATCGTATGGTATGATCTTGATGTATCCGTCGTTCTCTTCAGGCCGACCACGGCGGTGCGCCACCAGTTCGACATCGTCGACGGCAACTTTAACAATGGAGTGAGGATTTTGCAACCCTGTTTTTTTATATTTTTTTTATTAAATTAATTACACAGATTTAGCGATCCTGTTTATATTTTATTCTCCTTGAGTTCTTTACATCAAGTACTAGGTTAGTTCCCGTATATTATACGGATTATATAAAAAAATATAACGAATAATTATCATTGAAAATTTAGAAAATATAAGAAGATTTTTAATATAAAACAGAATTACAATTTCGTATCATTTAATATTTTTAATATTATAATAATATTATTATTTCTTTAAACAACTTTTTTTATAATTCGTTTTTCCTTAAACATTGTGTTCAAACAATTGTTTTTAAAAATTTTATAATTTATAATATTTTTTTAAAAAAATGTGTTTTTAATATTAATATATTTTCATATATTAAAAAATCTTTTTTATTTTAAAAATGCATAAAAAGTATATTTATTATTTAATATTATTATTTAATGTTAGATGTATTTAATAGGAGAGAAAAGTGGGAAATGAATGTTGAGATGTTTTAAAATCATGCCATATGGCACTAAAAACCTTTATTTATTAGTATAGGTAGATTTTTTATAATTCGTTTTTCCTTAAGCATTGTGTTCAAACAATTGTTTTTAAAAATTTTATAATTTATAATATTTTTTTTTAAAAAGTGTGTTTTTAATATTAATATATTTTCATGTATTAAAAAATCTTTTTTATTTTAAAAATGCATAAAAAGTATATTTACTATTTAATATTATTATTTAATGTTAGATGTATTTAATAGGAGAGAGAAGCGGGAAATGAATGTTAAGATCTTCTAAAATCATGCCATGTGGCACTAAAAACCTTTATTTATTAGTATAGGTAGATGAGATCGGAAAATAGGGGTGTTCAGAAAAATCGGAAATCTGAATTGTGTCCGAAACCTGAAAAAACTTATCCGAATTAAAGATTCGGATATTCGGATAGATTCGGATCGGATATCGGATATCCAAAATCCTCTTTATTCGGATCGGATATCCGAGTTCAATCCGAATAACCCGAATAATTTATTAGGGTTATTCGGGTTGTTCGGATTATTCGAATGAAAAAAATAAGTTTATTCGGTTTTTTCGGGTTATTCGGATAGATTCGGATCGGATAGAAAATTTTTGAATTCGGATCGGGTCGGATTTCGGATAAGTTTTAAAATTTTCAAATCCGAACAACCCGATCCGATAAACACTCCTATCGGTAAATGGTACCAAATTTACGGAATATTGGGTCTGGAATACTCAACCGAATCTATTGGTTTGATACCAATTTGGTACATTACCGGTTCGACTTCGATACTCTGCCAAATACTCAATCCCTAAGTTGCATGGTCAAATGTGGCATGTTATTTATGGGTGGTCTCCACTCTTTAACAGTTGTAACACGTTAGTCTCTAAAGTTATTGACCATTTATTCTATTTGTGAATAGCACATACTATTTTTATATTAAAAATAGGGGATTTTTATACGTCTTTTTGCTAAAAACTTCCATTATATATTTATCTCTCTTAAATTTAATTATATATTTCCCCCATATTTTCTCTTGATAGAGGGAATATGTAATAAATTTTTTTATTTATAAAAGGAAATATGTTTTAAGAAGAGAAATACACAATTGAATTTTTTTACTTGAGTAAATATGTAATAAATTATATTATGAAAGAGAAATATATATATGCCTCTAAAAAATCTTTTTTTTTCTCCATCCACTATGCCCAACCTCTCTCATATTTCATTTCAAACGAGAGTCACCTCAAACTTTATGATAGGCTAAAGTAGAGATAA
The DNA here is from genome assembly GCA_009363875.1 of Mikania micrantha. NCBI lineage: Eukaryota > Viridiplantae > Streptophyta > Magnoliopsida > Asterales > Asteraceae > Mikania > Mikania micrantha. Next base: position 31,895,980 of record CM018682.1, on the reverse strand, counting down.
AAATTGGGGTCCTTTTACGACAGTAAATAAAATTTCTCTTCATGTTTTAGACACAAAAATATATATTCTCATAAAAGAGAAACTACATGAGTTATAAATTTTAAAAAAAACAATAATTTCTACCTTAATCAAAATCCATTACAACAAAAAAAATCAATTCATCCCAAAATTTTGAGGGTCTTTGATTTGAGAGGAACTAAGGCATGTTTTTCCCCTAAAGTGAGCCGAACTTGTTTCAAACCCTCGGCACCACTGGAGTTACGTATGTTTCAATTAATTAAAAACAGGCCAATGTATGTTGCGAAAAGATCTATCATGTCATAGTTTTGTTGTTGACAGTAATAACACCTCTGATGACTGGAGTAGCCTTAACCGTACAATCAACACTTAATATAGTTTATCCGAGATATGGCATAGCGAAGATAACAAATAGCTGAGACTCCTTATCAGGGCTTTGAGTCCGCACAACCCGGATGAGACTTTCTACTAGCAGAAGACTATGAATGACATATAACTAAAAGGGGAAGGAAACAAAAGGAAATCATTGCAGAAAGTAAGATTCCTACTCTTGTGGTGAAAGGGTATAATATGTTGTCAGGCTGAGTGACAGCCTACATAAAGGTAAAAGGCCATAAAGTAAACATAAGTCAAGCACTTACACAAAAATAGAAACATCACTAGAACCAATGTCAAACTCCAAAATATATAAAAGATAAGCTTCCATAGAAGGAAGATTGTGTTCTGCATCCCTACAACCAAGTTGAGTATAAATACCAAGCTCAAGAAGGAAGCAAGACACGTTCACAACAACCATTCATCTCCTGCAACTCATCCATTGTTCTCACAATCTTCTCAACCACATATACTTACTCTCTCGTCGGAGTCTTGACCACAAGAGACCCATCCTATGGTAAGGCTAACGGTGTTCTTTGCTGTGTCTTAGCAGGGATGTGAAGCATAGCCTGGATTCGAGAACCTATATATATATATATATATATATATATATATATATATATATATATATATTTGTTTACATGTTTATATGATACACATCCTATTATCTCATATAGATTACTGACTTGAGCGTCGGAGTGCCCTCGGGGGTATTCCCCTCGGGCCCTCTAACGTAGATCTTCTATTTGGTTGCAGTTAGGATCCATGCTTGGGATAACAAGGCATGACTTAGCCAGACTCAAGCCCGACCCGGATACTACTACGTCGACAACCATTTAATCAGTAATGATGTCATTGATTTACATTTAAAAACCCTACACATTAACATGAAACAATGAATGCTTTGATTTATTTTTTACTTGCAAACCTTGGTCGATGGTGTAACTGTTGTACTGAATGATGGTGAACGTTGTACGAAGGTTGAAGATGGTGGGGGTATAGGCGAAGCTTTTATGGGGCAGGAGCGACTCCCCCCCCCCCATTTTTTTTCCGTTCGTAGTGTTAATTTTTCGGTCGAAAGGTTATTTTTAGTCAAAAAATAGTGGTTTTGCCTCCTCACTTCAAAAAAATAACATGTATTATGAGTCATGTAAATCTGTCCCTCAAACCGTCTAAGCTCCGCCGCCACTGAAGTGGGTTGCGGTGGTTTTAGGTCCAACAAAGAGGAAGATGATGACAATGATTTCCGTTATGCCCAAATTGAAACTCATTATGGAAACGGTCGTGGTGTCTGCGATATGTTGGCGGTGACAATGATTATAGGGTGGTGGTGGTGATTCAAAATGGATGAGCCAATGGAATTTTAGGGGCTGTTTGTTTTTTCAAAAAACATCTTTCTGGCCTCTTATGTCTGCCCCGTGTAGACATGGGAAGAGGTTGGGGAGCTATAGACTGTATGTTTTCTCGAAGACATTTCATTAGAAAAGGTCTTCCAGACCTTTTTTTCGCGCAGACGTGGATCTCCCTCTTTTCTCCTCTTCCGTGTTTTTTTACCCATCTTCAACGCCTCTCCCCTGTACACATTTTAGGTTTTGGAAGAACCCGATCAAACTCCTCCCTCTGCAGCGCCTCTTCACCCGATCAAGCTCCTCCCTCCACCGGTGGCTCTTCACCCGATCAAGCTTCTCCCTCCACCGGCGACCGAAGCTTCTCCCGAACACGCAAGCTTCGACCGACGATCCAAGCTTCTCCCGAACAACGAAGGGATCTTCTCTCTTCAACTACACCCCCTTTTTTCTTTTGATTCCGTAGTCTGTATAGCATGTATTTGATTCTTTTGTGGTAGATTTGTTTCTTTTGTGGTATGGCTTGTCAAATACTTGATAAAAATCAAGGTTAACATTAGAAAGATTTGATTTGGGGGATGGTGATATGAGAAGGTTCCGATGAGAGAGATAGGAGTTTCAAATTGAGTGGTTGCCCCTATCTTGGCTTGCCACTGTATGAATCATTACTTGTGTGACGAACACAACCACTGCCTGTGTTCACCCACCTCTCAACCCACACAGCCGCACATTTTGTTTTGTTTTCAATTCATTTTTCTTAACTGTTAAATTAAGTAGTTTTTATTCAAACACCACACCCTATTATTGTAATTTAGGTTGTCTATAATGCCAACAAATTTGGTAGGCTTGTTTGGTTGATTTCTCACTCAACAACTCTTTTGCTTTGGTTGATTTATTTGGTTAGATTTAAATTTTAATCAATTTTAGCAGCTTGCAGACGTTAAAAAACAAACAGTCTGTTTCTTGCAGACTGCAGACATTTGGTCCAACTCTTTTTCTGCAGATGTGGTCCGCAGACTACAGATATTTTACCTCTGAAAAAACAAACAGTACCTTAGACTTTATACTTTGTAGTGATGAGTAAATGAGTTAAAATGAAAAGGTAGAAAAGGAGGAGTTAGGTTAGAGTTGTTAAATTATGAGTATTTAAATAAGTGCATTTAAAAAAAATTATACAAAAAAATTCAAACTGCCGGCATATTTTCTTAAAATTACTATATATACAATTCACAACTGCAATGATTGCAGTGTGAATAGTAGTAATATTAATTAATTATAATAATTAAATAATAATAATATTTAAATAATAACAAATATATATAATAATAACAGTAAATTTATTTAAATAATAATAACTATATAAAATCTGTAATAATTAAAAAATAATAATAATAATTAAATATTTGTATTTTAATGTTTCTATTTTTATGATACATTTTACAACTATAAATTTTTATTTTTTTTAGTTTTAAAATTTTTAACATTTTGCGTTTGTATTTGGGTTCAAATTCCTTTCGATTGACAATAACTTTTGTGACGGTTTAATCTGATTTTTTATGACGGATTAATAACCGTTGTGGACGTTTTGTCTACGTTTTGATATTTGTGTTGTTATCAGCAACATCATGATCGAAGAGTGGTATGACTTTATTTTTTCGAATAATTTTAATTGAGTAGATATCGTGTGGTTTTTTCTGTTTAATACGATGTTACCGCTGCAACGCGCGAGTTAAACCTCTAGTTAGAAACAAACAGTGCAAAATCATTGTATCACAATGATCAAATATGTAACTAACTTTTATTTTATTATTATTATTTTTTTGTTTTTTTGATAAAGTGTGGATTAAACTTTATGTTTGTTATAGGAGGACGTTAACGATTCGAATGAACCTAATTCCGTTGGAAGGTGAGTTGGTACACTGCGCACCTGGCGTCATTTATAATCATCTTCCATCTCCCTGCAACCGTTGATCTATCGTCAAAATCTTTAAAGCATTTCAAACCATTACGGAGCTAACAAAGTCCTAAAGAGATCCAGCCGCGGCGAAGATCACCATACGTCATCTTCTCCGTCGCGCTTCAACCACTTCCGCCACCTCTCAACGTCACGGCCGTCGTTTCTCCGATGGCCGACACTTATTCTAGGTTAGTTCTATGATTAATAGAGCTTTATTTGTGTAAAATTGATCAATACATATCGTCATGTATGTTTTCTGTGTGGATTGGACTGATCACCGACGCGATTCGATTTGTGTAAAATTTCTGCTGTTTAATTTTGGTTTCTATTGTCGCAGTGTTGATGCTGAACCCGATTATGCTCGTCGGAGTTATACTGAAATCGTAGTTGTACGTCATGGTGAAACGGAGTGGAATGCCGAAAAACGAATTCAGGTTTAGTTTTGCTTCTTAGCCGTAAATGGTTTTACTACATGTTTTTAAAGTAAGTTGTATGATTTGACTGGTTTTAACTTTTAAGAGTTGTTAATTACTATGTACGTGACTGGTTTAGGCAACTTGTCTATGGTCTTTTTTGTGCAATAGCTTATGTGTTAGTAGATATTCATTTGAGAAATTATTGGCATTATATTTGTGCCTAACTGTTGTTGATGATCAAGATACAAAATGCTGGTTTCTAGTGATTATTTAGTTATGACTCCTGCCAGTAGTTGATTTCCTGCTAGATTTTGGTACATTTTCTAGGAACAATATGATAATGCAGATTAACTGAACTATTATTAAATGCCATCAGTAGGCCGCCGGTTATTGTGTTGAGCGTAGGAACAATGTCATTTGTAAAGTTAATTATCTCTTCTAGGAATGTATGCATACACATTCTTTCATAATTGAACAATCATATGTGCAAATAATATATAACCAACTAAATTACCAATTAATAAAAACCATACAAGATACATCCCTCAACTACCTTACAATGTGTTTCCCTAAACTGCCATGTTACCCCTTTAAGTCTTGTTACGATTAAGCAGTGTCCTGTGGAAGAAGCAAGCCGGTGCATCGATCAATATTGTTACCCAGCACTAGTTTATTGGGAAAAAAATCTTGCAGGGCACATCTTTGTTTAACCAATGAGCACATCACTTATGATTTTAACGTATATATCTGCCAATAAAACCTCAGAAGTAATTTAATGGGGCCTACTTTTCATTGATGAACCTTTTCTTACGCTAAATGTTGATCTAAATCATGGTCTTTTTCCCTAGCATGAAAAAATAGGCTTATATCGAGTAATCTATATTATGATGTTAGCACATTTGACATACAAAATATTTAATGATATTTGAACATGTAAATTCATTAATGAACCTGGATTCTACTTCTGTAAAATATCTTAACTAAATATGCAGTATCTTCGACAACCATGAAAAATGGGAGATGCCCAGAAAAATAAGTGACAAATTTTCTACTTTTTGGACACGGGTTCCATGGTCATGTGTTTCATTGCAATTATGGAACAGGAGAAAAGAAAAGACTTCGTGCAGGCTGTTGCATGAGGTTGTGAAACCTGCAAGAGCCTAAAAAGTGCTTACATTGGGAAATTTTGGTTGTTGCTACCGATTGACATAGGACTTGTGTTTTGTTAGCAAGATAAGGTCTACTACACTTAGCATTTCTGCATAAAGCAGGACTTGAAAACAAACAATTGTTTCCACAATATAATATGACTATGAAGACGAAAAGGTAAAAAGAGAGGCCTTACACCATAACCCCTGCCACCAATGGATCAACAACATACTTCTTTGGCTTAGGCGGGATCTCTCTAAAAATATACACTTCAATAATCAAGTGAAATCTGATTGTTTTATATACACAAACAAACAAACAAACTTAGTAAAGTCCCACTAAACAGTAAGATCTTGGGGAGAGGGGATGAAGACAAACCTTACCCATTTCTCAATAGAATAAATAGGATGCTTCTAAAGAGAGTAAGAGACTCCCGACTCAAATGTGCCACAAAAACCTTTTTATTTTTATTTTTATTTTTTTGCACACAAACAATCCATGGGATGAAGTATCACAAGCAATTCATCTAACATATAATGTTCATTTCAGAAACCCAATCAAGTGTCGGCTTCCATATCTAAAAAAATGAATTATTCTAATTGGAATAGGCAAATCTTGTGGAAATTGTCTTGCTAGTAAATATTTTTTGAATTGCATCTTAAAGCTTGACTTTTATTTCCATGAATTTTATTTACTTTAAAACTTAATTTTAGAAATAGTGCCCGAGGTGTGCCTGAGACATGAGGTGCGAGACAAATGCAAGAATACTCCTTAGGGTCTTGAGGTGACACCTCATGCACATCTTGGTCAAATTTGATCAATTTTGGTCAAGATCAGGATATGTAGGAGGGGGTGATATGTAGACATAGCCAACATGATTAAGAGATTATGAATGGTTTATATGATAAAATTTGGCCAATATGTAAAAAGGATGAGGAAAATGCAAGTTTTGGTTGGAGATAAAACTTACTTTGTTGTATATAGAGCAACGGCCTCATGCCTCGGCTTTTGTGGCATAACGCCTTGGAGTGCCTTCATCATGTCAGAAGCTTGTTCATAGTTTTTATAATCTTTGTTGTCACTTCTAAGTTCTAAGAAATTTTATTCTTTATGCTGGCCAGGGACATTTAGATATTAACCTGAATGATGTCGGAAGACAGCAAGCAATTGCAGTAAGTTATTTTTTCAATCTTCTGAAAGAAATGCTAGGGTCATTGTATGCTAATTTAGTTGTTACTGAATGTCTGCTAGGTTTAGTTTGTTTTGGTATTGATTGTGCATGGGTTGCCCCTCTTTGCATCATTCTATTACTGCCTCCACCGCAAAACAAAAGAAGTTTCTGCTAGACAAAAGGCGAAAATGTATGAGAATGTGCAATAATTGCATTACTAGATACCCTTTTAAAGCACATATATTTGAGTTATGTTCAATTAATGCAGTTTTATGAAAATGTCTAATAACTTGTAGGATGGGAAACTTGGTAAATTATTTTGGAAGGGGACACTGTTTTCAGACTAATTGTAATATAAAGGCTGACATTTATTTTGCGACAGTGGGAGTATTATTTATCAACAGAATACTTGTACCTTATCTTTCTTTTGAAAAGTTAAATAACATCACTAATCCAAAAATGTACAATCTTGTTGGAGGTGGCTGAAAGACTATCAGGAGAGTCCAAAATTTCTGCCATATATTCTTCTGACCTGAAAAGAGCTCTTGAAACTGCTGAGACAATAGCAAGCAAATGTGGGGGGCTTCAGGTTTGATTTCAATAACCGCTTATACTTTCTTGGCATATATGAATATATGATCCATCAGACTAATAGAAGGGAAATAAAGGGCCATTGTGTGGTGATGACCGCTGATTTCCCTATAGGGTGAGGAGATAGTTTGGGTTGGTAGGCTTTGTAACCATGAATTGTCTTTTCCTTCTCGATATGAATGCTATTCATTTTTACACCCCCAAATAAGGAAAAATGTACCATATGGAAAAGAACCTATCTTTGTTTTATGATCCTTAAGGTAGAAATCAATGCAAATGAAATATGACAAAACAACAAAAGTATGCAATAACGTGGTGTGTATATATATTATTAAAAAGGAAGCGTTATTGTATAGAAATTAGTGAAGTGACTAGCATGGTATTATGGTAGGATGTTTATGCTTCACAAATTAGTATGTTGCAACTGTCATCCTTGAAAACCTTGTTTGCAAAAAGAGATTTATAGAAAAGAACTGATAGAAACCTTATATTGTGAGATGTTAAGATATTTTGAGGTCTTGTAATAGAATAGGGAATTACACAGTATCTGAGATACTGTTCTTGGTTGGATTAGCCATGTTTAAAATAAGTTGTCTTGCAAACTCATATGCCTAATATTAGCATGGTTGATCCAATAAGTTTCATAGCAAAAATACCGCTATCAGGAATTGCTGATTGAGATTAAAATAGTGCCTTTGATACCGAGAAATATGTGAAACGGAAAGGGTAAATTAGTACCACGAAGTTCAAAATATTTAGCATTATTTATTGAACATTTTAACAAGGATACTCACTTTTCCATCTAACTATGGTCAGGTGATTCAAGATCCTAATCTTAGAGAGAGAAATTTAGGTGATCTTCAAGGTATTGTATATGACGATGCACCCAAGATGAAAACCAAGGCGTATGTGGCTCTTCAGTCAAATGGAAGGGACGTTGAAATTCCAGTAAGCAGAGCCTCTTTATTGTCTTAGTATAAAACAACTTTTAATCTTTCTTTGTAAAAATAGTGAGACTTAACAGTGAAAATGGATATCTTTTTTTTTTAAGACACACACACACAGAGGCCAACTAATTTAAACAGTCATTTTAATGTGCAAAGTGTACGGAATCCCTATATAATTACGCTTTACATGCATAATTATGCAACATATTTATATTATAATGCCCCATTATGTGTATAAATACGCACAACAGATGCTCTTTGTTGTCCTTACTATGCAACCAATTATAGTGTTTTCTTGTTAAGCAGATGTTGAAAAATGGATTTCTTTTTCATAAGACACTAACACACACATATTTGTGGAGAAAGAGTTGGAGGGGGGAAGAGGATGATATGAAATGGGTTTGGGTGAAACACTTTATTTTTAATATCAGTGGTTGAGTTTTCTATGTAGTTAACCATAAGTTATGAGAACAAAAACTATATTATTAGAATGCTAGCCTTTTTTTATTTAATAAACCTGATTTAATGGGTTGTATGCATACAAATACGCTTTGGGTCATTTTTTACACATTTCATTTTTAAGCATGTCTTTTAAAAATTACTCGGTTGATTTTTAGAGGTACAGTATAACCTGAGTCAAAGGTTGAATGATCAGCTCTTTTGAAAGTAACAAGTCAACATCTGCAAGTAACTTGTAGTTTTTTTTTTTCTTTTTTTTTTTTGAAGCACAGTTCATGTTTGGCAAAAGTTGATTTTGTGTCGCAATTGCATCTAGCCTTCTACATGAAAGATGGTTTTTTTTTCTTTTAATTTCACAAAGTCAAGAAAAGAAAAAGTTCATTCACCAATTTTCTGTTTATACAGGGTGGTGGTGAAAGTTTGAACCAACTCTACAAGCGTTGCACAGATTCATTGCAAGCCATTGGCAACAAACACCGTGGTAAAAAAAAAAAATTCTTACTGTTCTTTTTACATTTTCACTTGGATTAATCATGGCTGCAATTATACCATAAGGTAATAAAAAATTAAAATTACCACTTGTAGTTTTGTTTTTTTTACAGGGGAGCGAGTTGTGGTGGTAACTCATGGTGGTGTGATTAGAGCACTTCACCATCGGGCTTCTTCAGGAAAGGGACACCGAGCAGGAAAGGTACTGAATGTATCCGTCAATGTATTACACTTATCCGATCCTGACAATTGGGTCATTAAATCATGGGGAGATGTCAGTCATCTGAACGGTGCTGGGTACTTGGATTCCGGTTTTGGTGGTGATCAAACTTCTGGTTAGACTTGACCTTTTTTTTAAAAAACATTTGAACAACACCACCCTGCAGGATTTGCTCGCATAATCATTTGGTTAGACTTTTACTTACACATCAATTTCTTGGCTTGCTATATACTTCTAGTGGCTGACATCTTAAGTGTTTGATGGCTTTAATTCTGACAATTATTGTACCAACTAATGCCTTAAATTGATTTGTTTCTAATCCCATAGCGATTTGGTGGAATGATTAATTATGTTTGAATAGTTGGTCCACATTACACATGCTTAAGCATGTCGTTATAAGATGTTAGATTCAATAATTACACACTTAGAAGATACAATATTTGGAAATTAATATATAATTAATTCTGGTTCTTTTTATGAATTGAATTTCTAAAAGTTTTATAAATAACTTGTCATCTAGTTACATAGATAACATTTACAAAATGCTTCCTTAGAAAGGAAAAGTAATTAAATCATAAAATTTAAATCGTTTTAATGGATTTTATTTGATTCAATCTTAATCCTACCATGATATACTGTAGAGAAAATCACTAGAAATAATTTTTAGGTATCTATGCTATGTTAGTTTTTATTTTATAGTCATAAAGAATATGTTTTTGGTATCTATTTTTATTTACGTATTACTAGAAATAGAGCTATAATAAGCCTATATATAAACAAGTTGAGTCAGGCTTGACTCAAGCTCGAAAATTAAAAAGCCAACTAACCTTGACATGAAATTTTAGCTCAAGCTGAAAAGTCTAGCTCGAGCTTGTATCAGAAAAAGCTTGAGCCAACTTTTTTTTTTTGACCAAAAGGAAAAAAAACTTTATCATATACACAATTCATTTATTTGTTAGTTAATAAAACTATAATTTAAATTCAATATGTCATAAAGTTGTTCAGTTGTAAACAAAACAAAATATATAAAACATGATCTTGATTTTTAATATAAAACAGTTAATAAAACATATAATAAAATTGGGAGTTTGGTGATGGTGGAGAAGATGCATGGAGTTTGGAAAGATACGATTAGGTCTATTATTTATTTATTTATTTATTTATTTATTTATATTTAGTTTGTTATTTGGTTAACAATGTCCTGTTCCGGTCATGGAATAGATGTCGCTTACTTCATTCGTTGTCCTTTTGGATAAAGGAGAAGTCTTATTTTGAGGACACTTCATTTTCCTCCTAGGTCCTGAAAGCTCCAAGGGTTGGAAGCTATTGAGCTAAATTAGATTTGAATTTTTGCTTTATTTGGTGATTTTAATTTTAATTATGGAATACGTCTTATTTTAAAACATATGCCAGAGAAATGCAAGGTCGTTCGTTATATATTTGTACATATAGTTTTGAATTTAATAATTTTTGAATTTTATACAAAAGACGATTATGCAACAGATTAATAGCCTCCGTTTCTATTCTTCAGTTACTTGTGGTTATTTTTTTTGAATTAAATGTCATGGTTCTCATTTCTCAGCCTTGTTTAGGATTATTTATCCAACTCTAGAAGTGTTTTTTTTTTCAAAATTGTCTATTGACTTATGCCTTTTCCAAAATGAGTTTTTAAAAAAGCGTGTGCATTAACATTTACAAAAATACTTTTATAAATGACCAAAATAGACATTCGCATATTGACAACTATTTTAAGGTTATGGAAAGCACTAATGAGTTACGGAAATGGTAGTGGGTTGTGGTGGAGATGGGTGGTGTGGTGGTGGCGGTGGCGGTGACGGTGGGTTAGTGATGGGTGATGGTGGGTGGTGGCATTCACGGTGGGTGGTGGTATTGGGTGGCAATGTTGTGATGGGTGGTGGTGTCAGTGAGTGGTCGATTGGGTAAAGGGTAAGTATATTTGTAATTTTATGTCAATAACTTATAAATTATTTTGATAAATCATAATTTTTAACTTTTAAAAAAAAACTTATAACCTCTTTACAAAAAAATATTTTAAAAAGGCTTTTTAAGTTTGGCAAACATTTTTTAGCTTATTCGTTTTTTTGAAAAACCAATAATTCAATAAGTCGTTTTAAAATAAAATCTCAAACATACACTTAACATGTTAGTTTTTATATGGATGTTATCATTATACATGTATACACCCGAGTTTTTTTTGCATAAAAAAGATAAAGAAATTTTTACCTTATAATTTTTAAATCAATAATCGGAATTAAAATGTTAAAAAAAGAACGAAAGAGTATAATAGATGAAAACATTTTTTTTTTACTTTTTTCATATTCTATAATTTTGGTAAACATTTATAATTTTTTCATATAATAATATTTAAAAAAAATACTCATATCATAAAAACAAGTGTTTTTGTCTTTTTAATTTGAATATAGTGTTGATATACTTTTTTTTAAATCAGTATGCTAATGTGTTGTACTGTATTTTTATATAATACTAGCTTTGGGCCCGTGCAAAACACGGGATGTATAAAAAAGTTGATTCATAATTTTTTGATAATTTATTTTTTATTAAAATTAATAACAATAATATATGTTGTATATTAAACTTTTTAGGTTTATGACAAATGTATTGAGTCTTTGAAAAATTACAGTTGTGTTAAAAAATTTTTTTGCAACATATTTGTGAGGAGCTTGTATTATTTTATTTTTTAAAGATAAAGTTATACATATGTAGTTTGTGATGACATATTCAATTTTGTTATCAAAATTATGATTTTGCAAATGATATAATATAACAGTTCTTTATAGTGTAGCGTTATAATCCGGAATAACATACTGCGTGAATAAACATATATTAAATAAATACACATTAAAAAGTAAGTCCTTGTTTAATTTTTTATTTGGTTTTAAAAAAATACAAATATATTATTACAGATTTTAATTATCTCTAATGTAATAAAGGGATTATTTTCATTTTACTTTTTATTAAAAATAAAAATCGTTTAATTTTTCCCCAATTTGAAAACCTAGAAGTGGCAAGAAGGAACTCATTCTCAATAAACGGTTCCTCTAACACCAATCTTGTAATCTTGATTTTCAGTACGTTTTGCGCTAAATCCACCATGGACGTTGAAAGAAATTCTTCTATTGGCGGTGAGGGTGATGATATCGACATTGACTATCTTTCGATGTTTTCGTCTGTTCCTGAATCGAATGATAAGTTCATACAGATAATGAAATTAAAATCCATTCATACAAAATCAAAGGTATAACACTATACAGTTTCATTATTAAAGATTTATGTATTGGATTATTAGAAATTTTAGTATTGTTTCTATCTTTTAATGTTGTTAAGTTATCGTTATGCAAACCACACCGATCGTAATCTGCCGTATGATTAATTTTGAGAATAATGTTGTTCGGTATTAGGTTATGTATCAGTTCGTGTGTTTTTTACTGGTTTAATAAGTATTAATTTATAAATTTGATCATTTAAATAATAAAATAGCATATTTCTTTGAATAATGATCGGATTTTGTATGATATGTTTTAGTATTCCTTTTTCATGTATACTGTTAAAGTAAACTTGAAAATACATTCATGTATTGTATTTATCAAATCTATATATTACGTTATTTTAATTTGTTTGCCTTTATGAATGTAATAATCTATATCTATACTTTATAATAAAAGAAAATAAATTTGTTTATGTGTCAACATCACAACAACTCATCCTAAATTGTTGCCACATGTCAATCTCACATTTAATTTGAAATGATTATTTACATATGACACACTATAATTAAAAAAAATATAACTAATATTTCCTATTTTTATGTTAAACTAAAGTAACTTGAATATTTGATATACTAATTTTACATTTTATTCATATTCTCTTTTAAATAAAAAGATATGTTGTAAAACAATAATAAAAATAGGGAGAGGTTAAAGTTGAGATTAAAGTTGTATTAAAAAAATTAGTGCGAGGGTATTTTAATCATAGGTAATTTTATTGACTTTTTATCATGTTCCCTCCATTTTTTAAACGGTCATAACTTTTACATACAATATTATTTTTTAAAAAAAAATTGCACCAAAAAAAGAGCATTTTTTATCTTTAAAACGAGTATAGTATTGTTATATAAAAAATTAATAAAAAATGTTTTCCTCTATCTTTTATATTTGTAATGCGTCATTGTGTCTAATTGTCTATTATTGTGTCTTTTTGTTTGTGAATGTTTCTTTTTGTCGTTGTAGTGTCTAACTATTTTTTTTATAAATTCATGAGCTTTAAAAATAATATTGGTAAAACAACAAAATCACGTATTTTTAATATGTAAATCATAATGATAAAACAAAACAAATTCATTTAATACAACAATGTGTATATTACACAATAACCTAAACGTAAAACACAATGACGCGTAGATTACACAATGACTTTTAACATAAAACAAAATAATGACTATTACACAATGACCTGAACGTCATTGTGTTTAATTGTCTATTATTGTGTCTTTTTGTTTGTGAATGTTTCTTTTTGTCGTTGTAGTGTCTAACTATTTTTTTTATAAATTCATGAGCTTTAAAAATAATATTGGTAAAACAACAAAATCACGTATTTTTTATATGTAAATCATAATGATAAAACAAAACAAATTCATTTAATACAACAATGTGTATATTACATAATAACCTAAACGTAAAACACAATGACGCGTAGATTACACAATGACTTTAACATAAAACAAAATAATGACTATTACACAATGACCTGAACGTAAGACACAATGATGATATATTACACAATCATCTGAAGATAAAAAACAATGATGAATATATTACATAATGACCTGAACATAACGCACAATGTGTATATTACACAATGACCTGAACGTAAAACACAATGACGTGTAGATTACACAATGACCTTAACGTAAAACAAAATAATGACTATTACACAATGACCTGAACGTAAGACACAATGATGTTATATTACACAATCATCTGAAGATAAAAAAACAATGATAAATATATTACACAATGACCTGAACATAACACATAATGATGATTATATTACACAATGTTTTGAAGATAAAACATAATGATGAATATATTACACAATGACATAAACATATATATACAATGACGAAAATTTATTTTTCAAAAAATAAAAACAATTTATGTTTTTTAAAATTATAAGTTTTATAAAATAATGGTAAACTAACTTAATTATGTACTTATAATACATAAAACATAAAAAAATAAATAAGAACAATTTATTTAATGCATAAAAAACAATAACAAAATAACACAATATGATATAAAAAATAAAACAAAATAATAAAAATATTAAACACAATGACATGAAGCATAAACACAATAACTTAAATCATTAAACACAATGATCAAAATACCTTTTTTATAAAATTAGGGTAATGCCACTTGTCAAATACACAATCATTCTCACCCATCTCACCCTTTCTACTTGAACCTAATACAATAAAAATATTTAAAATTTTATTTTATTACAAACACATACTTTTTAACATATATTTAATTTTATTTCATGACACTCAAAAATTTATCCTAACAATTTTTTTAAAGATTTTATATCATTGTACATACATATTATAAAAAAAACTCCAATCTCACTTTTGAATATAGTGTTGATATATTTTTTTTAAAACAGTATGCTAATGTGTTATACTGTATTTTTATATAATATATTTTCTACGTTATATTTTTGTATTTTTATGTTGTGCAACATTTTTTTGCGCTGCATTTTTTTTTTTTCTGTATTTTAATTCAGAATAAATTGTTAAGATGATACATGTGGTTTTTTAGTATTTCATTTTTAGTCCTTTTGTTCATAAATTACCCTTATTTTCTATAAAAACATATATTACATACTTAAAAAATAAATGTGATACAAGGTTTGTCCAAGTTTTTTGAGTTCAACTAAGTTTTCATTTTTTAACATATACACACACATGCTATACGTGTGTTTGTGTGGGTTCATTTAAAACCCAAAAAAAATTAGGCAAATAGAAGACTCCAGCCAACGACAAAATCTTGCAGCTCCTTTTGTTACGATTACCAAACTTAAGATAACTTTTCTCCATCACGAATATTTCATTTAACCAACCCAATGGGGTTTTGTGGTCCTTGGGTTGTTTTCAGCAAGCAAATAATTTGAAATGTTTTTAATCAATTAAATGATTCAAATATAAATTCTACAATTTTTTTTTTCCATTTTTTTTTATTTTACATAGATTTTATCATTAATTTTTTCTTACAAATGAATTGTTAGATAAACAACCAAAGGTTTGCCGTTAAAAAAAAAAAGATAAACAACCAAAGAACATCTTCTATATTATAATGTACGGATTCATTCAAATGAGAATGAATAAATTGTATAAATTAAAAAGAACCATTTATAGTCACATGCTTTGAGGGATATAAAAGTAAATTTCTTTTAACGTAGAAGAAGTTACGTTTATATTTTTTAAACTTGTGGATGGAAATGTGTTCTTTTAAATCTTAATTAACATTAGTTATTCCATAATAATAAATAAACAAATCAAACCAACTAACATCTCAAAAAAATAAGGGTTATTGGATTTAAATACTCCCAACTTTGACCTATTGGCCGGCAATACTTCCAACTGAGAAAATGTTTACTGGCACTCCCAACTTTCAAAACATTTTCCACCGGCACTCTAAAACATGATTTTTTTGATGATGTGGCACCTGTTTTGGAGTGCTCGTGGAAAATGTTTTGAAAGTTGAGAGTGCCAGTAAATATTTTCTCAGTTGGGAGTATTGCTGGTTAATAAGTCAAAGTTGGGAGTATTTAAATCCAATAACCCAAAAAATAAAACCAAAAATATAAATATAAACAAATAATTTAACTAAAAGGGGGAATATAAAAAAATAAAATTTATAATAAGATGTTAATATAAAAAATAAAAGCGTATATATATATATATATATCTACTTTAATTATTACAAGTTTTTTTTTTTTGAAATTAAATTATATGTTAAATGAAAACTAAAAAATAAACTTACAAAAAATTTTCATTTCAAATATGACTATTGATAATACGTCGTATTAAGTCACGATTATAAAAATTTTAACACAAAAGATGCATCATCCCACAATTTATTTAAGTTCTTTGAGATACACTAATACTTTAAAAAAAATTCATTGCTTCACTCAATCTCACTTTAAAATTTATGCTAATAAATTAATAACTGAAGAGACACATATCAATCTCTATCTAATTAGTCTTCATTTTTAGTTTATTTTTCTTATATTAAATATGTTGTCACTTTGATGCGTTGTCAATTTCTTATTTTTCTTACCTGCTGTATAATTATATTAAACAATTATAATAATAAAATATTTTATATTTTAAAATTTTAATATAATTTAAATATAGATAATTATTATATCATTAACTAATTGATTAATTTTTTTATTGAAATTGTGTAATACATGAGTTTTTTAATCTTGTTTCTAAAAACATTATCATTAAGATTTATTAGCTTATCGAAATTTTGAAAAATCATTTAACTTATTTTTGGAGCTTATTAGTTCATCAACCTAAACTTGCGTGCTTATTAACCTAAACTGATGCTTAACTTAGACGTACTAACTTAAATTAATAAACTTATAAATCATAAAAATAGAATTTTCGAGGCTTTAAAACTCAATAAGTTCATAAGCCCTACAATTAAGTTCCCCAAACATGCTTAAAATATTTTTAATTATGTTAATCACTTTGTTTAAATATATTTGGGTGTGACATTTCTAATTATTGATCCATGTTTAATTGACAAGCAATGCTTTTCTTAAGTTTGAACTTGAAGCACAAGCAAATTCGACCATTGATAATGTTTAATAAAAGTTAGTAGAAAAGACAATAAAAATGCATAAATAGGTTTAATAAATATTCTTTGATGGTTCGTTTTATCCTTTTCATGTTTTTGATTTACATGAGGTGTGGTCCATTTTGCCATTCGTTTCTCTCCCCCTGTTTTAATAAAAATCAAAGATATATTATAAATTATATAATTATATATATATAATTAAAATACATGAAAATGAATAGTAATTTATATATTATTATTATTATATTGAATAGTATATATATAATTATATAGTATCATATTGGATAGTAAAAATAAATATTATAATATATATATATATATATTAAATAGTAAATATTGGACCACCTGGAAATTTTTTTTATTAAGTTTTTGAGATTCGCTTAGAGATTTGAGATTTTGTTTTAATGCAAACAATTGGTTGCCAGTGAGAAAGATTTTGACAGTAATTTTTTCAAATATTTTTGTAACATATTTGTGAGTAGTTTGTATGATTTTATGTTTTTATGAAAAATTGTATAGAATTTGTGATGAGAAATTTAATTTTGCCATGTAAAATATGCTTCTGCAAATGATATATAATACCATTCTCGGGAGTCAACTGTGATAACCCGCCGCAACGCGCGGGAGGGTTAAACCTAGTTATTATAGCTTACAAAAAATCATAAATACATCAATTTACCTTTGTGACAAGGCCCCTTTTTTATATCGACAAAATTATTTTTTACATTAACTCATCTTGGCTTTCAATATTTGACATTAAAATTATCTTTGTTATTTTAACTCAAAATAATTACTCAAAATAACTTTATTATTACTCTTGTCCATACTATACAGTATACATACCACACATTACCTTTGTTGTCAACAAAGTTTGTAAATACATGCGTACCCAATCAGAAAATATGTTTTTCTATAAAATGCATGTGACATGTTTTCTACTCGTTTAATAACAACAATCATACCTAATAAATCTTTATATTGTCAGGGATGAAAAGATGAAAATAAACCTACATTTTTATATGAAAAATCAAGATCTAGTGATATAACAACGCAAGGTCTTCCAAAAGTGGAACAAGTTAACCAAATCATCATAACTAAGTAAACTTATTTATATTATAGTTATGTGTAGTAAATACTAATAAGCTTTATAATAACAAGGTTAAGAAAAACTAAAATACATAGTTTTATTAATTTTACTTTTTTTAAACTTGTTGAGTATCAAAACTTAAAAGTTAAGAAACATGTTAAAAATTTCACGAGAAGTAATATCTTCTCTGTTTATACATTGGAAAATTTAAAATAAAAAGTTATTTTTACGTATAAAGTCTAAAAAAAATTACATTTGAAAAACTAGAAGTCTAAAAAAAATTACATTAAAACATTAAAAGAATTAACACTTCTATTATTTGAAAAATTACATTAAAACTAGAAATTACATTAGAACAATTAACACCAAATTGCATGTATCTATATATGCATGTATGTATCTATATATGGCTGTTACCGATCTCCATCCTTCAATTCACCTGCTTTCTTCCTGTTTATGCAACTCTCATGACCAACGAAGAACTGCATTAAACCTTTAAACTAAATTGCAATATCTCATCTCATCGATACCCTTTCAAATTGTTTCATCAAACAATGCTTCAATAAAGCTAAATTTGTTCCTTCATCTGTTGTTAATTTCCTGTTTGAGGGTCAATTTCAAAAACCCCCCCAAATGGGTGGTTGCACCTCTAAACCCTCAACAGGATCCCAATTTTCCGGCCACCATGACACCGATATTCCAGTTAAACACGATAATGACGATGGTAAACAGATAGTAGAAGCAACGACGTCGAATGCAACTGAGGTGCGGAAAAAATCTCCAATTTTTTCGTTTTACAGTCCAAGCCCAGGTCACAATTGGTTCTCGAAGAAATCATCTCCGGAGAAATCTCCCGCGCCGAATTGGAGCTCCAATTCGACACCGGGGAGATTCTTCCGGCGGCATTCTCCGGCGAAGCACATTAAATCGTTGCTGGCACGCCGGCATGGCTCCGGGAAACCGAACGAGATCGTGATACCGGAGGAGAATCAGGTTGAAGGGGTTTCTGGATTGGATAAAAGTTTTGGGTTTTCAAAGCATTTTGGGAGCAAGTATGAGGTTGGTGATGAAGTAGGAAGAGGACATTTTGGATATACTTGTAAAGCGAAGTTCAAGAAAGGGAAATTTAAAGGTCAAGAAGTTGCAGTCAAAGTGATTCCAAAGTCAAAGGTTTGTTCATTCAAATTGTTTCTGATTGATATACTGGTTTGCATTTATGTGGGATTTAATTTGATTTATTCTGTATGTTGGAGTGATTATATCTGAATTTGATTTGATTAGATCAAATGGGCAGTGAATTGTGATTTCTGATTTCAATTGTTGTCTTTTAGAGTTCTTTGTTAAGTTTCTTGTTAAGGTGATTTGAACAATTCTGGGTAGTTATCCATGTCAAATTTGTCTAGATACCAGCAATCAGTAATTCAGTATAGACTGTTACAAGTTCTTACATGCAATTCAGTGCATCAAAGTTGCAAAATTTAAGGATTTCACACAAAATTATCAGAATTATTCATCTGGGTTGTGCATCCATTTGGGTTTAAAAGATCTTCTTATTTGGATTTTAAAGATAGATGACAAATAGTTCAAAATTTTTGCTTCAATTATGTGTCATGGAACATTTTTATGCATTTTAATATTGTTTCTGCACTTGCCTGCTATCTGAAAGTATTTAAACTGTATTTTAATATGGTTACATAGATGACAACAGCCATAGCCATTGAAGATGTAAGAAGAGAGGTCAAGATATTGCGCGCGTTGACAGGACATGACAACTTAGTGAAGTTTTATGATGCATATGAAGATAATGAAAATGTCTATGTTGTGATGGAGTAAATGCTGCAATTAAACTTTGGATCTTAGTTTTCTTCCATTTTTTCTTGCCAACTGTTATGAAACTGAAATATATTTAATGATTTTAGGTTATGTGAAGGAGGAGAGCTCTTAGATAGAATACTTGCAAGGTAACATGTCTATTGCTTTTGAGAATTGAGAGTGAAGGGTATAGATATGTTGGCCAATAACGAATCCTTATGAAATATTTTTTTTCAGAGGCGGGAAATACTCAGAAGATGATGCGAAAGCCGTATTGACACAAATATTGAGTGTCATTGCGTTTTGTCATCTTCAAGGTGTGGTTCACCGGGACCTGAAACCAGAGGTGACAGCTTTCCTAGTTTAAACATTTAGGGGGCGTTTGGTTTGTGAAATTCATTGAAATTGGAATTTAAAGGATTCCTTTGAAATCCATAATGTGTTTGGCTTGTGTATTTTTCAATGGATTTGAAACTTAAAAATACTAAAAAGGCAAAATTACTCTTTAAAATGGTAAGGGATTCTGAATTCCATTGAAAAGGGGAGGGATTCTGAATTTCATTAATTGAGGGTTTTGGTTAAAATTGATTCCATTTACAGTTCCTTCACTTAGCCAACCAAATATGCCAAGGAACGGAATTTAAATTCGAATTCTACTAAAATCCCTTTACCTAGACAAGTCTTTGTGGCGGCATTTTATCTTTTACTAGTTTTTTGTTTAACCAATTTGAATACTTGCATCAGAATTTCTTGTTTATGTCCAAGGATGAAAAATCACCACTAAAGGCCATAGATTTTGGTTTGTCAGACTTCGTGAGGCCCGGTATACCCTCTCTACAATCTACATATACATGTACTTCTCATATTCCTTGTATTGTGTTTCTGATTTTGTGTATTGTTGGGTTTCAGACGAAAGGCTTAATGATATTGTGGGCAGTGCATACTATGTGGCACCCGAGGTTCTCCATAGATCATACAGTACTGAGGCAGATGTATGGAGTATTGGTGTTATAGCATATATTCTTCTGTGTGGCAGTCGTCCCTTTTGGGCTCGATCTGAATCTGGGATTTTTCGGGCTGTTTTAAAAGCAAATCCAAATTTTGATGAAGTACCTTGGCCCGCTCTATCATCTGAGGCCAAAGATTTTGTCAAGCGTTTGTTAAACAAGGATCCTAGGAAAAGATTGACCGCTGCTCAAGCCCTCAGTAAGCTTCTCCGAACCATTTGCTTTTTGTTGTCGTAAATATGGTTCAATGGTTCAGTTGCTTTAAACACAGTTCAATGGTTCTATGGTAAATCTTGAACTGACTATTATATGATATGGAGCAGGTCATCAATGGATTAGAAATAATGCTAATGAAGTGAAAGTGCCTCTTGATATCTCAACATTGAGACTCCTGAAGAGTTATACGCGTTCTTCTGTTCTTCGTAAGGCTGCTTTACGGGTGTGTGTTTTTGTTCCTTTGATGTGTGTCAATGATTATTAATTTGTGATTAATTTAATTATTTCTTTCTTGATATGCAGGCTTTATCGAAGACGTTGACTGTAGATGAGTTGCTCTATTTTAGGGAGCAATTTTCTCTGTTGGAACCGAGCAAAAATGGGTCTATAAGCATGGAAGATATCAAAGGAGTGAGTACCCGGATGCACATATTACATCTTATTTAAATAATACATTTGTTTTACAAAAGTTTTATAAGTACTTCGGACTTTATAAAAAAAAAAATTTTACCCTCTTAATTTCTTATGAACCTTAGGCCTTGATGAAACATGCGACGGATGCCATGAAGGAATCACGAGTCCATGATTTCCTAGCATCGGTAAGTTGATTTATATCTTTTTAGTTTTTATTACAAAAATCATCATTCTACCTGCATATTGTTACATGCTGACATCGACTATATGAGCAATAAATGTGAGATTTATCGACCAAATGGGCCCTTCACTCACCAGAGTAGTCTTTTGGGATGAGTTCTCTTGTTTAGACCGTAAAACATATTCCCAGATCATCATGCATGTTTTTATGAATCACAGGTTAGTAATCTTCAATACCAAAGGATGGATTTTGAGGAATTTTGTGCAGCTGCCATAAACATCTACCAGCTCGAGGGTCATGACGGATGGGAACAACACGCTCGTTGTGCCTATGAACTCTTTGAAAAAAATGGCAACCGGGCCATCATGATTGAAGAACTCGCATCTGTAAGTCACCTCACCATTTTCCAAAACCAAATTATCCAAAAAAAATTATTAAAATTTGTGTTTTAATTAACATTTCCAGGAACTCGACCTCAGTCCATCGGTCCCAGTTTATGCAGTCCTTCATGACTGGATCAGACACACGGACGGAAAGCTCAGTTTCCTTGGATTTGTGAAGCTGTTGCATGGTGTCTCGAGTCGAGCCCTTGCTAATAAACCTCAATAACACTTGTTTTTGGGTTTATAAAGATAGATGAGTAGAATTTGTGTTTGGATTTACTGCAGTTAAAGGTGGTAAATTCTTCCTTTTTTTAACTTCTTCGGAAATGCTGAATGAGTGAATCTTGATTATAGTTAGAACTTGAACGTTTACATCACACAGTAATTTTAATAAATATTACTAATTCAAAGAGAGGTAAAAAATGGGTTGGTCTCACTTCTCAGAAAGGGGGGGGGGGGGGGGGTGGTTGTGGTGGTGTCGGGTTGACTTGTTTTCATTACCGGGTCCCCCCCCCTCTTCTGCATATAAAGTGTGTATAATCTACCATATCTTTTTTTTTTTGAACAACAGTTAAACTGTCTCGATTCCTCGATCTCTAACCTTGAGACACATGTGCCCCCAGATGCGCGGAAACCAGATAAAATCTGTAAACCCTCGCCCCTCCATTAGGTTTGAACTCGGGATTAAAGTCTTGATTTGTTCCTTCACTTGGATATCCATTAAATTGCTCCCAACAATGATCGAACCCAGGACCTCCACTTTGGGAGGGTGGACCTTTACCAGTTGAGGCAATTCTCTGGAGTCCGGATATAATCTACCATATCTATCATAAAGAAGAAAGAGATTAATAGTGATTGCCTCTTATTGGTCTTTCGTAACATACTTGAGGTTGTTTAGTTATTTTTGTAATTTTTTGGGTCTTTTCCAATGTTTTAGTTCAATTTTTTTAGTTTTGTTAGCGTTGCTCAACTTTGTGAGTTTTTTTTTAAAGTTTTACATTTAAACCTTACATTGGTTTTGTTAATAGTGTGATATATTAAGTATGATAATGATTTTTATTATTGTTACATTCAGTGGCGGAGCTTGGCCAAACTAAGAGAGGGCATGAATTTTTGAAACCCAAAATACATGTTAATTTTTTGAAGCGAGGGGGGCGAAACCACTATTTTTAACTAAAAATAACATTTCGGTCTAAAAGTTAACACTACGGACGAAAAAAGAGGAGGGGCGAAGCTTCGCCCTTGGTTACATCTGTTATTGCATCTGCATTTGCTTTATGCTTTTTTTTTCTTTTGACATTTTTGTATTTTTTTAGCTTTTTGTTTGGTAATATATCTCCATCATGGATTTTTATTTTTGATCTGCTAAGAGCCGAATGTAACCGAGCCCATATCATCTAAGAGGAAACCCATAATTTGGCAAAACCCCATGCTTGATATAGAGCATTTTGGGCTAGGCAAGATTTTAATTTAAGAGTTCTCATTAGACAAGTAAATGGGGGTGCTATTAGCCTAAAAGTAGATACCCACATATACGTGTATGTATATGATTTTTAAGGTTCTATTTATTACATGCATATATATACACGTGGACTCGCTCCCATTGGCCGTGCACACATATAATATATGTGTGTGTAGCCTCAAAAGTCAAAAGTAAAATTGCACTAATTTTAACGTTATTTTATTTATTTTGTGAAATAAATGTTAAAATCGTTGAGATGATTAACTTTAAACGATAACTTTGAGCCTGATACTCCTTTACAACAGTCTCTTTATAGTTTATTCCAACTGGAACGTGTGTAAGGTTTGTTTTTATCGTTCCCTCTAGACTCTACTAAAGAGAGAATATAATGGGCAAGTTTATTTATTTATTTTTTGTTTGTTTATATACATTTTGTGGACCTGTTCTAAAATGTGAGTAGTGATAACATTTGGTGGAAACCTCGTGAATTCATTACATGTTTTTTTGTCGCTTTGAAGGGCCTAAGGTTGTGAAGAACCGTCCCCCTCTTTAACATTTACACTTTATGACAATCATTTTTCTATTTTTTTCCCTTTCTCCTAAAACATTAGAATCAGTGTTGTCAGAATCTAACCGGACAGGACGGACCGGGAACCGGGAGGTTGACCGGTAAAAACATGTGCGCGTATTAAAAACATTGTTTACATAGTTATACAAAATTAATGCTTTATAATAAATATAATCTATGTTAATGTTATATGTGTGTATTAAAAACATTTTTTTTATAATTTTTTGTATTTAAAGTTTTTTAATATAAAAAATGTATAACTAATAATATTATTTTTGATACAATTATTTAATAAAAAAGAATATAATAATATAAAATTATAAAATCACATAATTTTTATTCATAAACACATGTAATACACGGATATATAACATAGTAATGTAATATATGTGTCCATCCTTGAGGGGCAAAAAAACACTAATTTTAACGTTATTTTACTTAACTTTTGTAAAAATAACATTAAAAGTGTTGGGTTGGTTGGTTAATCAGGCATCATGAGCCGGGAGTCTCATTGGAAGCAGCCTCTCTATTCCTACGGTGTAGAGGTAAGACTGTCTACATCTTACCCTCCTCAGATCCCACGCTAGCTTTTCTAATGGTGGGATATACTGTGTACGACGATGATATTTAATTTGTTTAAAAAATATGATGCATTTATAATAATTAATACAGGTTCATTTGATTTAAGTTGAAGTTATAATCAATGGATATAAGACAGGGCACAATGGTCACCCCGCCCTCCCAGCGGCCTTGGCCCTTTCGGCGGCTTCCAGCGGGAACACTGTCACCTGCCTCAGCGGCTCCCGCCCAACCCCCTTCCACGGCCCCCGCTCCCCGCTTGCTTCCTCGATTTGTGATTGGTCCAAGGCATACAGTGGGGAAGGTTTTTCAGTGGCACTGTGAGGTTTAAGGTTTTCAGTTGGGTGATGAAGTGGCAGAAAATTTCGGTGGGGAAAGATTTTCGGTGGGCTGACCGCTGTGGATAGTCTATAGTCATAACACATAATTTAAAAAGACCCGACACGCAAATTATTATGAGCACTTTGATATTGACATTCTAATAGTACATGTAAGACACAAATTAAAAAGAAAAAAAAAACGTGAAACGCACAAATAAAACATACAATGGACGGGACGCCTAAAATCCTAAAGCATGACATAAAATGCAAAGACGTGTCCCCATAAATGGAATTTTTGGTGCCTACATATAAATATGAGATCTCACGTGTAAAGAGTATACCTATTAAACCTGGTGGAACCGACTGATAAAACTCTTGTACCTTGCTCATGACACATAATGAGATTCGTTTCAAAGTCCCAAGGTTATTGTTTTTACGATTGCGGGCCGGGTAACGGTATTACATGTTGGGAACAACTTAAAATTTGTGAAACTTATTTGACTAAAAAACCTTGAATTTTTAGGATAGTTGAATTATTTACATATGAAATTTGGTTTATTTCAACACTGGTATTAAAAGAAAAAACATTGCATTGAATTAAGCACTTAAACATCCAAACTAGAAAAAAAAACGTTGAACTCTTCTACTGTTATTATTATTTGAGTCTAAAATGTTAAATTGATTTTTTATTAGCATCTAAACAGTATAATAATGAAAAGATAAACATCAATCATCATGGCCCAATTAACACATAACCCACTTAACACTACTAGAATCGACTCAGTTGTACTGGAATCATACCCGGATCACCATTAAATGTTCTAGACGGAAGGCCCGTCAGTGTTCGGGGTCACATACATGGGCAAGTAATTCAAAGCACATGACATACACAATTTCTTTTCAGATTGATCTTGAGTGATAAATTTGTGGTGCTATTTGCACAAGTTTTCTACTATTTACCTATATCCCATGTTATAAACTAGAAGATATTTGTTGTTCATAGTGGACTTTTTAGCGTTGTTGTTAGAAGTAACTCACCACAAATGCCAACAATACATGTATTCAATTATTGTCTTTCAACATTACATGTATCTAACCATGAATGTCGAATCATTTATTGACTTTTAATAAAGGATTGTGAAAAAATGGTTGAAAATTTATAGGCACATTTTTTATATGTGTTAATTTGACTTAAATAATAATAAGAAATGATAAACTTGTATATGAATAGCTAATCTTGTCAGGATTTTGGGCACAAAGCTTCATTTTACCATGGCAATATAGTTCAAAAGATGTAGAGTAGAGACGAAATCAATATAAATATGTGCCACTATGGCTTTTGGAATGGGCATGATGATCTAGTCTTTTGGTTGCTTATTAGATGATTAATATTCAATAATAATATCGTAACCTAATTGTTTTCAAGTATTAACTAACTAGATGTTCGGTTTGTCATTCATCATTCTCTTCCTAAATCCATTAAAAGATACCACCAGGTCTATTTAGGATCAACATATCATACAACCGGTTTTCACAAGTTAAGATTTTCTATCCTGGACAAGGTATTCCTTTCTCTTGTATATTTACAGGTTCACATTTACTCTCCATACTAGGAGTGAATGCCATATGGGTTAAGCAAAATTCTCTTAAATAATTTCGACTAGAGGATTGCTTTAGCATACATTAATGACAATAGCACCTTATATACACCAAGCAAAGGTGCTCTTCAACATGTAAATGTTTTAGTTTTGGTATCAATGATCTATGTTTTATAAATTCGTTGATAGGTTTGAAAGGCTTATGATATTGATAAATTAATAAAAAATAAGTACCATGCTGTAGAATGTCAACGCCGCCGCATCGTGCGGGTTCCAAGCTAGTGTGT
The DNA here is from genome assembly GCA_009363875.1 of Mikania micrantha. Lineage (NCBI taxonomy): Eukaryota > Viridiplantae > Streptophyta > Magnoliopsida > Asterales > Asteraceae > Mikania > Mikania micrantha. The sequence goes on along the minus strand of CM018682.1, from coordinate 31,869,021 downwards.
GTGTGTATAGGGGATGTATATTTAAGAAACCCATGTGAGTTGTCGACACTCAAGAAACTCAACATATGGTCCGACTTTTGTCACGTTATCAATTCTTCTTAATACTATTTAAAAAAGGGCATTAGTGTCTTTTTATCCCTATTGTGCTACTCATTATTCCATTAAACAATCATTTTATCTCTCATAAATCAAATCAAATTTAAAAAAATTATATTATATCTTTCACAATAAACTTATATTATTGAAAATTTTATTTCTTTTACTTTTGAATTATTTACTAAATTTCCGGTGGTGAGATTCCGGTAACTTTTAAAACAGACGATCCGACAGGGATTTTCGCTCCAATGTAATTTCAGATCTGATTCCTCCAAAATTAATTTCCGGTAAAATACCTACAAAACCATTATTCTGTTTAATTTCCAGTTTATTAAGAACCAAAATTAATTATACCATAAATTCTGGTGTATTAAGGTCGTAGTGTGACCGGAAATTAATTAAATTCTTGCTATATTCCATCTAATTAATTATACCCTAAATCATGAACTAATAAATAAATTTTTAGTAAATTTTGCATATCTGTTATGTTATTGTTACATTCATCTAGCATACTTATATATGTCATCTTTGAATTTTGTTTATATATTTTAATAATTTTACTTTTTTTTACATACACATGCATTTCATGATTCTTTTTTCTTATCTAGTCAATCAAATAATATATTGCATTTATGTATTTTGTATTAAACAATTAATCAACAAATGTCATCTTAAATATAGCTCATTTAAAATAAAATTCCAGTTACAGCTTTGACATACGATCTGGCTAATATTCATGCTAAAATTCAGTTAACAATTCCGACAATATATCCAGAAAAGAGTCGGTGGTTATTCCTGACTGGCTAAGACGTTCGGTCTAATTTCTGCTCAAATTCCTCTAAAACTAAACTCGTTCTCAAATAACAACAAAACTAAATTTTCGATTAATCGATGGTAAATTAAGAATCAAAAGTCGTTACATCAATGTTACTTTTAAGCTAGTTATGTTTTGTTACCTCGCCTCATTGTTACGTTATTGTTACATGCTAATGTCGTATTGCAATATATCAATTACATTTCCCGCTATTTGATATATAGATTCGTCCCATGTATATATTGTTTATTTATTTTAATTATTTGACCTTTTTTATATAGTATACATGCATTTAAAGCTTCCTTGTTTCCTAAGTTATCAATCAATTAATATATTGTACTTATGTACTTTATAATAAACAATTAATCAACATATGTCTTTCCATTTCACCTCCTTCAAAGTTTTCGACCACCAATACTTCTTTCATATGACTTTGAGTAAATTACTGATTATGTCCTTTAAAAATGTAGCTATTTGCTGGTTTCGTACTTTAAATTCAAAAATTACTAGGGTGTCCCTATTTTAAAAATTTTGCACTGGTTACGTCTTTTGTCATTAACACTATTAATTACTTCCGTTAAAAGGGTCATGCCCCATCCACATGATGGGTAATTTAGTCAATTCCTCAGCCTTTCTCCTCCATTCTCCTCATAACAGGATTGTAAATGTTTTGAAAGTGATTGAGAAGTCTGATGGTTTGCTAACACCTACAACTACCAAAATGTTTGAAGTAATCAAGAAGGAGGCAACCAAATACACAATGATATGGAATGGTGAAGACCATTATCAGGTTAGTGGGCCCGGTGGTGATCAGGTTGTCGTGGATATGCATAGGCAGACTTGTGTGTGCAGGAAATGGGAGATCACAGGAATGCCTTGTCGACATGTGGTTGCAGCTATTTGGAATATGGCTACAAATGGGCAACAAGTGGGGCTGCCAGAGACATTTGTTGACCCTATTTATAGTTTGGATAGGTGGAAGCAGGTGTATAACTTCAAAGTTTACCCAATCAATGGTAGATCAATATGGATTAAGTCAAGATGTCAAACTACTCTTGTGCCACCAACTCATCATAAGCCTGTGGGCAGACCTAAAAAGGCTAGAAGGAAATCTGTGGTGGAACTAGAAGATGCCGTCAAAGGTGGGAGGTTGTCAAAGCATGAGTTGAAATATACATGCAACAAGTGTAACAAGAAAGGGCACAACAACAGATCATGCAAGGGTCAAAAAGAATATCATAGTTTGTCTTTGGTTTAGTATGTTTGTGTTTTGAACAATTACCCAACTCTTTTTGCTATGGTTTACTTATTATGTCAAATTATGGAACTACTTTATGTATGGCTGTTAATTCACTGTTTTGAACATCTATGTAATGATTAACTTAGTCATGTTGTGGTTTCCTTTTTGTCTCAATTTTGTTAACTGATAATGTGGATTATGTCTTTATGGTACTGCTTCAAACTGTCCAACATGTTTTAAATAAACTACATTAGAATATCCAAAACAATTACAAAAAATCAAAGTACATTCATTGATTCATTCATTGCTACATTAATTAGTACATCAGTATAACCAAAACCAGTACAAAGAAACCTATCCAACTAAAAACCAGCTTCTTCTTCAAACTCTTTGATTCAACAACACTTGCTTTTAGTTGCATCTGTAGACCATTCTTGTATTTTAACAGCCCTGGAATGATGTCAACTGATCTATCACACATTGGAGGATCAAACCATCGAATGAAACCTGTCTTACATCCCTAATTAAGGGTAAAAAAAATTAAAGGGTGAAGAAAGAAAGAAAACTCCAAACTTTTATGAAAAACCTTACCTGTTTCGGACAACTGAAGAACCTTCAACCGGGATTTTTAGAAGTCCATGAGGTCCGGACAATAGCTTGTTTTCCACAAGCACAGAACGCCATTGATGGGGAATGTATGCTTCAATTCAACTTCCAAGCCCTAGTTCGAAGATGGTGCTTCTCTGTCTTGTCAAATGGGAGTATATAATGGCTAATTTTCTGATGTGAGGAGAATGGAGGGAAAGGGGGTGAGGAATTGACTAAATTACCCATCACGTGGATGTGGTATGGCCCTTTTAACGGAAGTAATTAACAGTGTTAATGACAAAGGACGTAACCAGTGCAAAATTTTCAAAATTAGGACACCCCTAGTAATTTTTGAATTTAAAGGACAAAACCAGCAAATTGCTACATTTTTAAAGGACATAATTAGTAATTTACTCTATTACTTTTTTAAGTTTTTATCAATAATTTAATATTTATATTTAGTTTTTTAAAATTAGTTTTGATTCCTGTAAGCCCCAAAACTCCCACACGTATGACACGTGTTTTAAAACGACATCAAAGTTTAGGTCCCAGATTTTTCAAACCGACAAATGTAATTAACACCATAAACACTCCATTTACATACGACTTTACAAAATCATTGATGTTAATTAAACATTCAATAACAAAAATTACATTTGAGTTATCACCAAAAACCTTTGTTTAACACCAACAAAGAAAAACCACAAAAAGTGTTTGATCCGAATCCTTACGAGACAAACCGATCACGACCGCGTTCAACCCTTCCGTTCACCTGAAACACCATAATTAAGTCACCATTAGTTCATTAGAACTAAGTAAGATCACCATGCCCGCCCACACGAGCTTACATGACTCAAAAAGTCAATTTTGGTCAAATTCAGCCCCTGGCGTATTGGTAGGCGTATTTGGAGGCGTATCACAGAAATTTTAAAACCTGGAGCTGAGGTAGGCGTATCATACGCCCCCCAGGCGTATGATACGCCGGGGCACACCTGCACAACCATTTTTGCTGTTTTCAGCCATCTTGACCCCTTTCGATCACATACGACCGTTCCAATACCCCCATAAACATTATATAACACCATATAATCATATTAAACACCTTAATTCACCAAATTATAACCATCATGGTCATAATATCAAACGATTTACTAACGGGTCGTTTGCACCCAAAACTCCATCGAAATCTTATTCCACAAGATTTCTCAAGTTAAGTAAACCACACCACTTGTGTTTTACAAACTTGATTACACCCAACAAAGAACATTCACACACACCATGTGAATAATTCAATGTCATGATCACACCACTTGTGATTCAAAACACCAATTTGAGTTGAATTCAATTACAATTCACACACCTTGTGAAATAATTCAAATCCTTCAACACACATACAAAGTAACACCAAATCAATCATGAACTAGTATTGAAACACCATGTTTACAATAATCAAGCAACATATATCACCTATTGCTTACCATTGTCTAACAACAAGTACTAGTTCACCTATCCACCATAAAGTCAAATCTTCAACAACCTTCATACATGTACACACCTTTACACATAATAAGTAGAAGATTTAGGTGACTTACCTTGTTCCAACGCGCTATCCTCTATAACAACTTCCTTCCCGGGTCGTTTGGTGCCACTTACACCTTCACTATCAATTCCTATTATCACAACTAATAGGTTTAATATAAAGTTTGACCATAATTAGTCAAAATACACCAATTCACCCCAATGTCACCATTTTAACTTAATTACTTCCAATTGACCCTTAACCATAACAATTCACCTTTGTTAAGTTCATACACCCACCTATTTCATATCACCATAGGTTTTAAACTAATTTTTAAGTTAATTACCCTACTTGGCATTTCATCAAACACCATGTATGCACAATTTCTTCTCCTAATGATCATTCATCATTAACACATCCATGTAACACCCATTATTTTGTTTAAAAATGATCAATCTCAACATTTTCACCACAAACTACAACAATATAGTAATAATCATCAAATCCCCACCTTTAAACACTAACTTTACACACCATAGTCATCAACTCCATGAAAACCCCATTTCCCCCATTTTCATAACATGTAAATCATGAAAGAAAACAATTAAAAGTTGTTCCTACATGATTATCAACATCATTAACAACATTTAACACTCTCAAAACACCAAATTTGAGAGTTTTACCCATCAAACTCACACCCCCCATGGTGACCCACGAAAATCCCATCAAAACCCCCAAAATTTCATACCTAGATGTAGCTTGATGCAAGAACTCCAATTTATGGTTGCATTAGAGTTTAGACCAAAACCCAAGCACCAATTTGATCAAACTTTGAAGTTTCTTGAGTTTTCTCCTCCTCCCTTCCCTTGGTTCACGTTTCCAGCCAAAACACACGCACATGAATGTGAAATGTTGACCAAGTCAACATTAAACCCCTCTTTTAAATCAAGTTTCACCTATTGTCAATTCTAGCCCCTCAATTACTAGTTAAATCAAACTAGTTATAACTAACTAAGTTAAGTTAGTAAACACTCACCATATAATTGTAGCTAACAATTATTATTAGAACACCCACCAAATAATATTTAATATAATTAAATCTTATAAAACACCCTTATATTAAAATAAACACAATTCATACACCAATTATGTTTATTTATAATATTTCCCCAAAATGGGTTGTTACAATTCCTTACATTAATGTTACCTATAACAATTAAACTAAGATAATTTTAATTATACTCCATATTATTTTTTTTAATTTAGTTTTTAGATATTATAAATTTAGTTTCTAGAAATTAATATCTAGATAATATAAATTTTGTTTTTAGATATTATTTTTGACTTATTACATAGTAGAATATCATTTAATAATTTACATATTTTCATTTGATCTTTGATCTCTTTGTTTATTCTTCATTAATATTCTCTTTAATTATTGTAGCCTAAAACGTGTTACACTTACGTTACATTACTTTGTTTTGTTTTGTTTATCATATCTTGCAAACTGAAACATATTACACTTATGTATACTCTGTTATATTTAATTTTTAATTACATTATACTATATATCATTAATTATTTCATAATTTAAAATGAAAAAAATCCATTAATTGTATTATTGTACTTTTTTGATTTTTTAATGCATACCGAAACGTGTTACATTGAATTTTCGCATCCGAAATTTAAACAATCATGTATTCCTGTGTGCTTTGAATTTTTACCTTGTTACAGTGATGTTACACAATAAATTTCAGTTCCAATTGTTTACAACTTTATTTATTTTTTATATTTTGTTATTTGTTGCAGGATATACGTGTTACATTAATGTTACTTTATATATATATATGCAGTTACATTATCTTTGAAACCGTTCTTAAAAATTTGAACATTTTTTACAATGTTAACGTGATGTTACATAATACAATACAAGTATTATGTCACTTGAAACCTGAAACCGATTTAAAAACCAGTTTATAACTTAAGATATAATAGTGATTCAACTAAATTGGTTTTTCATGCATAGTTACACATAGTGTAACATATTTGTAACACAATGTTATATATCTGTAAAAGAAAATATTTCAAAGATATTCAAAGTTATATAAATGTAAATTTTATGTAACATCAATGTAACAAATATGTAACAATTGCTTACTTATATAAAATCAATAAAATGGAACCATGTTACATATATGTTACATATCTTTACAAAAAAATTTACATAAACATAACAAAATCAAAATGACTTCAAATTTAATCAGGAACACATGCATACATAAATTAACATGATGAAAATTTATAGAAGAAATAATAAAAAAAAGTGTGTTACATTGATGTTACATAAGACAAAGAATTTTTTTTTTTTTGTGAAACCATATTTTCAAACACACATGAAGAGTTTGATTAGAGATTAAATTTAAAACACTCCATTGATCATCACAAGAAGGTCATCAAAACTCTAAGGATCCATCACATTTTCACTATTATATATCTCCATTGAGGAAAACATCTACAAATAAACATCCCGGTTACATATAATCAATTTGTTTTTATACTTTTACCCAAGCACACATATAGGAAAAAAAATCGTTTTTTATACTTTTTTGTATGAGTATAAAATTTTTCAAACCAAAATTGACTTTGCATTTTTAATGAATTTTTGCCTTGAATGTTCAAATAAATAACCACATTTAAGTAATTTCACTGAAGAAAAAAAATACCTTACGAATTTTTCTTTGTAAGTTTGTCTAGGGCTTTCTCACGTTTTCTTCCGACTCTTTGATTGTTCCGCATGTTCTTCCTAAAACCTGTCATTAGCCAAAAATATACTTTGCGAATTTTACTTTTACTCACCAAAATGTGACACAATAAAGTTGATATGCCAAATCTGCAAGCCTTAAGCCAAAGGATCAAAGCTTATTTTCATCGATCGAAGCTCGGGAGAGAACATGATAGAATAGGCAGCTGAAGCATGTTCGAAGTGGTTCTTGGAAACATGTGTTACAGATCGGTTACATCACGTTGTTGGAAGCATGAACAAGAATAAGGAGAAAAAAATGGGTTCTTGTTGGAGTTCAAATGAAATTTTTGAATTTTCAGTTCAAATTAATGAAGAAGGAAAAAAGCTGGCATGTCAATTTTCAAGAAAAAAAAGAAAAAGGTATTTTATGAAAGTATTGACACAAGGGTAGGAAACAAACGAGAAAGAAAATTATCTTTCTATCCTTTTGTACAAATAAGTACAAAAGTAGATTATTATATCATCATTTTTGATTTTTTTAATTCAGTCATACACTCACTATTGATCAACATTAATTACAGGTCTAGATAGAGTTTCCAAAGTTTTCTTATCTCAATCAGGTTTTTAATATATCCATCCCATGTGTGTGTGTGTGTATATATATATATATATAACCCACCCTTATTGACATAATTAATCCGAATTAACCCTTGAAGATGATCCCGAATCTTTTGTTTTTTTTCAAAATCTTTGTTTTACAAGTACAAGAGTATGTTCTTTTATGTGTTTGTGCAAATTATTTTTCGTTTGAGATCCTACATCACTGTAATATTTTACAGTGCTGTAAGGCAAATTACAGTGATGTATGATCTCAAACGAAAAAGAATTTGCACAAACACATAAAAGAACATACTTTTGTACTTGTAAAACAAAGATTTTGAAAAAAAAAACAAAAGATTCGGGGTCATCTTCAATGGTTAATTCGAGTTATGTCAATAAGGGTGGTTAACAACGGATCCTTACCTTATATATATATATATATAATTAAATCCTTATTTTAAACCTTATTATTATATATATTAAAAACCAACTGAAAGGAATATTAAAGTTTTGTTTTTTCGATTTTGGCCACTAAAACTTTTAAAGTTTTGTTTTTTTTTTATTTTGGCCACTAAAACTTTTATATATTATAAGGTTTGGTTTTTCGATTTTTGCCACTAAAACTTTTTAAAGTTTTGTTTTTTCTATTTTGGCCACTAAAACTTTTATATAATATAAAGTTTTGTTTCTTTGATTTTGGCCACTAAAAGCAAAGTTTTGTTTTTTCAATTTTGGTCACTAAAACTTTTATATAATATAAAGTTTTGTTTTTTCGATTTTGGCCACAAAACTTTTAAAGTTTTGTTTTTTCGATTTTTGTCACTAAAACTTTAATATAATATAAAGTTTTTTTTTTCGATTTTGGCCACTAAAACTTTTTAAAGTTTTGTTTTTTCGATTTTGACCACTAAAACTTTTATATAATATAAAGTTTTGTTTTTTCGATTTTTGCCACTAAAATTTAATAGTAAAGTTTTGTTTTTTCGATTTCTGTCACTAAACTTTTATATAATATAAAGTTTTGTTTTTTCGATTTTGGCCACTAAAACTTTTTACAGTTTTTTTTTTATTTTGGCCACTAAAACTTTTATATAATATAAAGTTTTGTTTTTTCGATTATGGCCACAAAAACTTAATAGTAAAGTTTTTTTTTCGATTTTGGTCACTAAAACTTTTATATAATATAAAGTTTTGTTTATTTAATTTTTGCCGCTAAAACTTTTAAATTTTGTTTTTTTTGATTTTGTATAATTTTATGTTTATATATATAATTGTATAGAGTTTGTGATGAAAGATTTGATTTTGTTATGTAACTTATGATTTTACAAATGATATATAATACCTGTTATCGGAAGTGTACTGTGATAACCCGTCGCAACACGCGGGTAGGATTAAACCTAGTTATTGATTATATATGATCAATAATAAGGTTTAAAATAATAAAATATTTGGTGTTGACACATGATTTGTAAAGAAAATACGTGTCGCCTACTTTTAATCATTGTTTTTAAAACCGGACCAAGAACTGGTGGGTTGGCCGGCCCAAAATATGTTTGTGAACCGCTTTCAACTGGATTGGCCGGTTGAGCCTGTTCACCGGTTGGACTGGATTGTTTTTAATTTTTTTTAATTAAAATGTAAGGAATAAAACATTAAAACCAAATGATATATTTTTATTAACATGATTATGTTTGTTTTAATATTATTTATGTTTGATTAAATATGTTTATAATTGTATAATTTCTTTTGGAGTATTATATATATTCATTATGGCATTCGGTACCAGTATAACTTCCGATTCCTATCCGGTTCTGAAAACATTGCTTTTAATATTTGATTAGTTAGATGACTTAAATGGTTACTTATTAAATTATTATAATTGGAGGCATGAGTGCTCTAAAATGTTGTTAGATGAAACACCCACGCAATCAACAACTCGTAAAGATATTACAAAACATGTTGTTTAGTCAAAGTTAAATTCTTATTTTATTGCATATAAAAAATATTGTTTAAAGTTCACTAACCATAATAGACTATAACCAATTTTAACACTTGACAACCATTAATAAGTTTAACAAAAAGGTTAATTAATCTCAAAAAATTTCATGTTCAGTCTTCATTCATCAAAATTATTTTATCATGTTAACTCATACGAGTCTACGTATTATTCTAGAAAGTATACACTACAAATTAATTTTATGAAAAACCAAGTAAATTACCTCATACGCATCCTAATAAAACCCAAAGATAAGGAAAAAATTTAATAAAAAATAATCAAACGTATTGCCACCCGATGCACTATATAAAACTTTAGGCGCACAGTGTAACCCTACAGCTCTTTTGGGGGCATTTTTCATGTACCGTAAAATCCTCATTTAATCCCAACTTGTTCTCTTATCCCGGATACGTACACAAACAACCATCTAAATCTATATATTATAATAAATAAATGTTTTGAAAACATATGACATGTTCTTAAAGCACTTCAACCTTGATTTACCGCCTACCTCCTATTAAATACATTTATATTAAATAATAATATTAAATAATAAATAAACTTTTTATATATTCTTAAAATGAAAAAGATTTTTAATAGACTAAATTATATTATATTGAAAAAAACACTTTTTAAAAAATTATTATAAATTATAAAATTATCAAAAATAATTATTTAAAGCACAATGTTTAAAGAAAAACAAACTATACTTCAAGTATTAAATCATACAAAATTGTAATCATAATTTATATTAAAAAATCATTTTATATTTTCTAAACTTTTATTGATAATTATTTGTTATATTTCTTTATTCAAGCAGTGTAATACACATGGTACTAACATAGTTATATAATAAAGGGTTTCAATCATCCTAAATGTTCGAATTCACATACAACTACAATCATTAGTCAAAAATAAAGTAACAAACAATGTTTAAAACATTTGTTAATTAAGTTGTCATTTTCATCCATTTAGAACTTCAAACACGTACGCTACAAGGAAAAACTTCTTTAACAACGACATATGTCATCGCAATAGAACCCAAATGTCATTGCAATAGGTTATAGTGAAGATAAGTCGTAGAAAAGTCGTTGCAGAAAAGTCGTTTCTATTGGTTAATTAGTCGCTATACATATAATCACCCTTTACACAAATATTAGGATGGTGAGGCTTTGATTGTACAAGATTTGTTTCAAGAATTTGAATATTCAATGTTCATTTTGTGTTGGTTGGGCTTTAAAATGTTATTTTGGTAATTAAGAATCATGTGAACTAAAAGAAGACATAAATGTTGAACTCTACAGTGGTAGCTGTTTGATTGTTGATCCGTACGACTTTTGCATGGGGGCCTCTCAAGTTTAAGTGCCAAGAAACTAGCCTACATGTTCGCTTTTTCTTGCTTTATTTAGCTTTCCAACATACGTGCACTCATAAAAGAGACCACCAACAATGTTATGTTTTGCAGTTTGCACCACGAGTCTATGAGGGGACAAGCCCCATCTCAACCCACAAACATAATTAAGGATCCAAGTCGGATTCAATTATGCCAAAAGATAATCACATTGTGTGTGTGCAAATCACATATCTTTAAGCATTATCCATTACAATAGTACATAAGTGATCATGAACACTAGCAATACGATCCTAAAACATCAAGAAACTAACACACTACATGTAAAGAACCCGCACATTTTTTCTTTTTGTTGACAAACACACGTACCCTCTACTCTACACGTTCCCTACTCCGAATATCTCCACACCTGCACACGGTCACTTGGTTGGAGAGTACACCATCTTGCCACGTGGCCACGTGGGTGTCCTTTAGCACATGAATCTACTTAATGGCCAGCACCAGGACTGTGACCAGGTGTGGTGGGACGAAAAGCATCTAGACGATCACGGTCTTTCATGGCTTTATCGGGCACTTGGTTTGGACTTTTGGCATCTCCTTTGGTGGTGTTCTCTTTGACACGTCTTGAAGTTACGTGAGTAATTTGGAATGCTACATTTGCAAGACATAGTGTGAGTAACAAGTAACACAAGCACAATTTTCTCAATCGCACCATCTGAAAGTATAAGATTTGGTGAGAATTTTCTAATGGAAGATTGATCTCGTGACCCTTGATGAAATTAAGAAAGAAGGTATGGTCGTTTTTGTGGTCATGAGATCAACGGAATTTATAGAGGTGGGTTGGGGTTAATAAAGGTAGTGTGGCCCCAAATTAATTTTGGAATTTGGTGATAAAACATTTGGTTATTGACCATTTTGAGAGGAATGAGCCTTACCTTTCAAATTAACATTGATAGTAACTAAATTCATGGTTTTGGTCTAGCATTATAAAATAGTGTCTCCTAATCAGAAATCAAAAGTTCAAGTTTCACAGTAGAAACTAGTGAAGATTTTAAGAGGAGGGTCGGTTTAATGGGCCAAGCAACCAACGGTTAGGGCCCCTAAAAGTACAGGGACTCCAATTTAAAAAAAATCATATGTAATTGATTGTGTTTTTTTGGCCAGTGGGCTATTTTTTTAGTTTGGGCACGAGAAAAAACCCAAATAAAAGCCTAATTTTTTCTAATATTCACCGATGGTTTGAGAGAAGGGGATGCAATTATAAATCTATGAAAAAACTTGTAAAACTTGATTTAGTTGAAAATTTGGAACTTTGTAGTTTATAAATCATATAAAAAAAACTTTTAGTTTATTATTGTTGGTCCCAAGCTCGAATAAAAGGAGAGGTTTCTAACGTAACCATTAGTGAAGGGTCGCAAATTTTATTCTGCTTAAGACCTTCAAAGTAATTGAGCCGACCCTGTTTTAGTGTATATTTGGTGCTAAAATATTAAAATAAGACAAGGATTCAAGTCTTCTAATAGAAAATTGAGTAGAATTAGGACATTATACTGTTAAAAAGGGTCAAGGTTTGAATATCGTAAATTCGTGATGGATACAACAACAACAACCATACCCAGTATATTCCCACTTTTCAGTAGGGTCTGGGAGGGAATGATAGATACAAACCTTACCCCTATCCCAATTGGGATAGAGAGGTTGCTCCGAAAGAGTACCCGGCTCAAAGTTATCATTTGAAGTTGATAATCCCAATGATTTTAACGTTATTTTCACAAAATAATTGAAATAACGTTAAAATTAGTGCACTTTACTTTTGCCCCTTAAGGGCCCACACATATATACATTATATGTGTGCACCACAAATGGGACGTAAATTCGTGATGGATAATGATCCATAATTAGAAGTTAAATTGCAATTATAATATATAATTATATATCATTGACTGTAATAAACACAAGATTTGTTTTCAGTGAGACTGATTGGAATTTGGTAGTTAGGTTTGGATGCATATTATAGAACTAATTATTTGATTATGACCGGTTGAAGTTGTAAATTGTAACAAACATATAGTTTATAGGTGTAAAATAAAATAAAATAAAAACTAAATTTTGTATAAAACATAAAAAACTTATTTTTGTACTATATATTTTTTTTATATTCAAGATTCTTTTTTTTACTATATTTTTGTTTTCTTGTACTATATTTTTGTTTCTTGTACTAAATTTTGATTTTCTTTATAAACTTTTTGTTTTGAGTAAAATATCATTTTAGTCCTTATGATTTGGCAACTTTTGTCATTTTAGTTCAATAGTTTAAATTTTGTCATTTTCGTCATTATGTTTCATTTTGTTGTCATTTCAGTCCCTGTGGTTTGGTAATTTTTGTCATTTTCGTTCAAAAGTTTAAAATTAATTGGACTAAAATTACAATAAAATGGAAACCATAATGACCAAAATGACAATAAAATGAAACCATAATGACCAAAATTGCAAAATTTAAACTATTGGATTAAAATGGCAAAATTTGCCAAACCATAGGGACTAAAATGTCATTTTACTCTTTGTTTTTATGCAAAATTTTTGGATCTTTTTCCAAGTTTATAACTGTGATATAATTTATTGTTTTTATAAGAGTGTTATGTTCTAAACCTTCAATATTTATATAAAATTTTAATGTTTAAAATAGATCTAAAGCAGTATGTTACTACTACTATATTTTAACCAATATGAGAGATATAATAGCGAGTATATATGCTTGTTTGTTTAGCATGTTTTTACAACAGTTTTCTTAAATTAAAACTTTTGTTATAAATTTACTTCAAATTTTAATATAAATATAAAACAAGAAGTAAATTCAAAATTGTTTTAACTTTATAAATTCATATATCTATTCTAGAAACCTTCAGTTTTATTTTATTTTGTAATTTCATTTGTAACATTTATAATCAAGTCATTTCTTTTGTAATATTTTTTTTTGAAGTTATTAGATTAGAATTTAGAAGGCATACTACTACTCATATGCTTAAAATCGATAATTTTTTTCCTATTCGAGCATAGAGTTGCATATTGCCAATGAGGTATTGTCTCAATGGTACTTCTGGATTCTACCAAATGAGAGGTTTTGGGTTCAAATCCCTCCAGTAGCAAAAAAAGAGTCTGAGGGGGGTCAGGGGGTTTTCCTAGTGCAGTTTCCTCCTGAGATGGTTGTGGTGGCTCATGAGAGGTCTAGGTAACAAGACCTTAGTGACATAACCTAGAAACAGTGGGCTAACACGATTGAGACCTTCGAAGTTAAAAAAAACATATTGCTTATAGCCAACGGATATGCATGGGTCAGTTATTGCTATTTATATCTTATGCATACTAGATTCGTGTATTACATGACAAATAAATGAAATATTAAATACTAAAGTAATCAAAATAACATATCTTTTTTTTCTTTTTTTCTTTTGAACGGCTTGGTACAACGACACCTAAGACGAGATTTCAACCGTTCCCTCGGATTTGAAGCTCTGGGGCGTATGCCCGAGCCCACCACAGGAGAAACCCCACAACTGGGTAAACCCCTTGACCTTGCTTCAGCAAATATGCTTCAACCCAAATTCAAACTCAAGACCTCCCATAGGAAAGTCAAGGAGGTAACCATTAGGCTAGAAGCCCTTGGTTTCAAAATAACATATCTAAGGTTGAATAAATTAAACATTAAATGTTGAATGGAGAAGAAATATAAATGAATTAAAAAAAAGGAGAAATAAGATAAACATGTAATTTGACGTTAATTAGGTACTAGGTTAAAATTTCGTGTATTACGCGGGTTAAAAAAATAATCTTTTATACCTTTATTTGAACGAAGACGATCCTACATAACACGTATGTTGTCTTAACACGCACTGGACAGAGGTAAGACGCGGCTACACTACATGTGTGGGAACCTCTGGAATGGGTAAACCCTCGCCCCCCCATTGGTCTACAACCCGAGATTATGCTCAAGATTCATTTCCTTAATTACCTAGATGTCTGTTAAATTGCCTTTGGCAGGGCTCAAACCCATGACCACTCGGTCACGAGGTGAAACCCCAACCAGTAGGCTAAATTCGCAGAACTTCTATGCCTAATAAATAAAAAATAAAAGAGGATGCATGTTACCATTTAAGACTATCTTTACGATAATTTTTTCTTCTCTCTCCTATTAAATACATTTCATATTAAATAATATGGTTAATTACATATATCCCCTTGCTAAAACCATTTATTACATATTTACCTAATCATAAAACTAAATTACATATTTCCCCTTTCTAAACCAAATATATTACATATTTATCCATTTCATTAAAAAACAAATTATGTATTTCCTATTTTACCTTTAATGAACTAACTAAAAACAATTTACTTATTTCTCCTTACTAAGGGGTAATTTTGGAACATGGGGATATTTGTAATTTTAGTTTAACGTTGGGGATATATGTAATTTTGATGTTTAATAAGGGGATATATGATATTATCCTTAAATACTAATATTAACTTTTAAATATACTTTTATGCATTTTGCAAATTAAAAAAGTGTTTACAAGACATTAAAAAAACATCTAATTGTAAAAAAAAATATTTTTTCAAAAACAATACTTTTAGAAAATAAGAATATTCAAAAAGAGTTTTTAAAACTAAATTTAAAAAAAAAACTTTGAAAAATTAATGTTTGAAAGATAATAAGATTATTTTATTACTGAAAATATTAAGTTAATTGTACGAAATTTTAATTACATTTTATATTAAAAAACTGTCTTATATCATCAAACTTTTTATTGATAACTACTTATTATTTTTTTTATATTAATGCGTATAGTACACGAGGTATTGACATAGTATATTATATATACATATCTGCTAACAAAAAGTTATATAACTAAAAAAAAATGTAAATTGCATAGTTTAACTAAACTCATGCTTTACACATGTTGATTCAAATATAATATGTTGATGCAATAAGTCATCAAAATATGTTTAAAAAATTGATGTATAATCACAATTTGCGTTTTAATTTTTAAGTTTTTTTTTCAACTATGTGTTATCAATTTAATTTAATGCAATTAATAAATTTTAGTTTAATTAAAGTATACTTATTCTTCTTTGAGACACTAAAATTAACTAACATGACTACAAATTTATATTAAAACATATAACTTGGATTCTTTAAAATTACTTGCTTTTTATTATTTCAATATAGTGTATTTTTTTCATTCAAATCATACAATTATATTAAATGTTTAAAAATTTTTAAAATCACTCATAAAAACAATTAGTATCACTATTATTTTATTTTTAAAATATTTTTAAGAAATATAATTTGATGATACTTAGGGAATTAAATAAAATTTGTTAAACAAAAATATAAGTTTATTTAAAAGTTTCATAATTAATTTAATTTCAAATATGATTAATTAATAGTATATTAATTATATTATAATTTATTATCCTTAATTCCTTGCTAAATAATAATTATAAATGATTAAAGAGAAAAGAAAAGCTGGAAAAACAAAATTTTTATGACCTAAAATGATAACAAGTGTCCACAGTTATTTTTATTTATTAGTATTAATTAATAGATACATTGTAATTATAAATTCTATTAAAAACATTATGAATAGTATTATGAAACAGCTAGCCATTCATTATTTGAAAAAATAATTCGTTCGAGGAAGCAAAGCCGGAAGCCCGGAAGGATGGTGGCATTGTAAGGCGCTCTAGCTTCTAGACCCGAGTTTGAATCCTTCTTGTGCCACCTTTTTTCTTTATTTTTTTTTAGTGTCTCACTCTCTAGTATGTCAACTAAGAGATTATCCAGATTTAATAATTGGATTTTGAGTTTCATAGATTTATATTTATTATAGGAATCATAACTATTTACCGACCCTAATAAGAATCGGGTTAATTGGTAATCAGTCTTTGATTTTCAGGTTAATTCATGTCGGATTTTTTGGAAATCAAGTTAGTAAAATGGACATTAAAAGCGTGCGACGGATCTAGAAATTTTCGTTAGTGGGGGATAAAAAACAAATAGATGAAAACAACATTACTAAAACAATTAAAGTGATTCGGTTAAAAAGTAATAGACGTAATATAAATATAGGAATGATTGTAAGACAATAAAGTTGATTTTGGATAATTATTGATTCCTTGTATATAGGAGATATTATAGGGATTTGTACCATTATATATAGAGGGAAAATCAATGAAAACATTCATTCAAAAAATATCAATACGTAGTGTTTCATGGTATCACACCGGGAACCCTAAAATTTCATCGCGCTCCTTCCCTGCGATCCTGCCTACTCCCGACTAAACCCACCACCCTACTTCCTTCTGATTTCCCTCTGTCTATCTTTTACAATGGGTCCCAAACTCCATCCGGCAATCATGGTGTTGAATATCAAGAACTTTATCCCCATTACGCTCGAGATGGAGACCGGCCAATATGTCTCCTGGTCGGAACTATTCAAAATTAATTGCCGAGCATTTCAAGCTGTTGATCATATCCAACCCAAAGCCCTGGTTATTGTTATCGAAAAAACTGATGCCACCACCGTCGTTTCTTTTACTGCGGCTGCTGTTTGGGATCACATTGACGCCATTGTACTACAATGGATCTATGGCACCATCTCTAACGACCTTCTTCACACCGTTCTTAAACCAACTCAACCGCCTATGATGCTTGGACATCCCTCGAAAATCTGTTTCTAGGATAACAAGTCTGCACAGGCAATCTACCTTGATCACAAGTTTGCTAACACTCGGTTGGAAAACTTCAGCAACATGTCATCTTACTGCCAGGAACTCAAAGTCCTCTCAGATCAGTTTGCCAATGTTGATTCTCCAGTTACAAATTAATGACTTGTTCTTTAGTTAATATATGTCCTAAGTGAGCAATATGAACACATTGCTATGATGCTGCAACAAACCACACCACTTCTTGATTTCTATGATGCTCGCTCCCGTCTTTGCATGGAAGAAGCCCGGAAAGCCAACCAAGCCTTACAATCTGCTCCAACATCCGGGGCTGCACTTCATGCCTCCTCCACCAAAACCGACTCCTTTAGGCCAGAATCCAAACCTGAATACTCGGCTTCCAACAACACTGATCGTGGTTCACCCAGTAGTCGTGGATGAGGCCAGGCCAACTCCTCTCACCACCCCACTATGTACCCACCCTAGGCCTCCGTAACATCTAGATTTCCCCACCATCCTTGGTCCCCATGGAACAACAGCCCGCCTTGCCCCTATCCTACAAACCCAAGATCGGGCACTTCCACCTCTTCTGCCCCTGGCCTTCTAGGTCCCAGGCTTGCTCAATCCTACGCAGCCTCCTACACACCTACTGATCTTGATCAAGCACTCTACAACATGTCTCTTAACCCGTCGGACCATAATTGGCATATGGACACTGGAGCCACAACTCATATGACCAACACACAAGGTAACTTCTCCCAATATTTTTCTAATAATCGCATTTTACGAAGCATTATTGTCAGCGTTGGCAAAACCATTCCAGTTGATGGCTATGGCAATCAAACACTACCCCCACCTCACCCTCCTCTTCAACTTAATTATGTTCTGTATGCCCCTAATATAATCAAAAATTTAATTTCCGTACGCCGTCTCATTACCGACAATCAAATATCCATTGAATTTGACCCTTATGGTTTTTTTGTGAAGGACCTCAAGACCCGAATCCCTATCCTATGATGCAATAGCTCCGGGGATCTCTATCCTCTCACAACTACTTTAACAGCCTCACTTCGTCAACCCTTCATGCTTGCAGCTTTTTCTCAAGACATTTGGCATCAAAGATTGGGACACCATGGCCCCAACATATTGCAATCTCTAAAAAATTCTAGTAGTATTGATTTTGGTCAATTTAGATCCAAACTTTGTTAGTCTTGTGTGTTTGGAAAATCTATTAAACTACCTTTTTCTATTTCAAATTATGTTACTTATATGCCTTTTGACATTATTCATATTGATTTATGGACTTCCCCCCATTGTCACCAATGGAGGCCATCGATACTACATTTTGTTTCTTGATGCCAATGCTAATTTTTTATGGACCTATCCCCTAAGCAAAAAGTCACAAGTATACACTGTATTTCTTCAATTCACTCGACTTATTCACACACAATTTGAACATAAAATAAAACAATTTCAATGCGACAATGGCACCGAATACGCCAATTCATCATTCCATACTTTCTGCAAAAAAAAAAAATGGCATGGTATTTCGCTTCTCATGTCCCCACACTTCCACTCAAAATGGTAAAGCGGAACGCAAATACGATCGGTTAACAACCTAATTCGCACCATACTTGCTCATTCCGATCTGCCAAACACTTATTGGCATCATGCACTTGAGATGGCCACTTACCTACACAACATTCTTCCTAGTAAACTGCACAACTACCTCACTCCCACTCAACTATTATACAACCGCATACCCTCCTATACTCACTTCCGCGTATTTGGATGCCTTTGTTATCCCTTAATCCTATCTACTTCTATCCATAAACTCAACAAACGCTCTTCATCATGCGTTTTTTTTGTTGTGGTTACAAATGCTTGGATCTTACCACTCATCAAATCATAAATTGTAGCCATGTTACCTTCGATGAAACCATTTTCCCTTTTCAGCAACTCCCCAAATCCTAAGATCACTCTTATGAAATTCTAACCAGTCCCACTCATCCTCTCATTTGGTCCTATGTTCAATTCCCCACTTCTAATCAACCTCAAAACTCACAAACAACCACCACTTCCGACCTCCCAGCTTCCCAAAACTCACCTCAATCAACACCATCTTCCTCGGCCCCACCTTCCTCCCCACCTTCTCCTCCATCCCATACAAGCCTACAAATTCCACCACCTGTTCCTCCTCCACAACCGCCATCCACCCATGTTACAAGGCACACAATATGCACTCGCTCCATGGATGGCATTATCAAACAAAAACACCCTCTTAACCTACATTCCAGCTTGGTAGCCCCCTCCCCAAAAACCCCAAGATTGCTTTAGCCACTCCGGAATGGCATAACGCCATGAAAGTAGAGTTTAACGCACTTATCAAGAATAAAACATGGGAGCTAGTACCACGACAGTCACATATGAATGTTATTCGCAGCGTGTGGCTTTTTCGCCACAAATTTAGATCCGATGGTTCTTTAAAACGCTATAAAGCGCGTCTAGTCTGTGATGGAAGAACTCAAAATGTTGGTGTGGACTGTGGGGACACTTTTAGTCCGGTTGTCAAACTAGCTACTATTCGAACAGTCCTTTCCATTGCATTAGCCCAATCATGGTCAATACATCAATTAGATGTCACTAATGCCTTCCTACACGGTCACCTCCACGAAACCGTCTACATGTATCAACCTATGGGATTTTGACATCGTGATGTCACACCCCCACCTCTCGTCACCTGTTGATGATGTCACGGAATACTCTGAGAAGGTCGCGGAAGCATAGTGATGATGTCTTAGAGATAAGGTGTGACTTACTTGATTCAGTATCACAACACACAGATTAACTTAAAGATAATATATTACAAGGATTTCGTAATCACAACCATAGGTACAATTTACAAACTAACTTATTTAATTACAAATGTTTAAACGTGCAGCCTCGCCGATGGTCACTGTCTTCCTGCAAAAGTTTTGAGTTTGGAAATGTCAGCACAAAGCTGGTGAGTTCGTAAGTTTAAGTTAAACAATATGATATAATATACAAGTTTTTAGTATACCGTATTCAAGAAAACCATGTGACCTATATCTAGTTCCTTTCGGACGAAGTGTTCTGTTCTGTGAAGATACTACCCGTCGGTAAATATCTTAGTGCCTCATTCTTAATGTCTATCATAAACATTAAGCAGATATTGGAAACATGTAACAAACATTTACACCAAGGGGTCCCGGCAAATGGGTTATTAGCCAATAGTACTATAAATGCTTCCTGTTCGGCCCCACATGGGTTCACTAGATACAGTTTCGAGATTTGAGGAATTTTTGATTCTGTGATAGTGAGTTACAGGCAAAATCCCATGAAATCTTACAGTAGTCACATGAAATCACACAGATTACAGTAATACATATCATATGTTCAGAAATAGTTTCACAGAGGGTGTTTGTAAAACATTAAAGATAAAAGGGGTTGTATGAAACTCACCTGAAGTCTCAAGATAGTAGAATATCGCACAAACTGATAATAATAGTGTGATTATGCATTAGTTTATGTTTAATAAGTTATTTATGTTTTAACTTACTGATTAGATCTTTCTGAACGTCCAATGTCAAAGACATTGCATTGAAAGTCATCAAACCGATATTAGATATTTAATTAGTTGTTTTAATGTAATATCATACAATGTATGATAATGTAGGATCCTATACTGATTCAGGTTCCTAATACAAGGTTGATGACACGATCGATTAATCAGGATATTCTCAGATTAACCAAATATATAACATTGTTGATTATATTACTGAAACAGTTTCTAGATGGATCTGTGGCTTAGGAATGATCAATCCTTGTAATTGATTATCCAGATATCATGAAACATCAAAATGTGACATTGGAATAGGTTTAATAACCATGTTTAACGTACTAATATGACTGTTATCGTAAACATCAGATAATCGTTCCAATGATTATGTTAATGATTATGATTAGTTTGAAACACTTAGATTTAACCTTGAATTTCAAGGATTGATCAAACAAATCACACACATTGTTACAATCAAATGGTTTGAACCATTATAATCATAGTTATAGTTTCATGATAACCGGCCTTTACAACTGATCAAAACAAGAATTTAACCATTATCATATCGAGTTCTTCGTTTGTAATCATTCCTAGCCATCATCTAGGCAATAATCAACAACCCTAACTATTGCATTACGTTCAAAAACAAGATCTAATCAAACCATTATCAAACTAGTAGGTTAAAATGAATCGTTACCTAATCGGACGGATTTCTTGGACATAAATGATGATCAACACTTGTAGGTACGTTCTCTGGTACGATCCGGACGATCTGGTAGCTTCAAATATGTGTTTAGATGATGAATAGATGATTTGGTCTAAGATTTTTGGTGCTGAAATTCGAGAAATGAAGAATAATTTGATCTGCATGAAATCTGATATTTCATTCTAAGCTACCAAACCGCCATAAGCCTCGCGTACCGCGTAGCAGGGAGGTTTGGCTCTTGCAAGCCCGTCTCTACTCCAGTTGACACAAAACCAAAACTCGGCACTTCCAATTCACCAGACTTTGATGATCCCACTCTTTATAGAAGTATCGCGGGTGCCTTACCATACCTCAAATTCACAAGACCGGACATGTCATATGTCGTACAACAAATTTGCATCCATATGCACTCACCCAAACTCGATCATTGGAATTCCTTGAAACGTATCATACGCTATCTACAAGGCACGTTAACATTAGGACTTAGTATTACCCCTACTACCGCCATGTCTTTATGTGCCTACACCGACGTGGACTGGGCCGGTTGCCCAGACACGCGTCGTTCCACATTAGGATCTTGCGTCTACCTCGACGAAAACCTCATCTCTTGGTCATCCAAACGCCAGCCTACAATCTCCCGATCTAGTGCCGAAGCCGAATACCGTGGTCTTGCAAATGTGGTAGCCGAATTATGTTGGCTTTGGAATCTTTTATTAGAACTGCACCGGCCTTTCTCTACGGCTTCTATTGTCTATTTTGATAACGTTAGTGCTATCTATCTATCCGACAATCCTGTCCAGCACCAACGCACTAAACATATTGAAATAGACATCCATTTTGTTCTAGAACAGGTATAACGTGGCATGATTCGGGTTCTTCATGTCCCTTTTCGCTACCAGAAAGTTGATATCTTCACCAAAGGCCTCTCACGTGTTCTATTTGAAGACTTCCGCTCTAGTCTAAGCATTCATTCACCTCCCGCTTCGACTGCGGGGGTGTAATAGACGTAATATAAATATAGGAATGATTGTAATACAATAAAGTTGATTTTGGATAATTATTGATTCCTTGTATATAGGAGATACTATAGGGATCTGTATCATTATATATAGAAGGAAAATCAATGAGAACATTCATTCAGAAAACATCAATAAGTAGTCTTTCAAAAAGAGTCAAAATGAGTCGGTTAAAACAAGTAACAATGAGTTTGTTAACAAGATATAGCAAATTGAAGTTGAAAGAACGTAATATACCTTATAATAACATTCGAGAAACTTAGATAGTTAAATTTTCATAACTTCAAAACAAAATTTTCTTCATCTTCATCTATCAAGAATTCAATCTAAAATAATATGTGATTCAAATAATTTCAAAACCCGAATTCTAAACAAGGTCTAACAACAACCGAAGAATAATCATAAATTTTAATTTGATTAGGTGTTTGTCATATAACACAAGAGGGTCTAATGTTTTTTTAGTTTAATTTATTAAGCGATTTATACTTTCATTTTTTTTTCCTTTGAGTGGGGTCCTTGCTACCCCCTCCGCTCGTTATAAATCCACCTAAATGCATGGGATACTAATTAGGTTAATAAAATCTCGTTATATTGTTGTTTTAAAACATAATACATGTATAAACTATTCATGAAATAGTTTTTAATTTTTTATGCTTTTGCAAGTTGCTTCATATACATTTTTTTATATTCATACACATATATGAAATGTGAGAATATTGGAGAAAACTTTACCTGCAATCTAATCCAAGTAAATAGTATATGAATTTACTTAAACACCTTAAAAAAAGTTGGCTTTTTTTAGTTTTATTCTTAATTTAATTTCAAATTTCTTAGCTTAATTAACAAACCAAATACGTATGTATTGTTCAGGTTTATTCTTAATCGGATTCGAATTTCTTGAGTTTCCTCTTAATTGGGTTCAGATTAATTAATTCAAAATTTCGGGTCGGTAACGTAAAAACAAGACATCTAATGTGGAGTGTGGACGTTAATTAATTTCACGTTCTATATATGTGCGTATGCGTCATGCTCATATCATAAACTTTAACTTTTTGGATTTTTAATAAAATAAAATGAACAATCAATCAACACAATATGCTTGCACCTTGTATATTTCATTTGCAACAATACTAATTTAAGCTTGGAAAAATGGGTGGGTTGGGTCGTATCAGGTAATATGTCAGAATGTGTTTGAGTTATGATGAGTACGAGTCATGATAGGTTTTAAGTAAAATCAGTTTGGGTCTAAATTGATTATTTTTAAAAAACATAAATTTACTTAAAGTTAAAATGAGTTATAAGTAAAAAAATAATTTATTTGCATAATCTTGTGTAATTTTATCATCAAATATATTATTGATGGTTATTACCCATTTGAATACATTATATTCTCATAATTTTTAGGTTACTCATCTTGACCCGTATTATGTTAAGTGATTACACATCTGAACTCATTTTATGTTATATATGATTCTATTTATTTCAAGTAAAAATACAATTATAACTTAAATAAGCCAACTTATTTTTATGTTTTGTGTTAAAATTGTCAGGTTTATTGCATTTGCAGTTATAAATATCTAGAATATAGTGTACAATGTCTACACTTTACATTGAACATCATGGAAACATTGTAAGAGATAACCTAAATTCGTGGTAGACAAAAAGCCTGTCCAAATAAAAGGCATTGCTCAACTCCATACAACCAAACACCCAACAAACCCTTTGTTTAGCTCATTTTGTTCAAACACATAACAACACGTCATTCGTTGTTTCAATGCTACATTGCACTTTTTTTCTTTTTAATCTTTATGTTCCCATTTATTTCATTTTTGGCGTTTTCAACGGCAGTTGTGTTATACAAATGATTACACAAACGAAGTAATTATATAGAGCAAAAACTTGTCCTTGACAAGCAATTGATGCAACATTTTTAAAAATTTGATACATATATAAATCACTAGCTAATTAGGCGTTTCGTCTTGTCGATCTTCTGGAAAACTTATAGGTAACTAAGGTCTTTTATACACAAGTTTTAAACCCTCAATGTTTAGGGAAGCACCCATAAAACCTCTTGGCCATAGGCTTAATAAACTAATGATCTAAAGATAGTGACGGATTCATAAATTTTTTTATAGGTGGGTAAAATAGGTCTAGGTAAAAAGCAGGTCATGTTAGTTGAAACCACAAAACAAACATGTCGGTCTGGGTAAAAAGCGGGTCATGTTAGTTGAAACCATAAAACAAATCTACCAAAAGTATTTAGAAAAACAATTTCTTAAATAATCAATTTCAAAGTTACATAAGAAGTTATTATTCACATAAAATCTATGAAAAGAACATGGTTTTCATTGTTCACTTCCAATTGTTACCTTTTGTAATCAAGTGTGTGCCTCTTATAATCATATTTGTGTCCGTTATAGTTAGATTTGTGCCCCTAATTTGTTTCAAAATTAAGGAAATTATTTAAAAACAATACGTTTTAACATTTGATGATAGATACCTACGAGGAGCATGTCCCCTCTACCTAAACCTTGCCTCCGCCTATGCTTGAAGGTGTAATCATACAACAAAATAGACAATAAAATCTCACTGTTAATAAAACTATCAGTAAAATTTAGAAAGGATAACATGTAAGCATATTTTGCGCTTATTTTTGAAGAAAGGAAGTTTGCTTATAAAGAAATCTCAGTAGGCCTATAAAAAAAACCGAACAGTTCATGAACTTTTTGTGAACTATTCGGAAGGAAGTTCGCTTATGTTCGTTTATTTAATAAAGGAACAAACACGAACATAAAATATGCGTTCAGTCATTTATGATCATGAACTATTTGTCTCTATTTCATTTATGTTCGTTTAACTATCTAATTTGTGGATGATATGTATTTATATTTAAGAGACTTGTCGTTTGCGATTGTTCAATTGCGTTTGTTTATTTATGTTCAATTGTGTTCGTTTATGTTTGTTCAATTGTGTTCGTTTACACTTGTTCAATAATGTTCATTATTGTTCAATTATATGTTTGTTCATTTATTTTGACTTGTTTGTATTCATGTATATTCATGAACAGATCATTTGGTTTTCTAACGAATGAACACAAACAAGCACGAACACGAAAACATTCATTTTCTTAATAAACGAACACGAACACAAAATTCATGTTCGTTAAGATGTTTATGTTCGGTTAAATTTAAATGAATGAAAATAAACATGCACGTGTTCGTTTAGTTTGTTTACATGCCTAAATCTGAGGCTACATAAGAGATGCATGTAATCAATCTAAAATTAATAAATTATATCTAAATGTGCTACAATTCTTTGATTATAACTTTATAAGATTTCTTTTCCCATTTCTCTTATTTTACACTTTTATATTCTATTTCTTTCCTATCTATTATTTAATATATTTTTTTATTCAACCTATATCGTGTATCTCTTGTTCATTATTTAATATTATTTTTATTTAACATGTGTAATATACAAATTTGTAAAATATAATATAAATTTTGTAAAGTATTTTCATAAATAAGTGAAAAAAGAAGTAAAAATGAAACATTTAGATGACATCACACATTTCATCATTAGTTGCTCCACAATACGTAAACATGAGTGATCAAGTTATCACTCCATTTAAAAAAAAATCTTGAGTAATATTAAAATGAAAGGATTCACGGCTATCGAGTTCCTTTAATCAATGATCTATATTGCTTTTTTTTTTCCTTTAAAAACCACTCTATATCAAATGCATACGGACATATATGTATATGCATGTACGTATACATACACATACACATACACATACATTGCCTATAGGGTTTGGTTTAAATATATAAAGGAATTTTATACGGGATTTTATCACACAAATTTTAATTGTTTGTGTATAATAAATTAAGCAGGCATGAAGTTATCACATTTATCTTCGCACACAAAAGTGCGAAGTATAAACAAACATAATTGAAGACAGAGAAACGAGCATAACTGAAGTTTTTTAAACAAAAATAACTAAATAAGTATTGATTGAACACAATCATAAGGCTATGTGTTATGGGGGTAACCCTGGCGTCAGGCGTGAGGGTCCTTCCGTCCTTAGTCGCGCCCCGTGGTGCCCTATATCCATTACACACCGGGCGCGACCCAAGGTAACGTGATGGTGGTCACAGGGATTCCATGTGAACGTTGGAGTGATGGAGTGACGTAGTGATGAGGAGTGGTGATAACACATATTTATGTGAAGAGGGGGTGCTGATTTTAGTTGTTTATGTGACGTCTATATGCCGCCACATAACCTAATAAAAAGGACCTTTTAACTTAAACAAGCACATAGAAAAAAAACTTAATAAATGATATTGAACATTCAAATGATTCGATTTAGTAGTTGATCAATTTGATTATGAACTTAATATGCTTGGGCAGCTTCCTCTATAACAGATTTGAAGCTCACATATATAGCTGTGTATGCCCCCTGTGAGGACGTGTTGATTTAGAGCGACCTCATGGTTGATTAGTTTCTCGTGAAGTTCGGTGAAGGAGATCGGATTGTCTCTTGCATGAACCGCATCAAGTATAGGCTTGTAGGAGGCTTGGTCGAGGCCATTTAATGCCGCATCAATGTCATCTTCGTGATCCATTTTCTTACCTAGAATGGCAAGTTCATCGACCACAGTCTTTATGCCTTGCATGTATTCCGTAATGGATTGTGTCGGATTTTTGGTGCGTTGTTTTAACCGATGTTGCAATTGTTTAATGTGACCTCAAGATGGTGAAGCACAGGTAGCAGCAAGAATCTTCCATGCTTCATGTGAGGATGTTGCATTTGTGATGAGGGGGACGATGGAGGGTGAGAGACTTCCGACAAGGGCACCAAACAATAATCGATCTTGTCGAAACCATTGATTGAAATCTTTGTGAGGGGAAACTTTTCCATCTGTTTCAATGATGGGTTCAGGAGCGAAATGAGAGCCATCAATATATTTGTGTAGATCTAAACCATGAAGAAGGGCTTCAATTTGAGTTTTCGAACCCAAGTAGTTAGTTGATGTCACACCCCCAATTTTCAACTAACGGAATCATACCGTTTGGGACGTGACAAACCAGGATCTCAGATCATTAGACATAACGAAGACCTCTATATGAATTTCAAAACATACTTTGGTCTAAAAATGTAACATCAAAGTTCTACGTTGCGGAAGCGTTTTCAAAATAAAAACAAACATAATAGTTTGAAAACTGAAAATTACAAAACAAAATCCCAAAAGTTCAAATCCAAATAACAGAAATGAATAACATGCATGCGACTCGATCTCCTAGTCCATGCCTGCTTTCTTGTGTACCTTAACGTCCTGAGAAAACATGTAAATCAAGTCAACACAAAGGTTGGTGCATTACACAGGTTTAAGCATTCACAAATGTTTGAAACAACAATTAGAACAAAATGTTTGCAAATAACATAATCACACATGCATAGTCATGATAGCTAGTCATTTGTACTATTTACATAAGTGGTCGACACCGAAGCTGACTGTTGCATGCTAACGCATGTTTTGCCTTGCCACTATTGTCTAGCACAAACAATAGTAATGTGTGTTTGGTCAGTTAAACACTTGCGTAGATCCCATCTACCAAGCGAGGTTTGTCAAACCTAATAGATCTATTTCCAACTACCACGCTCTGCACTACGGCAAACTAAACGGTTCGAAATGTAAGGACTTGTAATGCTATGTTTGCACTCAATGTAAACAGCTAACTCATGCAAGTGATATGTATCTAAAAATGTTTGTTGCACATGTTTTCTCCCCCGAAACAGTTAAAATAAGAAAGGGGCCATGTACGCACCTTTGATAGCAAACAGAATGATCAACACACGTGAAATCGCGTAGAAAGTCCTCTACGAAGAATCTGTGTTTTAACAATAACTTAGTGTTATTCGGGATGTCGTTTTGTGTTTGTAATCATATACGTGTCAACACACGTATGTTAGATGATTAAAAATGTGCATACATAAGTACGCGTGTCTTTAAAACCGTTTAAATAAAATCACATAGTCGTTTATGATTTTATTTAAACAAACGTAATTATACGTGATTACGTTTTCGGGTTAAAATATGAATTTTATTATTTTATTTTGTTCGGGATTTCGTTACGATTCCAACGCAACTTGAACGGACTAAATCGGAGTTAGAATGAGAAAGTTATGGCAAACAGATTAAAATTATGTTTTGGTGCAAAACCGGTTGTCCTCGGGCTCGAACCCGCAACCTTTCACACAAAACACACCCATCACACCATCTTCGCCCGCTAGGGTTTCGCATCAGATTCCATCTTTAAATTGTTTTAAACTTACCTAAGCCGGTTCCCCCTTGTTTAACCCAATCGAACCCGATGGTCCCAATTGAACCCGATTCAAGCCCCAATTGTTCCCCACACCATAGGGCTATTTTTCCATGAACTTAAACGAGTTTATAGACGACTTCAATTTGATACAATATCAATTCAAGGCCATGAATTCGGTTATGCATAGTCTTGAAAACAAGTTCAAGAACATATTATTCGACCTCATACAATTCATTACTGATAATGTGAAAAATCATATGGTTTTCATTGTAATAGAAATTTCGAACCTCTCTGTACTAATTAATTAGTTTAACAAACACATTCAAGTTGAAAACCCCAATTCGTTTTTCGGTTTAATACTCGAAACAGGTTATCATAATATTCAACAAAATCAAATGTTTAATTCATGTGGGTTTCACTGATATAACCATTTCGAACTTGTGGGTGTAATTTAATTTGATTCACAAATCCATTTGTGTAACAACCCATTTTGGGGAAATATTATAAATAAACATAATTGGTGTATGAATTGTGTTTATTTTAATATAAGGGTGTTTTATAAGATTTAATTATATTATATATTATTTGGTGGGTGTTCTAATAATAATTGTTAGCTACAATTATATGGTGAGTGTTTACTAACTTAACTTAGTTAGTTATAACTAGTTTGATTTAACTAGTAATTGAGGGGCTAGAATTGACAATAGGTGAAACTTGAATTACAAGAGGGGTTTAATGTTGACTTGGTCAACATTTCACATTCATGTGTGTGTGTTTTGGCTGGAAACGTGAGCCAAGGGAAGGGAGGAGGAGAAAACTCAAGAAACTTCAAAGTTTGATCAAATTGGTGCTTGGGTTTTGGTCTAAACTCTAATGCAACCATAAATTGGAGTTCTTCTTGCATCAAGCTACATCTAGGTATGAAATTTTGGGGGTTTTGTTGGGATTTTCGTGGGTCACCATGGGGGGTGTGAGTTTGATGGGTAAAACTCTCAAATTTGGTGTTTTGAGGGTGTAAAATGTTGTTAATGATGTTGATAATCATGTAGGAACAACTTTTAAGTGTTTTATTTCATGATTTACATGTTATGAAAATGGGTGAATTGGGGTTTTCATGGAGTTGATGAACATGGTGTGTAAAGTAGTGTTTAAAGGTGGGGATTTGATGATATTCACTATATTGTTGTAGTTTGTGGTGAAATTGTTGAGATTGATCATTTTTAAACATAATAATGGAGTTACATAGGTGTCTTAATGATGAATGATCATTAGCACATGAACTTGTGCATACAAGGTGTTTGATGAAATGCCAAGTAGGGTATTTAACTTAAAATTGGTTTAAAATCAATGGTGATGTGAATTATGTGGGTTTATAACATCAACAATGGTGAATTAATATGGTTAAGGGTCAATTGGAAACAAATTAGATTGAAAAGGTTGACATTGGGGTGAAAGGGATGTATGTTGACTAATTGTGGTCAAACTTTATATTAAACCTATTAGTTGTGATAATAGGAATTGATAGTGAAGGTGTGGGTGAAACCAAACGACCCGGGAAGGAATTGGTTATAGAGGATAGCGCGTTGGAACAAGGTAAGTCACCCAAATCTTTTACTTGTTATGTGTAATGGTGTTATGCATGTATGAATGTTATAGTGAAAGATTTGACTTTTGGGTGAGTTGGTGATTATGATCTTGTTGCTAGACAATAATGAGCAATAGGTGATATATGTTGCTTGATTATTGTTGAAATGGTGTTCTAATACTAGTCTATGATTGACTTAGTGTTTATTTTTATGTGTGGTGGTTGTATGCAAATAGTTCACAAGGTGTGTGAACTTATATTTGAAATTGACTTAATCTTGGTGTTTTGAATCACAAGTGGTGTGATCATGACATTGGATTTATTCACATGGTGTGTGAATGTCCTTTGTTGGGTGTAACCAAGTTAGTAAAACACAAGTGGTGTGGTTTGCTTAACTTGAGAAATCTTGTGGAATAAGATTTCAAAGGAGTTTTGGGTGCAAACGACCCGTTAGTAAATCGTTTGATATTATGACCATGATGGTTATAATTTGGTGAATTAAGGTGTTTATTATGATTATATGGTGTTATATAATGTTTATGGGGGTATTGGAATGGTCGTATTTGAGTGGAATGGGTCGAGATGGTTGAAAACAGGAAAAATGGCCGTGCAGGTGGTGCCCGGCGTATCATACGCCTGGGGGGGGCGTATGATACGCCTCCTTCAGCTTCAGTTCCAAAAATTTCTGTGATACGCCCCCAAATACGCCTACCAATACGCCAGGGGCTGAATTTGACCAAAATTGACTTTTTGAGTCATGTAAGCTCGTGTGGGCGGGCATGGTGATCTTACTTAGTTCTAATGAACTAATGGTGACTTAATTATGGTGTTTCAGGTGAACGGAAGGGCTGAACGGGGTCGTGATCGGTTCGCCTTGCAAGGATTCGGATCAAACACATTTTGTGGTTTTTCTTTGTTGGTGTTAAACAAAGGTTTTTGGTGATAACTCAAATGAAATTTTTGTTATTGAATGTTTAATTAACATCAATTATTTTGTAAAGTCGTATGTAAATGGGGTGTTTATGGTGTTAATTACATTTGTGGGTTTGAAAAATCTGGGACCTAAACTTTGATGTCGTTTTAAACACGTGTCATACATGTGGAAGTTATGGGGCTTACAAGTTGGCATCAGAGCCATTGGTTTGAGGGATTCAAGTGTGTCGCGAACACTTGAACTCAAATCGTTGTGCTTTTGATATAGGGAGTATTGTTTGATCCGAGATCCGATCACGAAGCCGGGGGTTTAAGGTAACAAGTTTGTGGTTTGTTTACCTTATTTATTTATGTTTAATGGTGTTTGGAGTGAATTTGTTGTTAAACCAAAATTCTTAGTTATAATATGGTGAGATGGAGTTAAGGTAACATTAGTGATATGATTACCTTAATATTTTTGTATATTGGTGTTTTGTTGTGATTATTTTGTGTGAATAACATTCTTGATCATGATGTAGGTTGATGAAGTTATGGAAATGAGCATGGGATGATTGTATTATTATGCCTGGCCAGTATAATATTACCCTCATTACATGAACATGACTTTAACAGAGTCAACTCAAATCTGGTTATGGAATAGGAGGTAAGGGAGTAGTAACTTGTTTACTAATTAATCAAAGAATGTATAAGTATGTTGTAGATACTTATAATGGTGTTTGAAATTGATTAGTTGAGATATGTGATGTTAAAGTCATGTAAGTCCACATGTGTGTGGCATTGGTAAAAATTCTTGTAAGTCCACGGGTGTGTGGCATTGGGCGACTTCATCTTTGGGTGAAAATTCTTGTAAGTCCACAGGTGTGTGGCATTGGGCGACTTCATCTTCGGGTGAAAATTCATGTAAGTCCACTGGTGTGTGGCATTGGTGAAAATTCACCTTTGGGTGAAAATTAATGCAAGTCCACCGGTGTGTGGCATTAGGGAGAATTCACCTTCGGGTGAAAAGGTATAAGTCCATGGTTATGTGGTGTGGGATTTGGCATGTAAGTCACCCACCTAGTATACTTGATATGATTGTTTGGTTTTATGCATATAGGTGTATATGTGTATGTAATGTATGTGGAATATACATTAGATGTTGAAATCCGGTGAATTGGTGTTTGCATTTTGGGTGTATGACAATAACATGCAATAAGTGTTATATTTACTTAGTTATTGTTATGGAGTCAGTTTACAAGTGGTGTGGTGAAATAAGATTGATTCACAAGGGGTGTGAACTTCTTATTAGAAGTTTGACTGAAAATGGTCAAACAATTCGAAATTGGTGTTTGTGTATTTGTTGTTTGTCAATAACGTGCAATAGGTTTTACATTTTCTTAGTTATTGTAAATTTGTATGTTTTCCATTGGTGCGGAGAAATAAGAATGATTCACAAGTGGTGTGAACTTCTTATTTGAAATTTGACTAAGATTAGTCAAACAATTCACAACGGGTGTGAATTTGGAGATGGGTTGATTCACAAGTGGTGTGAACTTCCCATGGTGAATTATATGGTGTTTAGGTAAATCACAAGTGCTTTGATTACCTACCTTGAGAATCCTTGGAGAAAAAGGAGGTGTCAAGGAAATTGGGTGAAATTTGACTTTTACTTGGTGATTTTATGTTCTTACACTTTATTGGTGTTTTAAAGAGCTACGAATATGATTTTCATGTGTTGTGGTAGTTTATTGATATGTGTTGTACGCATAACTAGAATTAGTGTCATTTTATGTTAATTGATAACTGACACTAGAATTGGGGTGAATCCACAGATGTGTGGAATTACATGTAAGTACACAGTTGTGTGGCATTGGGGGAAAATCCACATTCGTGTGGAATATCATTTAAGATCAATGGCGAGGGGCCTTGAAATTATCGTGTAAGACCATAGATTTTTGAGTCTTGGTAGTAATGATATGGAGTAAATGGTGTTAAAACAGGGTAGTTGTTATTACGCATGTGGAATATGCAGTATTATGTGAATTTGAGTATGGCATGTAAGTCCATTTGGAATGGCATTGGCTTTGGAGTATAATTCCACATTCATGTGGCATAAGGGGTAATTCACATGCGGGTGGGAGCTAATTTTGGGTGAAACTATAAAATTTGGGTGGTTTTATATGTTGGCAATGGTTTGTTGTATAAACCTTGTAAAATTAAATTCTGATTTAGATGATCTACAAGTGGTGTAGACATTTTTATATGAATGTGGTGTTAAAATGTGTAGTTAATCAAGTTAATACTAGGTGAAATTAGTATATTGATTGACAATAGGAGAATGTATGACCACACTTGTGTATGTTATATTGAGCCAGAAAGGCGTGTTTGTGTTTGGTGTGGTGTTAAAAACCGCATGTCGTGCGAATTTGGTGGTCGTAAATTGAATCACATGTGTGTGATGACTTGTTGAAAATACGAGTCACATGTTGTTTGGTGTAGATAATGAAAGATAGGCGTAATAGGATATGTTGATTATCCTTAATTAAATTGTTAAGAAAGTGTACACTCTACAAGTATGTATTGTATGATGTGTCATAATTTCTTATATGCGTGTACTATGGGTGTGAAGTACATGGGGTGGAGTTTAGTCCTAAGTTAATGAATACGTTTCATGTGAGTGAAAACTTTGGACAAATTGTATGGTTAGGAGGAATATATTTCTCTAAAACCAAGAAACTAACAATGCCATGATCATGTTGTACTGAAGAGGTGTTGGGTTGGTGGCTGGGTGTATGCCTTACGTATACCCTATATATAAGCTTTTTCGATGCAACAAGAAAGTAAAGGTGTATAGACTTGGGCAAAGGACGGGGGATGGTGAGAAAAGAATTGTAAACAATTTGGCATGAATGCCATGGGGAGAATAAAACTTGGTAATGACAAGCTGTCATTTATAAAAGTTTAACGGTTTAGACATGATGTCTAGGGTTTTGACACATAGTGTCGTTATGAAATGTTAAAGGTTTTGACAAGAGTGTCTTAACTAAGGAGTGGTGACTATAAACATTTGATTATGTTAACTGGTGTGCCTGTTTGAAATATGTGGTAAATGATATATGTTTATAGATTGGTGTGAACATCTATGATTATATATAGATGTGTATGTGTTGTAATGTTTGAACAGAAAGAGGTAAAAATGACCTGTATGCGTGTGTTGATATTACAGATGGTTGAGTTTATCTTTTAAAAAGATAGGAGAATGCTTGGGGATGATCCATAAGATTATGGACATTATTTAGGAGTTCATGGTTGGGAGAAATGAATCTGTTAGTTTGTAAACTAGATTCGAACATAAATTATAATTATTGTCGGGTGTAAATCGATGTAGATAATTCACAAGCGGTGTGAAACTCTATAACATCGTGTGCTATTAGATAAATTACAAGGGCGTGTGATATCTAAGTAGCAGATGTGTTTGTGGTAATTATAAGTAAGAGGAGTTTAGGTGCAAATGAAAGAATAACCATATCTAGAGTTGATGGTTAAGATGTTAACTTATTGTGGGTGGATTTATGTGGGTAATCACAAGTAGTGTGATTCCTTAAGGTGAGGATTTTGGTGAAAGAAAGGTGTTATTAGCATGTTTAGACGATTAAATAAGAAGGGTGACTTGATGAGAATTCACATGTGGTGTGAACCTTATCAATGCTTAATGGTGTTATTTGGTATTATTTGTTCATAGTGGGCAGGTTGACTAAAAGCGTTCGTTTCGTGTTTACCCAGGAATTCTATTATATTAAGAATTGTACACGAAACTGTTGTTGTGAATGACGTATTATCTTCACACTGATGGTCAAAGATAAAGAACCATTCAGGCCTGTGAGGATATGTTATGGGTGTGCATAGTTGGTGATTGGGGGTAGTTGCGATGACTGTCTACCCTTGAAGGAGTTCTTGTTTAAGAACTATTATCATTCCAGGTGTGTAATGATTCTGTAAGAAATACTATATGGAGTATATAGTATATTCCAGGAGTTGGGAAGAGGATGGATAACAAGAACATGTAGTTAAGTAGGTGGTTAAAATGATAAATGAATGGATTGATGTAATCTAAATTCATTTGAAGGCGGTTTAAGACCATATAAATGGGATGTGTACGTGCGAAGGAGACCGATTGAATTCCAAGTGGGAGACTTTGTGTTACTAAAGGTTTCTCCGGGAAGGGCTTTAAATCGTTTTCGAAAGCGGGGGAAACTTAGTCCAAGATTTATTGGACCGTTCAAGATTATAGCTCGGATTTGCGAGGTTGCCTATCGCTTAGAGCTACCGGAGGAGTTGAGTGAGATTCACAATACATTCAACGTATCTTATTTGCGAAAGTGCTTGGCGGATGAACTGGATTATGTGCCATTGGAGGATTTGGTGATTGATGATAAGCTCAATTATATTGAGAAATCGGTGGCTATCTTGGATAGAAAAGTCAAGCAACTTCGGAATAAGACGATTAACCAAGTAATGGTGCAATAGAAGAACAGGCGGGGTTCGGATGCTACGTGGGAGTCCGAGGATGAAATGCGGAAATTTTATCCTTTCCTTTTTGAGGTGTAATTAGGTTTCGGGGACGAAACCTTTGTAAGGAGGGTAGAATTTGTAACAACCCATTTTGGGGAAATATTATAAATAAACATAATTGGTGTATGAATTGTGTTTATTTTAATATAAGGGTGTTTTATAAGATTTAATTATATTAAATATTATTTGGTGGGTGTTCTAATAATAATTGTTAGCTACAATTATATGGTGAGTGTTTACTAACTTAACTTAGTTAGTTATAACTAGTTTGATTTAACTAGTAATTGAGGGGCTAGAATTGACAATAGGTGAAACTTGAATTACAAGAGGGGTTTAATGTTGACTTGGTCAACATTTCACATTCATGTGTGTGTGTTTTGGCTGGAAACGTGAACCAAGGGAAGGGAGGAGGAGAAAACTCAAGAAACTTCAAAGTTTGATCAAATTGGTGCTTGGGTTTTGGTCTAAACTCTAATGCAACCATAAATTGGAGTTCTTCTTGCATCAAGCTACATCTAGGTATGAAATTTTGGGGGTTTTGTTGGGATTTTCGTGGGTCACCATGGGGGGTGTGAGTTTGATGGG
Source organism: Mikania micrantha (assembly GCA_009363875.1). NCBI lineage: Eukaryota > Viridiplantae > Streptophyta > Magnoliopsida > Asterales > Asteraceae > Mikania > Mikania micrantha. Next base: position 31,832,065 of record CM018682.1, on the reverse strand, counting down.
TAAAACTCTCAAATTTGGTGTTTTGAGGGTGTAAAATGTTGTTAATGATGTTGATAATCATGTAGGAACAACTTTTAAGTGTTTTATTTCATGATTTACATGTTATGAAAATGGGTGAATTGGGGTTTTCATGGAGTTGATGAACATGGTGTGTAAAGTAGTGTTTAAAGGTGGGGATTTGATGATATTCACTATATTGTTGTAGTTTGTGGTGAAATTGTTGAGATTGATCATTTTTAAACATAATAATGGAGTTACATAGGTGTCTTAATGATGAATGATCATTAGCACATGAACTTGTGCATACAAGGTGTTTGATGAAATGCCAAGTAGGGTATTTAACTTAAAATTGGTTTAAAATCAATGGTGATGTGAATTATGTGGGTTTATAACATCAACAATGGTGAATTAATATGGTTAAGGGTCAATTGGAAACAAATTAGATTGAAAAGGTTGACATTGGGGTGAAAGGGATGTATGTTGACTAATTGTGGTCAAACTTTATATTAAACCTATTAGTTGTGATAATAGGAATTGATAGTGAAGGTGTGGGTGAAACCAAACGACCCGGGAAGGAATTGGTTATAGAGGATAGCGCGTTGGAACAAGGTAAGTCACCCAAATCTTTTACTTGTTATGTGTAATGGTGTTATGCATGTATGAATGTTATAGTGAAAGATTTGACTTTTGGGTGAGTTGGTGATTATGATCTTGTTGCTAGACAATAATGAGCAATAGGTGATATATGTTGCTTGATTATTGTTGAAATGGTGTTCTAATACTAGTCTATGATTGACTTAGTGTTTATTTTTATGTGTGGTGGTTGTATGCAAATAGTTCACAAGGTGTGTGAACTTATATTTGAAATTGACTTAATCTTGGTGTTTTGAATCACAAGTGGTGTGATCATGACATTGGATTTATTCACATGGTGTGTGAATGTCCTTTGTTGGGTGTAACCAAGTTAGTAAAACACAAGTGGTGTGGTTTGCTTGACTTGAGAAATCTTGTGGAATAAGATTTCAAAGGAGTTTTGGGTGCAAACGACCCGTTAGTAAATCGTTTGATATTATGACCATGATGGTTATAATTTGGTGAATTAAGGTGTTTATTATGATTATATGGTGTTATATAATGTTTATGGGGGTATTGGAATGGTCGTATTTGAGTGGAATGGGTCGAGATGGTTGAAAACAGGAAAAATGGCCGTGCAGGTGGTGCCCGGCGTATCATACGCCTGGGGGGGGCGTATGATACGCCTCCTTCAGCTTCAGTTCCAAAAATTTCTGTGATACGCCCCCAAATACGCCTACCAATACGCCAGGGGCTGAATTTGACCAAAATTGACTTTTTGAGTCATGTAAGCTCGTGTGGGCGGGCATGGTGATCTTACTTAGTTCTAATGAACTAATGGTGACTTAATTATGGTGTTTCAGGTGAACGGAAGGGCTGAACGGGGTCGTGATCGGTTCGCCTTGCAAGGATTCGGATCAAACACATTTTGTGGTTTTTCTTTGTTGGTGTTAAACAAAGGTTTTTGGTGATAACTCAAATGAAATTTTTGTTATTGAATGTTTAATTAACATCAATTATTTTGTAAAGTCGTATGTAAATGGGGTGTTTATGGTGTTAATTACATTTGTGGGTTTGAAAAATCTGGGACCTAAACTTTGATGTCGTTTTAAACACGTGTCATACATGTGGAAGTTATGGGGCTTACAATTTGAACTGAAAACCCCAAATCGTTTTATCCTAAGAACCCTAGAATCAAAATCGTTTAATTATCAATAGTTACATGAAATTAGCATATGCTTTTCATTAATGGAAGGTTTACGAAACTCTCTGTGTACACAATTTTTATTATCAAACCTATTTAGGCCGAAACCCCCAAATGGTCTTTCATTAAAAACCCTAGAAATCGAATTCATACGATTCGATGTTAAGAACTGAAATTAGAATATGGTTTTTAATGCACAGAGCATTTCGAAACTCTCTGTGTCATTTGATTTGGTTTTTAAAACCGTTTGAACACTAATCCCCAATCCGTTCTAGGTGATGAACCCTAGAACTAGCTATCGTATAATTCGATATTAGAAACCGCAATTAGCATATGGTTATGCTTAGTCGCATGTTTTAGTATGTGTAGGGATCGATTGTCACCTGATTTGAGATCGAATTTGCGTAGATCGACTTTAAGCTTGAGTTCGGCAATCCTCACAATCAAATTCGTCCCCCGATGCCTCTGGCTTGGAATTCTTGTGCGTGAAAGATCCTAATGATACTGACTTCAGTTTCTGGAACTTCAATTGTAAGGATTTCGATTGATTTTTGTGAATTTGATACCTATTGGTAACGGTTTTGACTATTAATCAACAATTGGGTTTAATTCGGGATTTAATGTCCACAATAACTGATAAAAACGATTAACCATCATCATGGTGTATTGATTAAGTGTTTAATTCAGTTTATAACTGAGTATTATTATGAAATCAAGAATCCATTTGATCTATAATACGAATTTTGACTTCTAAAGTCAAAATTATGCAATTTAAGTACTTCCAAGTTCAATCCTTGTGATTTAGGTGCTAATAACCTTATGTAATCATCAATGGAATACTTAAAGATAGTTTAATTCGATTGTAATTGATTATGAAAGAAATTTCGAATTCCAATTGGTTCTAAAACCGGATTTTGACTATTAAAGTCACAATTGTGTACTTTAATCCAACTTAACCCTAATTTCAGTAATTTAATAAGTTAAACTAGTTTTGTTCAATTAGAATTCTTCTAATTTGATTTTGTGACATATCATAACATTTCTTTTAGTTTTCAGTTAACGAACTTAACTCGAAAAAGTCGGATTGTCACAGTTGAGGTAAGTTTTAGTGTTATGGGGAAGGATATAGTAGTGAGGTCTTTCATGGTGTGATTTAGAATAAGTTGAGAAAAAGCTTCAAATTCTGCCATGAGTTTCAAATGGGTGATTGCAGAAAATTAGATCAATATGTCGAAGATGTTGAGGAAGGCTCTGATACCATATTAAGATATCAATATTGTGAATGAAAGAGATGATTTCTCATTGATACGTGCACAGTACATATACATGTGACATATCATAACATTTCTGTTAGTTTTCAGTTAACGAACTTAACTCGAAAAAGTCGGATTGTCACATCATCCCCTTGTTGAAGGAATTTTCGTCCCGAAAATTGCTTAGTGTTAGAAGTAGTTAAGAAACTACCTGTGAGTTCAGATTGTGCGTGTTAGTGTGATGTTTGATTATTCTGTTCGCTTGTGTGTACTCACACACAAAATCCAATGTTTGCAACATCACAATTAAGTGTGATCGTTTTATGTAACTGTTTGCGTGTACACTAGTTAGTTCACCTAACTGTGTAGGTTTGTGTTTGTTCATACTGTGCTATGTAATCTCGCACATAGTGAGTGTTCGCAACTGTTTGTACTATATAACCTCGTACATAGTAAAATGTGTGTAACTAATCATGCATGTACTACCATAACATGTAACATATGAAATGTAATGTAGCACAAATGTTTGTAACAAAACCAATTGAATAAAGTGTTTGTGCTTACAGTTTGAAATCTGAAATGTTAATGTGTGAAGCATCACGTCATCCCCTTGTTGTAGGAAATTTCGTCCCGAAATTTAACGTGCGCTCCCAGTGTTTGTTGCTGTTGTTTTGAATTGATGAGGATACTTCTTCATCATTTGGTCTTCCCGTTCCCATGTGAATTCAGGACCACGTCTTGAATTCCAACGGACTTTGACTATCGGAATCTTGCTTTGTTTGAGTTGTTTGACCTCTCGGTCCATGATTTCAGCTGGTTCTTCAATAAATCGTAACTGTTCATCCACTTGTATTTCTTCCAATGGTACAATCAATGTCTTATCGGAAAGACATTTCTTTAAGTTCGATACGTGAAAGACATCATGAACTCCACTGAGTTCATCCGGTAATTTGAGTTGATACGCAACTGGACCAATCCTTTTCAGGATCTCAAAAGGTCCTACGTATCGAGGGCTAAGCTTCCCGTGCTTGCCGAATCGTATCACACCTTTCCAAGGTGATACCTTTAGAAGAACCCGGTCTCCTACTTGAAATTCCAACGGCTTACGACGTTTGTCAGCATAACTCTTCTGTCGATCCCGGGCTGCTGCCATACGGTTCCGGATTTGAACTATCTTCTCTGTCGTTTCGTGTACTAATTCAGGACCTGTTATCTGACTGTCACCGATTTCAGCCCAGCAAACTGGTGAATGACATTTACGACCATACAAAGCTTCAAACGGTGCCGCCTGAATACTTGTATGATAACTGTTGTTGTAAGAAAATTCCACTAACGGTAAGTGGTTTTCCCAACTATCACCAAAGTCAATTATCGTACGTTCACTTTGATCGTCGGTCTGTGGATGATATGCGGTACTCATATCCAAACGAGTTCCCAATGACTTATGAAGTGATTTCCAAAAGTTGGAAGTAAATCGAGCATCCCGATCTGATATGATAGAGCTTGGCACGCCATGCCGTGCTACCACTTCCTTGATGTAAATACGAGTCAGTTTCTCCATCTTGTCGGTTTCCTTGATTGCTAGGAAATGTGCAGATTTCGTTAATCGATCGACAATTACCCATATCGTATCACAACCACTCGGTGTACGGGGTAATTTAGTAATGAAGTCCATCGAAATCTGTTCCCATTTCCACATTGGTATGTCTGGTTGTTGCAGCAAACCAGATGGTTTCTGATATTCCACTTTGAATTTCGAACAAGTCAAACATTTGCTAACGTATCTAGCAATGTCGGCTTTCATGTGAGGCCACCAATACAGTGCCTTCAAGTCATGATACATCTTGTCTGATCCCGGATGGACTGAATATCTGGACTTGTGCGCTTCATCCATCACGAGTTCCCTCAAACCTCCATACAAAGGTATCCACAGTCGATTAATGAAATAACGAATTCCATCAGGTTTAACATCCAATTGTTCTTCCATTCCTCGTAAGAATTCATGTGCCAAATTATCCTTTTCTAAGGCTCCCAGCTGAGCACTACGTACCTTGTCAGGTAAGTCAGTATGTATTGTCATCATAAGTGGGCGAACCCGTCTTGTTGATGTGTCTTTTCTGCTTAAAGCATCAGCTACCACATTAGCTTTTCCTGGGTGATACTTAATCGCGCATTCGTAGTCGTTCAACAACTCAACCCACCGTCGCCGTCTCATATTAAGCTCCTTCTGATCAAAGATATGTTGCAAACTCTTATGATCAGTGTAAATGGTACACTTAGTTCCATATAGGTAATGCCTCCAAATCTTCAAAGCAAAAACCACTGCTCCTAACTCCAAGTCATGTGTAGTGTAATTCTTTTCATGTGGTCGTAGTTGCCTTGAAGCATAAGCAATAACTTTATCCCGCTGCATCAACACACATCCCAAACCCTGTGCAGATGCATCACAATACACCACAAAGTCTTCCGTCCCTTCCGGTAAGGACAGAATCGGTGCACTGCAGAGTTTCTGTTTCAATAATTGGAATGCAGCTTCCTGTTTATCCGTCCAGTTATACTTCGTTCCTTTGTGCGTAAGAGCTGTAAGTGGTTGAGCGATCTTCGAAAATCCCTCAATGAATCGTCGGTAATAACCAGCCAAACCAAGAAATTGTCGTACCTCGGTAGGGGTTTTTGGTGCTTCCGAATTCTTAATCGCTTCAATCTTCGTTGGATCAACATGTATACCTTTTTTATTAACTATATGACCCAATAATTGTACTTCTCGCATCCAGAAGTCACATTTCGAGAACTTAGCGTACAGTTGTTCTTGTTTCAACAATTCTAGTAGCAATCGGAGATGTTCAGCATGTTCCTCCTCAGTTTGGGAATAGATGAGAATGTCATCAATGAAAACAATGACAAACTTATCAAGATAAGGTTTACAAACACGATTCATGAGATCCATGAATACAGCTGGAGCGTTTGTCAACCCAAATGGCATGACCAAAAATTCATAATGGCCATAGCGCGTCCTGAATGCTGTCTTTGGAATATATTCTTCTTGAACTCTGAGTTGATGATAACCCGATCTGAGATCAATCTTCGAGTAGTAACTCGAACCTTGCAACTGATCGAACAGATCGTCAATTCTAGGTAACGGATACCGATTCTTGATGGTAACTTTGTTCAGTTCCCGGTAATCGATACACATACGGAAAGTCCCGTCCTTTTTCTTAACAAATAAGACTGGAGCTCCCCACGGTGAAAAACTAGGTCGTATAAAGCCCTTATCCAACAACTCTTGCAGTTGTGTAGATAACTCTTGCATCTCAGATGGTGCAAGTCGATAAGGCGCCCTAGCTATCGGTGCTGCGTCTGGGGTAAGGTCGATTCGGAATTCCACCTGTCTGATAGGCGGTAATCCCGGCAAGTCTTCTGGAAATACTTCAGGAAATTCACAAACTACTGGGATGTCTTCAATCTTCTTCTCAGCTACCGGCTTCTCAGTTATAAGTGCTATAACTGCTGTATGACCTTTACGCAGACATTTGTGTGCTTTCATACAAGATATGAGACGCAGTGGCGTACTGGTCTTTTCGCCTTGTACATACAATATCTCTCCATGCGAAATAGGTATACAAACGATCTTTTCATGGCATACTATTTCAGCCTGGTGTTTGGACAACCAGTCCATGCCAATGACTACATCAAAACTGCCTAAAGTGATAGGCATAAGATCAATTTCTAATGTTTGACCCATCAAATCAAGGATACATCCCTTAAGGATTTGTTCAACTACAATTAACTTGCCATCGGCTAATTCTACAGTGTATGGATTTTCTAAGGCAGTGGGACTAACATTTACCAACTTAGAAAATGAACTAGATATAAAACTCCGGTCTGCACCAGTGTCAAATAGCATAGAGGCATAGTGATTATTTAAGAGGAACGTACCCGTGACAATGTTGGGATCCTCCCGTGCCTGACGTCCTCCAATCACAAACGCCCTGCCCCGAGCACCATTATTGTTGTTATTGTTGTTATTGGTGCCATTGCCGTTGCCGTTGCCATTTGCGTCATTAGTCCCGCCTTTCTTTAATTATGGGAAATCCTTTTTGAAGTGTCCCAGCTTACCACACTCAAAACAGCCCTTCTGTGCATTGTTCTGGTTGTTATTCTGATTGTTGGAACTGTTCTGCAGCTCTCCGCGGCAATCTTTAGCTGCATGCCCAACTTTTCCACACCTTTGACACCTAAATTTATCACACTGATTCCCGGCATGATGAAATCCACACCTGTTTCACTTTGGGTGTTTACCAATATACCCCCTGATGATGATGACTGCTGACCACTGTTCGAGTTGTGGTAAGACTTGTTTGAATCCTGCTTTCGGTTCTGCTGAAAAGGCTGTTGGCTAAAGTTCTTGGAGTTATTGCTTTCCCACTTCCTCTTGTGGTCTCCCACCTTAGTAGCTGATGTTCGTTTAGGCAGAGTTCCCTGTAACACTGCCTGATCAGTCAGTTGGTGTGCTAAACGAACAGCTTGTTGAATCGTTGTGGGATTTGCAGATGTAACCAATCCCTGGATCTGAGGCACCAATCCTCCTATGTACCTCTCTATCCACTTACTGGCTGGAGTAGCCATGTGAGGTAGAAGTCTGGCCAGTTCATGGGACCGAGTCGTGTCCTCCTTGATGTTTGACCCCTCCATCTTAAGGTGCCAGTACTCCTCCTCCAATTTCTGCATTTCACTACGAGGACAGTACTCCTCCTGCAATAAGGTCTTGAAACCATTCCAAGTTAGGGCATTGGCCTCGCCCAATCCCAATGTTTGAACATTCGAGTTCCACCAAGTCAATGCCGGACCTTCCGAAGTTCCAGTAGCATACTTAACCTTATTCTCCTCAGACAGTTACACATCTCAAAAACTGATTCGGCTTTTTCAATCCATGGTAGGAGTCCAATGGCTCCCTCCGATCCTTTGAAGTTATGTGGCTTACAGTCCAAGAACATCTTGAACGTGCACGCCTGTGGGTTCACCAATCCCCCTATTGGTCCCTGTGGCCCTGTAGTGTGTGTCTGAACGTAGTTCGCGATTGCCTCCGCGACCCTGTTATTGATCAGCTCATTGAGCTCAGCAACTGTCATCTGTACGTTCTCACCGGCCATTACCTTCCTAGTTAAAAGAAATGTTAAAGTGTTATCAAGGTCCAATGTGAAACGTGTAAACAATACAACAAACATCAAACATGTAATGTATAAATCAACACAACTGTTGGCAATAAGTAATAGTTTTCAATAGATAATAATCTGGTTTGAGTACAATACTTTCAAAATCAAAACATAGTTTTCCAAACATCTAATGTAAGGACACAACCCGCCCCTAATAAGTTCAACTAGATCAGTCCTCTGGGTCATCAATGGTGGATTTAGGATCAGAATCAACAGCTGGTGCTGGTTCCTCCCCTTCCTCCTCTTCATCCTCTTCTTTATTCTCCGAGACCACCAAATCTTCCAAGGCTACAAGTCTGCCTTCCAGAATCTCAGCTCGGTTCTCAGAAGCTTGGAGAAGACCAGTCAACTGGATGATCTCATTTCGCATCCCATTAACCAAGTTGTAAAGGTTATCGTGTCTTTCATTCGCATCCCAGAGTTCCCGAACATTGTACTCAATCCTATCATTTGCCCAGTACAAGTCCTGACGTAGTTGGGCAATCTCCTCTGAATCAGTCCGTTGCCTCTTAGGCTCAGGAACATCCAATGCAGGTGGTGGATGAGTAGAAGGTCCCTCAGCAGGAATCTCCTGTGTATCCTCAGCTGGTTCCTCCTTAGGCTCCTCCTCCGGATCCTCATCCGGATCCTCCTCAGGATCCTCCTCAGGATCTGAATCATCCCTCTCAGATGGTGGAGGAGATGGGATAGGTGGTGCTGGTGATGATGGTGGTACTGGAGCTACCGGCTCCTCATCCTCCGAATCAACAATGTGTATGTATGGTGCTGATGATGAAGATGCCATGTCTGTTACATAATACCATATGTAAGTGCAGTGTCATGGAATGTGTAAGCAAGTCTATCACATAATGCCATATGTAATTTCTAAGTGATATGTGTAAGTATGCATGTCTAATGTCTAACAGTTATAGTCTAAGTCTACAAATGCAAACCTAGTTCGCTATAACCAATGGCTCTGATACCAATCTGTCACACCCCCAATTTTCAACTAACTGAATCATACCGTTTGGGACGTGACAAACCAGGATCTCAGATCATTAGACATAACGAAGACCTCTATATGAATTTCAAAACATACTTTGGTCTAAAAATGTAACATCAAAGTTCTACGTTGCGGAAGCGTTTTCAAAATAAAAACAAACATAATAGTTTGAAAACTGAAAATTACAAAACAAAATCCCAAAAGTTCAAATCCAAATAACAGAAATGAATAACATGCATGCGACTCGATCTCCTAGTCCATGCCTGCTTTCTTGTGTACCTTAACGTCCTGAGAAAACATGTAAATCAAGTCAACACAAAGGTTGGTGCATTACACAGGTTTAAGCATTCACAAATGTTTGAAACAACAATTTGAACAAAATGTTTGCAAATAACATAATCCCACATGCATAGTCATGATAGCTAGTCATTTGTACTATTTACATAAGTGGTCGACACCGAAGCTGACTGTTGCATGCTAACGCATGTTTTGCCTTGCCACTATTGTCTAGCACAAACAATAGTAATGTGTGTTTGGTCAGTTAAACACTTGCGTAGATCCCATCTACCAAGCGAGGTTTGTCAAACCTAATAGATCTATTTCCAACTACCACGCTCTGCACTACGGCAAACTAAACGGTTCGAAATGTAAGGACTTGTAATGCTATGTTTGCACTCAATGTAAACAGCTAACTCATGCAAGTGATATGTATCTAAAAATGTTTGTTGCACATGTTTTCTCCCCCGAAACAGTTAAAATAAGAAAGGGTCCGTGTACGCACCTTTGATAGCAAACAGAATGATCAACACACGTGAAATCGCGTAGAAAGTCCTCTACGAAGAATCTGTGTTTTAACAATAACTTAGTGTTATTAGGGATGTCGTTTTGTGTTTGTAATCATATACGTGTCAACACACGTATGTTAGATGATTAAAAATGTGCATACATAAGTACGCGTGTCTTTAAAACCGTTTAAATAAAATCACATAGTCGTTTATGATTTTATTTAAACAAACGTAATTATCCGCGATTACGTTTTCGGGTTAAAATATGAATTTTATTATTTTATTTTGTTCGGGATTTCGTTACGATTCCAACGCAACTTGAACGGACTAAATCGGAGTTAGAATGAGAAAGTTATGGCAAAAAGATTAAAATTATGTTTTGGTGCAAAACCGGTTGTCCTCGGGCTCGAACCCTCAACCTTTCACACAAAACACACCCATCACACCATCTTCGCCCGCTAGGGTTTCGCATCAGATTCCATCTTTAAATTGTTTTAAACTTACCTAAGCCGGTTCCCCCTTGTTTAACCCAATCGAACCCGATGGTCCCAATTGAACCCGATTCAAGCCCCAATTGTTCCCCACACCATAGGGCTATTTTTCCATGAACTTAAACGAGTTTATAGACGACTTCAATTTGATACAATATCAATTCAAGGCCATGAATTCGGTTATGCATAGTCTTGAAAACAAGTTCAAGAACATATTATTCGACCTCATACAATTCGTTACTGATAATGTGAAAAATCATATGGTTTTCATTGTAATAGAAATTTCGAACCTCTCTGTACTAATTAATTAGTTTAACAAACACATTCAAGTTGAAAACCCCAATTCGTTTTTCGGTTTAATACTCGAAACAGGTTATCATAATATTCAACAAAATCAAATGTTTAATTCATGTGGGTTTCACTGATATAACCATTTCGAACTTGTGGGTGTAATTTAATTTGATTCACAAATCCATTTGAACTGAAACCCCCAAATCGTTTTATCCTAAGAACCCTAGAATCAAAATCGTTTAATTATCAATAGTTACATGAAATTAGCATATGCTTTTCATTAAAGGAAGGTTTACGAAACTCTCTGTGTACACAATTTTTATTATCAAACCTATTTGGGCCGAAACCCCCAAATGGTCTTTCATTAAAAACCCTAGAAATCGAATTCATACGATTCGATGTTAAGAACTGAAATTAGAATATGGTTTTTAATGCACAGAGCATTTCGAAACTCTCTGTGTCATTTGATTTGGTTTTTAAAACCGTTTGAACACTAATCCCCAATCCGTTCTAGGTGATGAACCCTAGAACTAGCTATCGTATAATTCGATATTAGAAACCGCAATTAGCATATGGTTATGCTTAGTCGCATGTTTTAGTATGTGTAGGGATCGATTGTCACCTGATTTGAGATCGAATTTGCGTAGATCGACTTTAAGCTTGAGTTCGGCAATCCTCACGATCAAATTCGTCCCCCGATGCCTCTGGCTTGGAATTCTTGTGCGTAAAAGATCCTAATGATACCGAATTCAGTTTCTGGAACTTCAATTGTAAGGATTTCGATCGATTTTTGTGAATTTGATACCTCTTGGTAACGGTTTTGACTATTAATCAACAATTGGGTTTAATTCGGGATTTAATGTCCACAATAACTGATAAAAACGATTAACCATCATCATGATGTATTGATTAAGTGTTTAATTCAGTTTATAACCGAGTATTATTATGAAATCAAGAATCCATTTGATCTATAATACGAATTTTGACTTCTAAAGTCAAAATTATGCAATTTAAGTAGTTCCAAGTTCAATCCTTGTGATTTAGGTGCTTATAACCTTATGTAATCATCAATGGAATACTTAAAGATAGTTTAATTCGATTGTAATTGATTATGAAAGAAATTTCGAATTCCAATTGGTTCTAAAACCGGATTTTGACTATTAAAGTCACAATTGTGTACTTTAATCCAACTTAACCCTAATTTCAGTAATTTAATAAGTTAAACTAGTTTTGTTCAATTAGAATTCTTCTAATTTGATTTTGTGACATATCATAACATTTCTGTTAGTTTTCAGTTAACGAACTTAACTCGAAAAAGTCGGATTGTCACAGTTGAGGTAAGTTTCTAAGTTATGGGGAAGGATACAGTAGTGAGGTCTTTCATGGTGTGATTTAGAATAAGTTGAGAAAAAGCTTCAAATTCTGCCATGAGTTTCAAATGGGTGATTGCAGAAAATTAGATCAATATGTCGAAGGTGTTGAGGAAGGCTCTGATACCATATTAAGATATCAATATTGTGAATGAAAGAGATGATTTCTCATTGATACGTGCACAGTACATATACATGTGAAAAAGAGTAATTACAAGATATATAAATGGAAATATATAATTACTTTGACTATACTAAATATACAAATGAAATTTAAATATTTCCGTAATCTACGGCGGGAAATCACGGTATCACTTAACAAAATGTTCTCAAATGTAAATAAACTAGGGGTTACTCCGCGAATTGCGGCGGTAACCCCAAATTTAACTGGAATAAAAACAAGATTTTAAAAATTGAAACTTATATAACATAAAGTTATCTATACGTCATAAAACTTTAAATCCCAAAACACGTAACATTTTAAAAGTAATTGTAGATAAATAAAAATTACCAAAACTTGCATCACATAGTTATATAGAAGTCTCTTTTATCCGTAATATTTTAAACAAACGCGAACAATTAAAAAATATGATTATATAATATTATTATAATATTATATTATTATTTTATTATAATAATAATAACAATATTAATATTATATTATTATTTTATTATTATAATAATAATAATATATTTTTATATTATTATATTATTAGTATTATATTATTATTATATAATAATATTATTAATATTATATTATTATTAAAATATTATTATTGTTCATTTAGCATGTAAATGTATATATGTAAATAAATAAACATACATGTGTTCTTGTTCCTTCATCGAAATAAATAAACAAAAAAATTTGTTAGTGTTCATTTGTTTAATAAATAAATGAAAATAAAATGGGTGAATGACACTCACTATTTGTCTACATGTATTTAAATTTGAAGGTGTTAACACACCACATAGGGCTTTTAATAGGTTTTCGGGTTAATTAGGTCGGGTTAATTTGTTTTTACTTTAAAAAAATTTACTTGCAACCCGACCCTAATAACATTTAGGTTAGTCGGGTTGAGTTAATCTTGTTAATATTTATTTGTTATAATCAGTTTTAAATTGTTACAAATAAATCCCAACCAAAACATATAATTCAATAGTAAATGTGTTAGGTCATATATAGCTTGATTAAAACCCTAATCATAAGTAGTTAACATAATTAAATATTTAGGTAAAATTTAAATAAGTTTTATATTTAATAATCAATATATATAAAACATATTAATCCTTCTTATTCAGGTTAACATGAAACCCAATAAACTTATAAAAATATACTTGAAATCCGACCCTACTTACAATTCGTGTTAATCAGGTTGACCTGGATAACCTGACAAACAATTTTTATCCGAATAACCGAAAGCTTACTCAGGTTTGATGCGAGTCGAGTTAGTCAGGTTTGTTGGAGAAATTCATCAATAATCACATGAAAATCTATCGGATCGTGTATGAAATTACTATCTGAAATCAATATTTCTACCTTTTCGAGTTCAAGAAACTTGATTTTGAGATAATCTAATAGATAGAATTTCAGTGATACGAATTTCGATTAAATCTGCTTCTGCGTGTTCGTTTTCTAGTTAAACACCAACCAACCGCATGACTGATGGTTTTGGCAAGTAAAGTCAACGGGTCAAATCTCAGGTCAAGGTAATTCCGAACATAATAAATAAGTAAATTTCGTTTAGGTTTCGGGGCGTTTTTCCAAACCCACAAGATTAAAGTATTTTTGGCACCCTAGCAACACACTGTGTAAATTATGGGTGACTTGGATAATCGGACAAACACCATATGTTTGTTGAAAATTAGGTGACCTATAATTAGTAATCGTTTGAGCTAGAAGAAATCTGGTTGGCGTAAAAATACGTAAAACCCACGTGCGTTATTTGTTTAAATAATATAGCAAAAGGGTACTCAGATAAAGATTAATTGCTCAATTTATATTCTGATTTTTTAATAATTTCATAAAAAAAAGTTACTAACGTGTAAAACGGTGAAACTTGAAAAAAAAAAAAAGAAAAAAGTCCTTTATTGTGGACTCTTATTATAATACCTTTAAGTCTTTACACGATAGTTTCCTAATTATCTTGACCATTGATATCTTTTATTCAATGATTCATATTCTTTTCTGTGTTTTTTAAGCAACAATCACTTGGTATTTCATATATAACTAGGTTTATTCTCCCTACGCGTTGCGGCGGGTTATCACGGTACACTTTCAAGAATTAGTATTATATATCATTTGCAGAAGCATAAGTTACATAGCAAAATCAAATCTTTTATCACGAACTCTATACAAATTTTTAATAAAAAACATTAAATCATACAAAATCTTTACAAATATGTTATAAAAATAACATTTACTTACAAAATATGTCTTACTGGCAACCAATCGTTCGAATCAAAAGAAAAACTCAAATCTCTAAGCAAATATCTCAAATTTAATATATTTATCTCTTTTTACTAATTTTCAAAGTTAAAAACTTCTGATGGTCCAAGTCTAGATTTTCAAAACGTCATTACATGGATCGAACACATAATTAATTTAATATATAATATACATAATAGAATATAATAAAAAATGAGACCACTCACTATATTATAATATTTTAATATCACTATTCCTTTTCATGGATTTTAATTATATATAGTAATGAGCAAAGTTATTCATACTATGCGAGGATATAGTACGATTAAAATTCACGTGTTGCAGCATATGGTACGATTAAAAAAGGCATATGGGGTTACAAAAAGTTGGTTATGAAGATTAAAACTAGATTGAAAACATTATCATGTCCAAACGGCAAACGTTAAAAATAATTTAATATAATAAAATTTACGAAAAGCCAAAATCAACATCGCACAATTTGTGTTTACGAACTTTATTATGTGTGTTGCATTTGTGACACTAACATTTTTAAATACATAAAAGAAACACACAAAGTTAACGAGATTCAGTTATATATGAAGACCAAATTAAACATAGATGAAATCACTTATATGATGGAACTTATACTTATGTTCTTCCGTCTGTGTTGATTTTATTCTTAACGAGACCAAATGTTATTGTTAGTACATATAATCCATGATTATTTAGTTATATTTAAAATTCACGAAATTATTAAGGAAAATCATACCATATATGACAAAATATAAACTTTATAATTTAGAAAATTAAAAGCTTAAACTTAATAACTTAGGAGTTTATGAAAGATAACAAGTTAACAACAATTTGATTCTCTTAAAAATTACAAAAACAATTAAAAATCCTGCATCTATGTGAAAGTCAAATCATTAAAAACCACAAATTCAAACACCACAACCTTTTTTAAAAGAGACAACAAACTCTACAAAATAATGCACGTGTAATTCGTAAGTTTTTAATATTTAGAATATATATATATATATACACACACACACTAGGTTAAAACTCATGTGTTACATAGGTTTAAATTATATAATTTGTTAAAATCGTTGATTCTTTTTCTCCTATTATATAGATTGAATAAATATAAGTTTTCTAAGTTTCTTTTTTTATATTTTATTATTATTATTTACTTTTGTTTAATTTTTTTTACTTAAGATCCTTTTTATATTTTAACTTTAGTTTTCATTTATTTATAGATACACAGGTGTATATTTTAAACATAATTCATTTTTTATTATATAATAAAAGAAAGACATAAGAGAGAGAGAGGCGCGCAATTTAAAAGTTGACTTAAACAGAAATGGACATATGATAAAAGAAAACTTTTATGTATTATAATACATACATACATATATTTATTTATTTAACTAACAGATTTATCTTACTCAATTATGAGATACACATTTATGCTCTTCCCAGACTAGAGATGGCAGAAAAACTCATACCCTGTAGGAAAACCCGAAGCCCGAAACTTTAAGGCCAGGTATTGGCCCGAATATTAAGGTATGAGACCGGGTATGGTATCAAAAAAATTATTATTTTTCGGGTTCGGGTACGGGTATCGGATTTAGGAATACCCGGCCCACTTACGTGAAGTAATACCCGTAATATGTTGTAATATTTTTTAATTTCCTTTTCTAAAACATAAGTCTTTTAATGAAACATCATAAAAAATTATTACTTTTATCTTATTATTTTATAATTAAAAACTAATCTTGTTGTTTTGAATATGTAATTTCAGTTTGATTATTAAATTAATAGTGCATGGTAGCAACTAGCATCTTTTAAGAGTTATATGTGATGATATTTATATTTAATTTGTTCATATTTTATGATGTTGATTTCATATGTATGATTATAATTTATTTTTGTAATTAAACAATAACATTACAGAAAATTAATACTATACTAATGTACTAGATACCCGTGGGTATGCCCGATACCCGATGGGTAATGAGCCGGGTATGGGATACATTTTTACAATCGGGTATAGGACTGGAAATACCAATATCCTACCCGAACCCAGCCCATTGGCATTCCTATCCCAGACCCCGTCATAATTTGCTTGTGCCCAAGTTTAACAACTTTTAAACATCATCTCTAAGCTAGTGAAGGTGTTTAATTTAAATCAAGCACCAAAAGTCACCTGTTAGGGTCAAAACCCACTTCTATGTGAAGAACACTTGCAAAATTGTTACTTCACACGAAAAATTCTTAGCACACACCTTCAATTAGGGATGTAAACGAACCAAACGAACACGAATAACGAACGAGCCCTTATTCGTGTTCGTTCGTTTAATTTTTAACTTGTTCACGAACGCTTACCGAACGAAAATTCTTGTTCGTGTTCGTTCATTAAAGATTTAGCTTGTTCACGAACGGTTCACGAACGCTAACGAACACATATTATTTAAACAATAAAAATCAACATTTTTAATCTCAAGAAATGTAGATAATAATTTATAAATATATAAATTAAGATATTATAGTATTAAACCTAAAATAACTTTAAGTATTATGGTATTAAACTAAAAATTAAAAAAAAACAAACATTTAATGAATAAATATAATAAATGAACTTAACCGAACATAAACGAACGTAAACGAACATGTTACCGAACGTTCACGAACACAAATGAACGAACACGACCTCTGTTCATGTTCGTTCATTTAACTAAACGAACGAAATTTCTTGTTCGTGTTCGTTCGTTTATTAAAATGAACGAACATAAACGAACTTTCCGCCGAATAGTTCACGAACTGTTCGCTGAACGTTCGGTTCGTTTACAGCCCTACCTTCAATTAATGCTTGGAAGTTTTCCTATGTTTGCAATCAATAAAAACCAGAGGTGGCATTTGATTCGTAGAATTCTTTGGAATTGAAACTGGAATTAGAATAATTTGAGTTTATAATAGATTTGGATTTTAAATGATTATTTTTTTAGAACAACAAACGCATGTTCTCTTCTAAACATGCTTTTCGCATCAAAACATGCCTTAACATGAATTGAACCCCATTAAGAATAAAGCAGAGACACTCTTTTTTTTTAATGACTTGGTACAATGACATTCAAGAAGGAATTTCAATCGTCCTCTTAGATTTGATGCTCTGGGCCATATGCTGAAGCATGGACGAAGCTTTGTTGGGGCCGGGGGCGACTGCTTCCCTCATTTTTTTCGCCAATAGTATTAATATTTTGACCGTAATGTAAATTTTTTTAAAATAATAGTTTCGTCCCCCTCTCATTTAAAAAATTAACATGAATTGGATTTACATATGCTTCAAAAAAAATTTACAAACCAATTACATTTGCAAAAAATACCCGTTCTTATATTTAATATCAAATCTCCAAATTTTTTACCCTCAATTTCCATCCCTCTCATTTATTCCCTCATTTCTTACAAATTTGAATTTTTACCTTATTTCCCTCCGTTCCCAACACTAAAATCCTCAGTCCCCTCCAACCTTTTACCCTCCTCACCCGTTCAGGTTTGACCCAAAGACCGCCACCATCACATCGACCAATCGGCGACGACCCTTCGTCTCTTCGTCACACGGTCACACCCTTGAGGCCTTGACTTGTCACACCTCGAGCTGGCGGGCTGGATCGACTTTCCCGCCGGGCGGAAGGTTCCCGGGGCGTGATATCGTTGTGATAATCGAAATGATCAGATTGTTTACATAGCACATGATAAATAAATGAGAAATGCTAACATGACAATGAAATAGAATTACAAAGTTAAATTACATTGTTTCCTCATAATTTAACCAAGTAAATCTAATCAAAAGAATCAATGAGTTTATATCTTGTATCTGTACAAGATATACAAAAGATGATTCACTGTTTTATCATTCAAAAGTATGCAACACCAAAAAAAGTAGCTAGGCCTTCTTAAAGTCCACTAGCTATGTCCCTGAATGTCTGGTGACTAAACCTGTTCGTCACCTGAGAAAACATGCATTTAAACAAAGTCAACACTAGGTTGGTGAGTTCATAAGTTTGATAATTGAAAACCTTGCTTCATTCACATGCACAATCACAATAGCACACATGATACTCGTAGTTTGTTTGATTCACCCGTTCACACAATGGCCTCTCTTTAGTTATATTCACAAGCAATATCTCATCCTAGTAGTTATGCTTATATATAGGGCATATGTAAGGGAACAAGCCCCGGCCAACATCCCACCCATAACTAATAGAACTCCACACTACTTGCAATACAACTATAGATATCCATTTCCCTTTCACCTGTTCATCCCGTTTGTTAATCACCTGTTGCATCATATGTAGAATAATATAATAAAAAGGAGTTTAGTTATCAAACCAAAGTATTGATAAACCTTTTGCGTATTAAGGAGATTAGATTAAGTTAATCTGATCCTTGTATTATTCTATTACTTGTGGGGTTAACTGTTAATCACTTTTAAATAATAAGAGTGTTAGTTAACCAATTGAATATCTGTTCTCAACTTGAAGTGCATAGAGCCTAAAAGGAATCCATTGCAATCCTCACGTAATCAGATTTCAATGCATCCGATTTACCTCTACCACTTTGTATTAACATAGACCTCATCGAACTGTTACTAGTAATATGACATGAGAGAAAATAAATTCCTCAGTCTACTAGTCAACAAGAAGCGATGGATTAATTACAATATCACTGCAGATTAATATCACCATGTGTCGCTTTCCAGACCCTGACTTGAGTAGCCCTGTCACGGTGTCACCGGTCATACGTTACCGGCCAATGATTGATTACGATCAACATACTAGCCCTACAAGCTAGTGGTTTGTCAAACCTATGGTACCACTATGCTATCGTCGGTTTAGTCACATCAAATTAACTGGTCAGCGATTCGTGAAAGGGACTTACAATGATCATCTTGAGTACATGGCACATGATTGAAATGATATAATGCAGACAGTTCAATAGCAATCAATTGTATTGTGTTCATCAATGTTGTTTGTTCTCAATGTTGTATGTTCTCGTTGTTGTTAACGAAGTTAAATAAGATCTTGTCTTATTATACTATGCTAATTGTTGTGTGAATGATGTTGTTATCATGAAGTTACATTATCATGATTATCATTCCTTGTTGTTCCATATAGTCACCATGTTGTCACTAAGATGTGGTAAGAGCTAGTTTTACTACACTTAGTCGACTCAGGTGGTGGATGATTCTTGTTCCATGTTATCTTGTAATATGTATTGAGTTGTAAGCTAAGTGTTATAAGAACTTGTCTTATTACACTTACTTAACTCGGGTGTTGAATGTTATTATGAGGATATATTATTTTCATATCATTCATATGTTTTGTGTTGTTGTCACCATGTTCACCTGTGATTATCTCAATGTTTGTTCTTGTAAAAATAACTAAGTGTTGTAAGATATAATCTTACAACTATGTTATTCTATTGTGTTGATGAGTTATGAAATTATATTATCATATTCATCTTAAGTGATCCTGTCATATCATGATCATACAAGCATGCATACAATGATAAATGATAATAAGTCAAGCAATATTATCTAATCAAAGTATAAGCAATATGTTAAACAAAAACTTTTAAATAAATAAAAGTTAAGCATGTTTTTCAGCCCTGAGAGTTTAAAATCAGTTAAGATTAGAAAAGGGGGCATATGAACTCACCTTGTAGTAGTTGTGGTTGACTTAGCTTACACAAGAAATGCACGCGCTCTTGATTATACTTGAGGTTGTTTTCACGATCATGTGTTGATTTCACGTTGTTGTAATTTATAAGTATGAGTCATAGGGATTTGTGTGCGTGTATGTGTTTGTGTTAGCCCTAGAGTTGGCTAACACTCGCGAGTCTCGGTAGTCATTCGGCCCTGTTTGTTTGTTATGGACTTTAATAACACTCGACCCATTTAGGTTAATATTAAAACACTTCGTTATTGATTTAAGGTTCAACTTGATTTAGTGTCATAACAATGGGGTTCCAATACGTTCTAAATATAAAATCTAAGTTTACATTTCAACTCCATACGTGTTTATTGAAATCACTCATTTCTTTATTGTTTCATAACTCTATGCCACCTTTGTAGTATTTTATGATAATCTCGTATGTATGTTTGCATCTTGAATCAAATGGGCCGGTTTAAGGATTCTTGGGCCGAGTGTATGTATATGGGTCTATTGGGCCATGGTGGGCCAGATTCTTCCCATGGCCAAGCCAATTGTCATTGGGCCGAAACAAGGTTCTTGGGCCAACGTAATGTATCATGGGTCGCATGTATACTATTGGGCCGAGGGGTTTAACTGGGCCGCATAGAATATGTGGACTGAATAAAGGGTTTGGGCCGAAGTGGCTAGTGTCACACCCCCACCCCTCGTCACCTCACGTACAGCCTGACGTCACTGAACCGGTTGCGGAAGCATAGTGGTGATGTCTCCGAGGTGAGGGGTGACTTACTTGAACCAATATCATAAGCACACAGATTAACTTAAAGTAAATACATTACAAGGGTGTCGCAATAATAATCACATTAAAGCTACATTTATTTAATTACAATACTAATTATTAAAGTGCAATTGTTCCAAAAGTGCATCCTCACCGGCTACTATGGTTTACCTGCAAAAAGGTTTGAGTTTGAAACGTCAGCACAAAGCTGGTGAGATCGACAGTTCAAATTAAAACAATATGATATGATAAGTACATTCTCAAAAGTTCAGTTCCGGATAACCATGGGACCCGTATCTAGTTCCTTTCGGACGTCTAGTTCAGTTCTCAAGATATTACCCGTCGGTACATATCTTAGTGCCTCATTATCTTAATGTCTATCATACCATTAAGAAGTTCAGGAAACAGATAACAAACATTCACACAAGGGGAGATGCAATCCTCCCAGCGAATGGGGTGTCAACCAATAGTACTATCAATGTTTTCTGTTCGGCCACACATGGGTTCACTAGATACAGTTCAAGAATGAGGACTTTCAGTTCCATGATAGAGTTCAGTCTACAGGCAAAATCCCATGAAATCTCACAAAAGTCTAATGAAATCACACAGATATCATTGAATCATATCATATATTCAGTCAACAGTTTGCAGTGTTACCCCGATGTTTATAAAAGATTAAAAATAAAAAGGGGTTGTACGAAACTCACCTGATGATATAATGATAGCAGAATATCT
The DNA here is from genome assembly GCA_009363875.1 of Mikania micrantha. NCBI lineage: Eukaryota > Viridiplantae > Streptophyta > Magnoliopsida > Asterales > Asteraceae > Mikania > Mikania micrantha. The sequence continues at coordinate 31,810,254 of CM018682.1, read as the reverse complement.
TCCAATAGATAATAAAGAGTAATTCTGCATTT